>SZWC01000727.1:161603-219584 GCA_023375785.1 Penium margaritaceum
CCCCCCCCCCATCAATTACCTCCATAGAAACACTCCCGCCCCCGGAAGTGCGTAGACAGTTCAAGATGCGGGAAAATACTAGTAGCGCCTCGTTTCGCCGGTCTATCATCGAAGTACCCCCATTTGTAGGATAACATTCACTCACACCCTAATTCCTGATTATGTCTTCAACCCACCTGTTACGCTGAGCAGAACGTGGGTGGTGTTATGCCGAACGGAGCATAGATGGTGGACAGGTATGAGTTGCAAGATAGAACATGGTTTGAGAATTTGGAACACTTCAGCAACTTATTACTAGTAGTAAATGTACTTCAATGACAGGTGTTGAAAGGACCAAACACATACATACAATTCTCGAGTTACAAATGAGGCATGGTGGGATTCATTGGGTTTATCTTTTAGCGACGTGTGTGGAATATCTACGCTGAAGATGAGGGGTGCATCTTTTTAAATCTCTATGTATTTGGATGTGTCCAGAAGCCCACTGAAGTTCGTGAAACTTTTATTGATGCTTCTCAAAATTGGTCAAAGTTGTGAAAATGTGCGAAAAGGATCAGCGGAGGGCGAGGGAGAAAGGCCGAATTGCCCTCGATCGTCGAAGCAAAAATTGGGATCTCGGCATGCTATGGGCTATTTGTGTGATGGTAGAAATACCCAATCAGAAGGATTATGGACTCGTAAACATCTGATATGTAACACTTCCCCCCTTTCAGCTGTGACGTCCCGACACACGTCTACATGTAGCCCAATACCGATGGTAATACTTTTCGATTAGATGACCAACGTCGCACATGTTGTCATAGGGTTCCCAACTGTTGTGCGCGACGTTGTAGCCATGCCACTTAACAAGATATTCTATAGTCTTGCCACGCCCTTGATGGCCGAGGATGTCTTGAATGATGTACCCTGTGTCCTCTACTTGTATGGGAGGAGAGGGAGGTGTTGAGATTTACTCAGTTTCGATGGTCGGGTTTGGCTAAAATGCATCTCGTGGTGTATTTTATCTGCTTTGGAGGGCCAGAAAATTCACCTCCTTAAATGGAGGGAAGTGAGGCTCAAATCCTTACCTCCACAAGGTTTAAAGGTGCCACTAGAGGCCCTTAGGGGCTGTGACCCTTCAGCTTCCAGCTGAAGGGTGGTTGGTTTACAACTTCTTACAACCTCTTGGTGACCCTTCAACTACCAGTGCATCTTCAACCTCCAGTGGTTGCCAGTGACCCTTCATCTTCCAGGTGACTTTTCAGCTGGCCTGGGTGGTTATGTAACCACCCAGGTGGTTATGCAANATCCTTGCCTCCACAAGATTCAAAGGTGCCATTGGAGGCCCTTAGGGGCTGTGACCCTTCAGCTTCCAGCTGAAGGGTGGTTGGTTTACAACTTCTTACAACCTCTTGGTGACCCTTCAACTACCAGTGCATCTTCAACCTCCAGTGGTTGCCAGTGACCCTTCATCTTCCAGGTGACTTTTCAGCTGGCCTAGGTGGTTATGTAACCACCCAGGTGGTTATGCAACTACGAACAACCTCCAAGGCCAGAGCCTCCAAGGAGCCCCCCCCCAGGACTACTTAAGGGGCTCAGTCCATTCAGTCCATTATGCCTTGACAACGCCTTCATTCATCATCAGATTCCTTCTGATGCCTCCAGAGTCTACCTCTACAAGCCTCAGCCTCTGATACTACAGCCAGTGCCTTAGGACGCGCCTCCTACAAAGGCCTGCACCTTCTTCAGTGCAAGCTAGTGGCTCTACAAGTTATCCATTGCAGGTCTCGTTTTCCAGACTTAGTCTAAAGGCATCCAGGGCAGGTGCCCTGTGGGTCCACAAGTGTACACTTGTGGCTACATCCCTGCAGCTGGTTCAGGGAACTCTTCATGTACTTTTCCAAGTTATCTACAAATTTGTACACATATTTCAGATTCTTCTATGCACGCCTTCGCCTTCCAGATTTCAGTCCAGTTTCACCCATCCACCTTCCGTAAATCTTAACATGTTATCAGAGCACGGCAACGGCCTTCGAAGACAAGAAAGGCTCCACATCACGCGCAACATCATGGAAAGCAAGGCAGAAGACATATACAATGTGGACGTGGTTGCTGACTTCCAACGCGTTCAACAAAAGGCTTTGACCACAAGCCTACCCTCCCAGGACGTGAAGCAGACAGTGAACATCTCTGCACTCCAATCTCGATTTGCCCAGCGGCTCTGGGATCTTCGCATCAAGTTTGAGGCTGACATCGAAAGCCTGCACAAACAATTCACACGATGGGTACAAGGAGCAGATTTATGCACTCCATCTTACACAACGCCAGCCGATGAAGCTGGAACAGCAGCATATGTGTCTACAACGACAGCGAACACGGCTGCAAAATTCTACACAGTTCCAGGTGACAAAGCTGGAACAACAATAGATGTGTCTGTAACGGCAGCGTACACGGCTGCAAAATTCTACACAGTTCCAGCTGACAAAGCTGGAACAACAATAGATGTGTCTGCAAGGGCAGCGTACACGACTGCAAAATTCTACACAATGCCAGCTGACAAAGCTGGAGCGACAGCAAATGTGTCCGTAACGGCAGCAGACACGGCTGCAACCCTCTACACATTGCCAGCTGACGAAGCTGGAGCGGCAGCAAATTTTTCTGCAACAGCGGCAGACGTGGCTACAACCCTCTACATAGTGCCAGCTGACAAAGCTGGAGCAACAGCAAATTTGTCTGCAACGGCAGCAGACACAGCTGTAACACTCTACACATTGCCAGCTCACAAAGCTGGGGCGGCAGTAGATTTATCCGCATCGACAGCAGACACGGCTGCAACACTCTTCCCATTACCAGCTGACGAAGCTGGAGCGACAGCAAATGTGTCCGTAACGGCAGCAGACACGGTTGCAACCCTCTACACATTGCCAGCTGATGAAGCTGGAGTGGCAGCAAATTTGTCTGCAACAGCGGCAGATGCGGCTGCAACCCTCTACACAGTGCCAGCTGACGAAGCTGGAGCAACAGCAAATTTGTCTGCAATTGCAGCAGACACGGCTGCAACCCTCTACACATTGCCAACTTACGAAGCTGGAGCGGCAGCAGATTTTTCCGCAACAGTAGTGGACACGACTGCAACTCTTTACACATGGCCAGCTGACAAAGCTGGAGTGGCAACAGATAGGTCTGCAATAGTATCGGACACGACTGCAAATCTTTACACACAGCCAGCTGACGAGGCTGGAGCGGCAACAAATCTGTCCGTAACGGCAGTGGACACAGCTGCATCACTCTGCACATTGCCAACTGACGAAGCTGGAGCGGTAGCAGATTTGTCTACAACAACAACGGACACTGATGAAGAATTCGACACACAACGGACTGACGAAGTCGGAGCGACAACAGATTCGTCCATTACGGCAGCGGTCACGGCTGCAACATTTGTCACATTACCAGCTAATGAAGTTGGATCGGCAGCAGATTCGTCCGCAACGGCAGCGGACACGGCTACAATACTTTACACGAAGGCCTAGGGACTTCATGTCGGGATCACCCCTCGCAACGCTATGAGTGGAGCGCCTAGTTGTGCAACTTGACACTCGCTGGACTCTGGAGACCAATGGTTGAAGATGACCACATGTCTCACGCGAGTAACCTGGGCTTGAGGGGCTCACATAAGGCTCAAAGACAGGCATGACCACATTTGGCGAGGATAGATGCAAAGGGGCATGTGATGCAGTGTGAGGAGATGCTAGTGAAATGGCGGAAGACACACGTCAGGGAATCTCTTTGGCGCAGTCCCAAAGTTCTTTTGATCATTTTTAGTGGTTCACGTCTTCTGCTTTGGGCGAATCTGGGACTGAGCGTGAGCTTTCTGGTCGCCTTTCGCTATGTGAGCAGGCAATTAGAGACAATCACTTCTGCGAAGGGAATAACGCAATCCCGCATTAGTTTTGGAACATGCACATGATCAAAATATTTTTAGGGCTAGTCATGAGCTTTTCAATGCACTAAACCGCGCACGATCCGGCCAAGCATAGCCAAAGTTACGCTTGCCAAAGCGCACGTCTCACCCACCACAGAAACGCCTAACGCTTCCTTGGTGCGCACATGTTGTGGCGCCTTTCTTCATGTGCGAAGCACCTTTCCGAAGGTGCAGATCCCATTGCACGTGGTGTAGGGGTCCCCTGCACTGTTTCCATGCACCTTCCCCAATTTTGGGTTAAGTTTGGTGATGGGGTGTGACAAGGTTTGAAACCTGTCTGTGGACTTGCAGTCAGGATTTTGACCAAGTCCCCGAGTAACAAAATGTAATACTGCGTTTTGGACGCTGAGCCAGAATGTTGGCTAAGTCCCTCAGTAACAATGTGCACTACATGATCCGGTGGATGATCCACCGTGTCAGGTGGATTATCCACCGGACGCCTCGGCAGACCTTGTGGAACAATTTCTCCAGATGGTACTTTTGTTACTTTGTCCGGTCGATTATCGACCGGAAGTCGGGTCGCGGCCAGCTCTCAGAGCCGCCGCGCACATCCCAACCGTGGAAGGCCATATCTCCCTCGATACTTGTCCGATTCCAGTGAAACAACTTTGAACGGATTCAAGAACTCGTCAACTTTGAGGGGAAATGGTTCATTTTAAGATCAAAGCAATCCTTCAGCCGCAAGATCTGCCAGCATGGATTCTCCTCTTTCTGGCGGCTCGTCAGCGCCTCCCGGTGCCGCAGTTTGGCATGCGGAAGGGCAGCTTTTCAACATTCTCTCCCTTGCACCTGCCACGCCCGCTGCTCTTGCTTACTCACACTCATCTTCTGCTGCGCCCTCCAGCCCATCATAGCTGGTCATCCCAAGCCCGGCCACGCTCATCGCGTGGCGGTCTGCGGGTTGCGCTTTGGTCAAGCAATCCGCAAGCATGTTGTGCGTGCTGCAATGCTGCACCTCCACCTGCCCCTTTTTGACCATGTCCCGTGCAAAGTGATAACACACGTCGATGTGCTGCATCCTCCTGTGATGTGTCCAGTTTTTTGCCGGCGAGACTGAGCCGGTGCTGTGTTCTTGCACCACCGTAGGCTCGTGCTACGGCATGCCCAGCTCCCCCAGTAACCTGCAAAGCCACACTGCCTCCTTGACCATCTCGGCCAGCGCGATGTACTCAAATTCCACTATGGAGGTCGCGACACAGTCCTGATTCTTGCTGCACCACAAGACCGCTGCATCAGAGAGGAAGAACACGTAGCCGGATGTGGACTTCCGCGTGTCGACATCACCGGCGTTGTCTACATCCGTGTAGCAGACCAGGCACAAGGGGTCCGTCCGCCCTTTGTCATTGAGCCTCAGACGTGCGTGCCGCGTCGCCTGCAGGTAGTAGGGGATGCGCTTGACCGCCTGCCAGTGTAGTGGCCCTCGATTGGCCACGTACCTGCTCACTTGGCCCACCGCGTTGGCCAGTTCCGGTTGAGTCACCACCAAGGCGTACATGAAGCTGCCCAACACTGATTGGTAGGACACTCCTTCCATATCCCCCCACTCTTCTTTTGTTTGCGGCGCCATTGCCGCACTCGGTTCACAGGTCATGGAGTCAGGACTGCACAATGGTTTGCAGTCCTCCATGCCGTACCGCTTGAGCACCTCGGCCACGTATCTGGCCTGCCCCCGCTCAAGCGTGTGTGCCCTCCGGTTCCGCGTAATGCTCACCTTGAGGTAGAACTCCAGCTCCCCCATGTCCAACATCTAGAACCTGCTGCTTTGCTGCTCTTTCAATTGCTTAGGCTCGGCAGGTCTAAGGAGCACTAGATCAGATCGTCCACGTAGAGTGTAACGATTCGATGGGCTTCTTGTTGCGATGCACGTATACAATGTGATTCGCCTCACAGCGCTGGAAGGCGAGTTGTGACATGAAGTTGTCCATCTGTTGGTAACAGCACCAGAGCGATTGTTTTATCCCATACAAGGACTTCCGCAGCTTGGACACCTTGTCCTCCGGTGCCTCCACCCCCTTCAGCACCTCCATGTAAATTTATTTGTCGATGATGCCATTGAGGAAGGCAGTCTTTACGTCCATCTAGTGGAGCTCCATATCCTTTGCGGTTGCCACCGCGAGAATCGCCCGGATGCTTGTGAACTTGGCGACGGGGGTGAACGTCTCATCGTAGTGCTTGCCCCTAAGCTATGCGTACCCCTTCGCCACGAGCCATGCCTTGTACTTGTCCACCACACCTTCTTTCTTGAACTTGGTCTTGAAGTCCCATTTGGAGCCGATGACCTTGGCATCTTTTGGCCTATCAACCAGCTGCCACGTGTCATTTTCAGCAATGGACGCCAACTTCAACTTGATGGAGGCATCCCAATGCTTCCCCTCGGGCTGCGCAAGCGCCTGTTGCATGGTCGTTGGCTCTGTTGATGCAGCCAACATGCACCGCATCATGCCGATCCATCAACCGGTGCCTGCTTCGAAACACTTCCTCGCTCTCCGCTACTTCCCGTTGCGGCGCGGCAATTTTGGTGGCGGCTTGTTGCTCTGCTACGATCCTTTCGGCTCTATCCGCTCCGGTGAATCATCGATCAAAAGGCTCCCCGAGGATCTCTCCCGCTCCGATGAACCATCGACCAGACGGGCGACCTGTCCGGAGGATTTTTCTCCGACGTCGATGCGAACTCTACCAGGAGTGCACACTTTGGCACGCGCGGCGCCTTATCCGACGGATCATCCCGCCGGATCTCCATTTGCGCTTCATCTTCATCGGAGTCCTCCGCGTTGGCTACTGCACCTGTTGCACCGCTGCACTCCGACGACACATCATCAACCTCCACGTCTGCCGGCTCCTCCTCATAGTCAAGGAGCTGGAACCACTCCTCCTATTTTGGAGTATTCCTGACGCTCATGTCGTTGCTGCTACTACTGAAGCTCTGCTGCTAGTCGAACTCGACGTCACGGCTGGGGATGATCTGTTGCGTACGCGGGTCCCAGAGCTGGTACACCTTTTGCCCGCTCTTATAGCCAAGGAACAAGCACGGCTTTGCCCGCGGTTCTAGCTTGATTTCGCGTCGCTGTGCCGCCTGCACCATCGCGTGAGCCTTGCACCTGAACACCTTCAAGTGTGCCACATTTGGCTTGCGCCCGTTCCAGGCCTCCTGCGGTGTCTTCCAATCGTTGTTGGGGTGAGGTTGATGGTGTAGCTTGCTCGATGCACAGCCTCTGCCTAGAACTCTCACGGCAACCCCGCATCCACGAGCATGGTCCGCACCATGTTTGGCAGCGTCTTGTTTTCCCGCTCCGCCACTCCGTTGGACTGTGGCGAGTACAGTGTAGTGGGTTCCCACTTGATGCCCTAGTGCTTTATCCACCCGCTGCAGCCCACATACTCTCCGTCGTCGTCACTGCGTAGGACTCTGACCTTCCGGCCAGTCTGCCTCTCCAGCACAACAACGTACTCCTTCATCCGGTCTAGGACCTTGCCTTTCCACTTCATGAAGTACACGTAGAGCTTACTGCTGGAGTCATTCATGAAGGTGACGAAGTATCTCAAGCCGTTGTTTGACGGTGTTTTGAACGGTCCACACACATCGTTGTGCATGACCTCCAACAAGTCCTTTGCACGAGCTACGTGTTGGAAAACCGGGGTGCGGTTCCAACGTGGCCCGACGTGTCCTCCGGGCTCACGGCTGTGTTTTGTGCAGGTGGTTCTGTGTCTAAGCGTGAGCTTTCTGGTCGCCTCACGCTATGTTTCTGGCAGTTGAAGACAAATGCGAGACAGTCACTTTTGCGAAGGGAAGAACGCGATTTTGCATTAGTTTTTTTTAACATGGGCATGATCTGAACATTTGTAGGGCTAGTCATGAGCTCTCCAACGCACCAAACCGTGTGCGATTCGGTTCATCGTAGCTCCCGCTACGTCATCCGAAGTGCAGCACCCCAAATCAGCCGCTCAGTCGGCGGCGCGCACCACGTCGCATGCCGAGGCGCCCTCACACATCAAGGACCCATCAAAACGCCATTCCGGAGGCGCAGATGTCCCTACGCGTAGTGGCGGCGCCCCTCGCGCCTTTGGGGTCTGTTTCGATGAGTCAATCATCGAGTTTGGTGATGGGGATTGATGTGGGTCGAAACCTGTTCGCGGACCTCCAGTCAGAATTTTGACTAAGTCCCCGAGTAACGAACTGTACTACTGAGTTTCGGACTCCGATCCAGGATTTTGGCCAAGTCCCTCAGTAACAAACTGCACTCCTGAAATCCGGCGGATCATCCACCGGACGCCTCGGCAGATCTTCCGGAGCAAAATCTCCAGATGGCATTTTGTTATTCGTTCCGGTCGATTATTCACCGGAAGTCAAACCGCGGCTGGCTCCCAGAAACGCCGCACACACCCCAACTTTGGAAGCTCATATCTCCCTTTACTAGTCCGATTCTGGTGAAACAACTTTCACCGGATTCAGCAACTCGTCAAATTTCAGGGGCAATCCTCCATTTTAGGATCCGAGCAATCATCGAGTCACCAGTTCCATCAACGAGGAATTTCCTCTCTCTGGTGGCTCGTCGGCGCCTCTCGGCGCCGCACTTGGACATGCAGAGGGGCAAATCTACAACACTACGTTCTCGTTGAACGGCTTGCACCGTGCCTTGCCCAAAATGCAAGGCTCGCATGTTTTGTTTGCTGCTGCATCTGCTGTCGTATCTGCTACACCGTCAATGTCGAGGCCGCACACCATGTTGCACTTCGGCATCTCCTTAACGGTTGCGTGCACTGAGTGCTCCAACTGTCGGTGCCAGAACTCCAGATGAGTGCTTCCTCCCTTGGCCATGTTGATGATGTGCTCCTCTGAGTCTCCTACGTCTGATGCTATGAGGACCATCTTGGTCTCCATGATGTAGAGACTGTTGAAATGGTATGCACCTTGTCCACTGCCTAGCTGGCTAGCTGCACATACAGACAAGGCATGCACTGCTCTATGGAGAACGTCCCCTTGGTCTGTTCCGAGATGGGCCAGGAATGCACTGCCCATAGTGGGTATGTCCACGTAGATCATCATAGGAATTGTACCTTGTTGGCCTAGTTGAACAGGCGCCAGAATCTCAAACGAGAGGTTGTGGGTTCACATCCTGTAACAGCCACAATTTTCTCTGTGGCCCAAACTGGGACCGGAAGCTTCTAGGAAGCTTACTAGATCCTGCCTTGAGGATGGCACTTGGCGGTCTAAGGACGCGCCAAGTAGGACTGCAGGTTGAGGTTGGCTCCGGTGGAGGCACTACAAAAAGAAGTTTTAGCAAAGCTCTGCAAGTGTAAAAGCTTATACCTTGCATGCATCCATTTATAGTTCTTGCCTTTGAGACTCCTCACAAAGTGTCTAACCAAAGGTAGACACTAAAGACTAACATGCAGACTTCGTGAGGTTGCCAACCAAACAAACCTCAAGTGTGGATCCCTCGTTTGACGGTGATATGTTATCTTGGTTGCAATACCAAGAGCGGTTGGCGGCCTCCCAAGTTTGGACCCGTTTTCTAGACCGTTGCTATCCGGCGCATTGACAAAGGGTTATGGGCCCACACTTTTTGTTCTAAGGCACACTTCCAAGACCGACTAGCGCGTGATCTTACAGGGCGCACAGGTACAAGAGGGACACCACCATCAGATGGCTCCATCTACTCCATCGGCTCCATCGGCTTCTTCAGGTAGGGTGCGCGCACGTGGCGGACTAGGGGATGAGGAACAGCTCTGTCCATGTTGGACACGACCCTCGAGCCCCAACGGGATTAAGCTCTACCCCTTTTTTTAGAAGGTGGTACGACCCCAAGTCCGTTCTCTCACGATGGCACCATCGCCTTAGGCGATCATCGGCGGAAGGGGTATGAACCGGAACCAACTGCACCTTTTGACAGCGGTCGTAGTCAGTAGCCTCATCAGCCTCATCGGCCTCAACAAAGCAGAGTAGTAGCAAAGCAGAGAAGACGAGCAACCGTAAAAAATGGCGGATCTGACTCAGACCCGCCTTGAGGCGGGTATGTCCAAATTCACGGGGACAGGTTTTCCCTTGTGGAAATGGTAGTTTGAGATTGTCATGAACGTGCGTGGCTACCTCGACATCCTTAAAGGGACCGAGACAGCACCCGCCGATGCGATGTTGATGACACATGCGGCTGATCTTGCAGCATGGACGATGAAGAAAAACATGGCTCTCGCCATTCTTGTGATGTCCATCAACGAGACTCCACACTCCCATATCACAGGATGCACGTTGGCTGCCGAAGCCTACACAAAACCCGCACGCGTGCATCAATCGAACGCCCTAGCAAACCGAATCTTCATCTTCCAAAGGTTGATGTCGATGAGGGTGAGTGAAGGAGAATCGATACTCGCATTTTTGCAGTCGTTCGACAATGTGCTGCAAGAGGTCGAGCAAATGGAATGGAATCTCAACTCCAACATGCGTGCCATGATCCTTCTAATGGCGCTACCGGAAAGTTGGGGGTCCTTGATCACCGTATTAGGCGGTTGGAAGGAGGCATATCTTACGTATGAGGCTGTCGCCGAACACGTCCGCAACGAGTCCATGCAACACAGTGGCAGTGAGGTAAACATCTCAGCATGTGCCTCTTGCTTCGGCGGACAAGGTGCAAGCTCTCGCTCCAGTCAAGGCAACAGCAGAAGCGGTGGTGGTGGAGGGAAAGGCAATGGTGGCGGGAAGAGTTTCAAGAAGCCTGGCAACTGTCACAACTGTGGCAAGGCTGGGCACTGGGCTAGGGACTGCCGTAGTCCAAAGAAAGAAGGCGGGAACAAAGGTGGGAAGGAGAAGAAGGAGCTCACCAGCACGATGGCTAGGGGGCTACCCTGAAAGGAGCAGCGATGAAGGGGGCAGCGATCCTTAGGCCCGGAGCATGCGCCCTTGACTCCGGCACCAACCACCACTCATTAAAAGAGAAGGGTTGATGGGCGAATCTGTCATGCGCATTAAGTGTGCAAACAGCGGCGTCGTCCAAGCCATGGGCGAAGGGGACAAGGTGATCACGTTCAACATGAACGGTGTGGAGAAGGCGGTCAACCTTCAAAAGGTGGTGTACAGGCCCTCCTTCGTAGCCGAATTGCTCTCTGTCTCACAAATCACCAACAACAACATGACAGTGGTGTTCACCAACAAGGAAGCGGTGGCCCTAAAAAAATGAGGAAATCCAGATTTTATACACCAAAGACGATCTCATGCTTCAAGTTCCAAGAGTCGACGGCCTCTACGTGCTTCAAACCAAAGTCACCAAGGCGTCAGATGAGGGAGTTGCATGTGTCACCAAGACAGTGGCACCGAAGCCAAAAGATGCACCACGGGTGACCGTTGCGGCCGCCATATCAACCAAGGACACTGATGCTGAGCTTTGGCACTGGCAATTTGACCACGTAGCCAAAAGCACGCTATAGAAGATGCAGGAGCAAGAGATAGTCCGCGGAATGGAAGGGTGCACCATGAAGCATGGCGAAGGGTGTACATTGTGTGAACCATGCCTCCAAGCGAAGGCAAAGAGGAAGCCGTTTGGGAGAGGAGGTCAACGAGCAGAGCATGTCTTGGAACTGATACACAGTGACATGTGTGGATCCTTCCGCACGCCGTCTAATGGAGGAAGCAAGTACTTCCTGACCTTCATTTACGACCACAGCTGCAAGTTGTGGATCTAATTCCTCAAAACAAAGGGATAGGTCAAGGAGAAGCTCCTGGAGTTCGTCCCCATGGTAGAGCGGCAAACGTCCAAGAAAGTGAAGATGCTCCGAAGTGACAACGGGGGTGAGTACGAGGCATGCAAGCCTTGGCTCAAGCATCATGGCATCCGCCACGAGCAAACAACCCCTTACAATCCCCGAAGCAACGGCGTGGCCAAGAGGATGAATTACACCCTGCTCGGCATGGTGCGAAGCATGCTCTTTGATGCTAAGCTCCCACCTTGCTTTTGGGCTGAAGCAGTAACAACGGCCTACTACCTCTTGAACCTCACACCAGAAACCGCCTTGCGGAAGCGTGGCAAGGAGTAGGAAAAGCAGCTGAAGGCCCCACAGGAAGCATGGTCGGGAAAGAAACCCAACGCATCTCATCTGAAGGTGTTCGGGTCAACTGCATGGGTGAAGATCCAGCCAGGAGAAGGTGGAGGCAAGCTCGACGCACGCTCCAAGAAGTATGTCATGGTTGGGTACGACACGTCACACAAAGCCCATTGGCTTTGGGACCAAGCAGCAGGCAAGATCGTGAGGAGCCGCGATGTCGTGTTCGACGAACGCACCCTTGGAAAAGGAGAGCTTCTAGACCTGATCCTCGCTCCCAAAGTGGGAGAGTGGATAGCATTGCTTGATTCTGGAGACCAAGCACCGGACAACTGGCTCGCTTTGCGAGCAGGTGGTGGGAATGGGAGAGTAGCTACGGAGGATGACGCAGCATCTGACATGGACGCGGATACCGAGGTGTCTGTGACTTCCGATTCTGAATTGAAGTCTGACGAATCTTCTGACCACGACGACGACAACGATAAACCACCATCTGTCGAAGCACCAGCACCAAAGCAAGAAGCCGTACCAACACTCCGGCACACTTTGCGATCAAAGAAAGCACCTTTGCGGTATGAGGCTGATTGGACTGGCCTTAGCTGGTCGTGCATGGCTTGGGGAGAGGCATCCACAGTGGCGGAGGTGATGATTGGCCCAGATGCGGCCAAGTGGAAGGAGGCAGTGGACAGCGAGCTTGCATCCATCGCCGAGAACGACACGTGGGTGCTGGTGGATAGACCCGACAAGGCCCACGTGGTGGGATCCAAGTGGGTCAGCATCGACAAGTTCAAGGCAAGGGTAGTGGCTAAGGGGTTCTCTCAATGCCCGTGCTCTGAGTACGATGAGATTTTCACGCGCGTCGTGACCTTTGCCTCCATCCGCTCTCTCCTTGGAATTGCATCCGCAACGAACCTGGAGATACACCAGATGGACGTCAAGACAACGTTTCTTTATGGGAAGCTCGACAAGGAAGTGCTGATGGAGGTGCCCGAAGGAGTTAAAGCTCCGAAGGGCAAGGTGTGCAAGTTGGTGAAAGCGCTCAACGGGCTAAAACAGGCCCCACGGATGTCGTACACAGAGATGGACGGTTTCATGACCGGTCTCTCCTTTGCGCATTGCCAGAATGACCCGAGCATGTACGTGCACGATGATGGGAGAGGGCTGGTGCTGGTTGCGATGTACGTGGATGATCTGATCATCTGCTTGTCTTCGGTCGAGGTGCTCAATGAGTTGAAGTCTGACCTTAGCAAAAGGTTCAAGATGAGGACATGGGTCCTCTCGAGTACTACCTCGGGATCGCCATCCACCGCAACCGAGTAGCAGGCACCATCGAACTCAACCAAACCAAATAAATTGGTGAGGTACTGAAGCGCTACCACATGGAAGACTACAAACCTGTCAGAACTTAATGACAACCGATACAAAGCTGAAGGCCTCCATGTCGCCATGTAACGAAGCAGAACAAAGGGAGATGAAAGAAATCCCCTACCAGTCCGCTGTGGGTAGCATCATGTACGCCATGGTAGAGACTCGTCTTGACATCTGCTATGCTGTGGGAAAAGTGAGAAGATTTGTGGATAACCCAGGGCCACAACACTGGCAGGCAGTAAAGTGCATCTTGCGCTACCTGCAAAAGACATGTCACATGGGCCTCGTCCTTGGAGGCCAAGAAGGTACGGACCCCCTTCGCCTGAAGTGCTATAACAAAGTTGACTGGGGAGGAAATCGTGACGACCGAAAATCCACCTCTGGATACGTGTGCATCTTGAATGGCGCTACCATCTCATGGGCTAGCAGGAAGCAAGATTGTGTGTTCCGTGTCCACGGCTCAGGCAGAGTACGTTGCTCTGTCTGAGTTGTGCAAGGAGACTCAGTGGCTGTGTAGCCTGATTAGCAAAATGATATTGCCATTGAAGGACGCCACATTCGTACACGTGGACAACATAAGTGCCATCTCGATGGCTTAAGACGAGATCATCTCCCGACGAACGAAGCACATGGACATGAGTTACCACTACTCACGTGACCTGGTCATGAAGAACGTGGTGGACTTGCAGCACTATGGAACCAAGAGCATGCTTGATGACCGCATGACCAAGCCGCTGGAGAGCAACATGCACTATGCAAGCATTTATGGATTCGGCATGAGGATTGCGACAGAGGAAGGGTGAGCCCCAAGGCTTTGATGGAGCCCAAGGAGCGATAGATGGACAGAGGTGTAAGGGAGAGATTTGTTGAAATTGTATATAACTTGTCCACTGCCTAGCTGGCTAGCTGTACATACAGACAAGGCATGCACTGCTCTATGGAATGCGTCCCCTTGGTCTGTTCCGAGATGGGCCAGGAATGCACTGCCCATAATGGGTATGTCCCCTGTGGATCATCATAGGAATCATACCTTTGTGGCCTAGTTGAATAGGCGCCGGAGTCTCAACCGAAAGGTCGCGGTTTCAAACACCGCGATGGCCAAAATATTCTTTGGGGACCAAACTGGGACAGAAAGCTTCTAGGAAGCTTACTAGGGCCTGCCTTGAGGATGACACTTGGCGGTCTAAGGATGCGCCAAATAAGCCTGTAGGTTAGGTTGGCTCCAATAGAGCCACTACAAGAAGAAGCTTTAGCAAAGCTCTGCAAGTATAAAAGCCTGTACCTTGCATGCATCCATTTGCAGTTCTTGCCTTTGAGACTCCTCACAGAGTGTCCAACCAAAAGTAGACACTAAAGACCAAAATACGGACTTCGTGAGGTCGCAAACCAAACCAAACTAAATTCTGGATCCCTCGTTCGAGGGTGATATGTTATCTTGGTTGCAATACCAAGAGCGGTTGGCGGCCTCCTATGTCGGGACCCGTTTTCTAGACCATTGCTATCCGGCGCATAAACAGAGACCGCCCTCCCGCTTTGCCTCGAGCACGACGTCGCCGTCGGCGTCCATGCGCACCAATGCGCCTATCCTACAAAAGAGCACCTCATACCCCTTGTCCGTCAAGTGGCTGACACTCAGGATGTCAGCCAGGCCGAGGACGTGTTGCACATCCGGGATTGTGTACAACTCCTTCTTACCACCGACCATGACTTCCACCTCCACGTCGCCTTGGCCGGCCGCTGACTCGACTTTGTCGTTTGCAACCACCATTGACTTGGAGGACTTCTTGTAAGTGAAGAACCCCACCTTCTTGACCTGGGTGTTTTCCTTGGCCCTGGAATCCAGGAACTGCATGTTGGCCTTCTTAAGGAAGTGGTTCTTTTTGCCGTTGAGAAGCGACCTGCCCTGGGTGTTGTTGCCGCCGGTCTTCGACTCCTCCGGACACTCACGGGCCCAATGGCCCTCCTTGCTGCAATTGAGGCATGCACCTTTCTTTGTGCCCTTCTTGCCGCCGCCCTTTCCACCGCTTCCTCTTCCCCTACTTTTGCCACCATGAGCTTGGTGACCAGTGCTGATGAGGAAGACGAGGACTCCCCGTAGCTCCGGCGCTGTGCCTTGTTGCGGATGTACTATGCAACCGCGCCATAGGTGAGCTTCTCCTCTAACCATCCTCTGAGAATGGTGATGAGTGGAACCCAACTGTCAGGTAGGGCCATGAGGAGGGCCATCGCCTGTAGCTGTGTGTCGATCTTCTATCCCACGTTGTTGCATTGTGAGGCAAGCGACTCGATCTGCTGCATGGCAGAGATGAAATCATCTCCCTCCTTGATCCTCATCGTAAGGAGCCACTTCATCGTGAAGATTTTGGTTCACGAGCGACTTGGATTGGTGGATGGCACAATATTTTTGCCAAGCTTTGGCTGCGACTTTGCAGGCTTGGAAGTAGCCCCTCTGCACCTTAGCTATCCTGGACACCAGGAGCATGAGCGCCTCCGTGTTCTTCTTTTCGAAGGCTGTTTCTCTGCGTCCGCAACAGTCGCCTCTACGAGTACCTCCTTTCCCACCATGAGGACCAACAACCCCTTATGCGAGAGGTACAGCTTGAACTGCCACCTCCATAGCCCAAACCCTGGGCCGCCTGCATACTTCTGAATGGGTTGTGTCTCCTTTTGCATCATTGGCGCAGCTTCTACTCCAACGAATTCTCGGAACTTCATGGTGATGTCCAAGATGACGATCCCGTGCGCTGCGGAAGACGTCAACGTTGGAGACGATCAATCTCGTCATGGGCCCATAACCCTTTGTCATGGAATCTGCGTGGTGTGGTCCCCACGTTCGTTTGATTGTCTTTAGTGGTTCACATCTTCTGCTCTGGGCGAATCTGAGACCGAGCGTGAGCTTTCTTGTCGCCTCACGCTATATAAGCACAAAATTAGAGACAGTCACTTTTGCAAAGGGAGTTACAAAATTTTTCATTAGATTTTGAACATGTACATGATCAAAATGTTTTTTGTGCTAGTCATGAGCTTTCCAACGCACGAAACTACGCGTAATTCAGCCAAGCCTAGCCCAAGTTATGCTTGCCGAAGCGCAGGTTTCACCCAGCACAAAAAAACCTAATGCTTCCATGGTGTGCACACGCCGTGGCGCCTTTCATCACGTACGAAGCACCTTTCCAAAGGTGCAGATCCCATTCCACATGGTGTAGGGGTCCCCTACACTGTTTCCATGCACCTTCTCCACTTTTGGGTCGAGTTTGGTGTGGTGTGTGACGAGGTTTGAAACCTGTCCGTGGACCTGCAGTAAGAATTTTGACTGTCCCCGAGTAACAAAATGTACTTTTGAGTTTCGGACGCCGAGCCAGAAATTTGGCAGAGTCCCTCAGTAACAACCTACACTACAGGATCTGGTGGATGATCCACCGTGTCAGGTGGATTATCCACCGGAAGCCTTGGCAGACCTTCTGGAGCAATTTCTCCAGATGGTTCTTTTGATACTCGGTCCGGTCGATTATCGACCGGAAGTCGCGTCAGGACCGGCTCTCAGAGCCACTGCACACACCCCAACTTTGGAAGGCCATATCTCCCTTGATACTTGTGGGATTCCAGTGAAACAACTTCTACCGGATTCAAAAACTTGTCAAATTTCATGGTAAGTTATCCATCTCAGAATCCAAGCAATCCTAGAGCCACTAGATTTTCCGGCGCATATTATCTTCTTTCTGGTGGATTATCGGCGCCTCCCGGCGATGCAGCTGGGCATGCGGAGGGGCAACTTTTCAACAACACAAGGCTGGGTGTGGCAGCATGAGCAAAAGTAGAGGTAGGATCACGCACAGAGGCAGGAAGACAGGTGGACATAGGTACACGATCATAGGTGCGTGTGGGGTGCGAGGGTACATGGGTAGAAACAGGCTGGGCTGGAGAGGTCTGTGGGCCGACGGCCATGATTGCAGGGTTATCAAGAGCCAAAGACTGAGAAGTGGAGGGAGCTCAAACGGACACATCAGGCGGATGAGAGTTGCTCATAGGCCCAGACTTCCCCATCAGTCGAGAAGCCTTACACGTAGCAACGTGCGTGACAAACATCAACATGATAGAGGTCAGGTCACGGTAGGTGAGAGACTCAAAGAAGAGCGCGTTGTGGGACTCAATGATGCGATGACGGGTGGGGTCCCAAAAACACCAGGCCTTCGATAATCGGGAGATTTTGACAAAGGCACACAAGCAACTCTGCGGGGAGACCTTGGACCTTGGGTGGTCCTCAGTGTACCACACAAAAGCCACGGATCCCTAGACACAAGTGAGATGCAGATCAGCACGGTGGCCAAAGCAGAGCTCGTACGGTGTAACGCGGTCCGGAAGGGGACCGTTTCGGAGGCGGTTCTAGACCCACGTCATGTAGGAAAATCCTTCAAATGCAAAGGACTCCGAGAGACCGCACTCAGACTGCATAACACAAACCGCATCCTCCATGGTGCAGTTCCAGCGCTTAGAAACACCATTTTGCTGAGTGGAGACCTGGTGAAAAACCCCGTGCTCGGCAAAGAAACTTTCCATCTCGCCAAGAAACTCGCCGCCGCGATCCGAGCGGAATGTATGCAGCGTGTGGCGGAACTTACGCTCAGCCATCACTAGCTAGAGGCGCAAGAGGATCCGCAAGAGCTGCGTCACTCTTCAGGTGCAAGCTATAGACCCACCGCATTGAGTGAAGTCATCAGTCAGGATCAGGACGTATCGTCCTCGATCGGACAACGACTAGAAAAGGAGAGGATCAAGAAGGTTCGAATGGACCAACTCGAGAGGGCGAAGATCTTGAGGGCGGGAGTCAGGGTAGGTGCAACGATGTATCTTACCCTGAGTGCAAAACAGACAATCAGTCTTACGCGGCTTCTCAAAAGAGGCCGCGTCAAGACGAAGTGCAAGCTGTGTCCAAATGAGCTTTGACACAGTGTTGGAGCCCACATGAAAAAAGCGATGATGCAACAGTCAATTTTGCTCAATAGAGAGAACACTAGTGACAAACACACAAGTAGGAGGGGAAGGGGAGTAAGGAGGAGAAGAAATTTGACGGACACGATAGAGATCATCCACAACGGAGATACGAAGAACAATGATATGAGTATGAACAACGGTCACAGTCGCAGAGTCTGCAGCGTGTTCCGCAGAGAGTCCCATCAGTGTGCATGCATGCATTGAAGGCAAGCTGAGCTCAAGGCCGGGCACAAAAAACACCTTAGAAAGATACAGGGGCCAGACAGACCATCAAAGCACACAACCCCAACACCCTGGACCGGCAATGACTGCCTAGAGCCTGTGGGAATGGGCAAACCGACACAACAAAACCGAGAACAACAAAGTCACTACGACGACAAGTCATGTGGTGAGTGGCACCAAAATGGATGATCCAAGTGCCACCAGAATAACGACCAGAGGACGTCACTGAGTAACAGGCAATGGAACACTCAGCCTCAAATGTGTGGTGAGCGACAGGTGAGGAGGAATGACAAAGGGTACAAAGGTGAGACTCATGAATCCAATCGGCACTGTGAGGCCCATCATCATCAGATGCCAGCTGTGCCCCCCCACACGAGTCATCACGAGCTACAGGAATAGACCAATAGACAGTTTGTGAACCACCCGGCTGTGACAACAAGCTCGCACCTCCCTCGCGTCAGAACGTGACAAAGCTCGGCGATGGTGCGGTCACGAGGGTACGGGTCGCCACTGCTCGCCGGTGGGGAAGCGGGAACTGCTGCGGTTGTGGTCGTCGCGCGGCAAGAGGCTGGGCTGATCGACGCAAATAGCTGTGCATGTGCAGTCTAAAGATAGCAAGTGATCATCGCGTAGTTGAGCGGCTGCTGGCACTCGGTGTAGCGATGACCGCCCCCATAGTTGTAGCAGTGAACAGTACGTCCGCTGCTACTGCCCGGTGACTGCTGCTGCTGCATATGCTATTGGCCAAAGCCGTGCCTCCTTTTCCCCTTCTTCCCCTGTGTCGCTACTTCTATACCTTGCATATGAGTTGGGGTAAGCGGGGTGGAAGGGGAAGAGTAGGATGTGCCAGAGGATGGAGGAGCGGTCTGCAAGAGGGGCGTCGGTGGCGTCGCGATGACTGCTGCAGCAAGGGAACTCCCCTGATGGGCCACGGTTGCCTCAAGGGCAGAAATCACCTAGAGGAAAAGCCGATGCGGCCAAGGAAGAAGCCGAAGGGAGGTGGAGAAGGGCTAGAGCACTGCGTCGCTGTACCTTGAAAAGATGATTGTGTGCTCAAGACAAACTTTGAGCATGAGCGTGCGGAGCTCCCACTAGTGTGTATTTCCTTAGGTCCCAAGGTGCGTGTAGATGCGCATGGCCCACCGCCAGTAATCGGCTGCGGGCGTGGCAGGTCCCTGAAAAGGGAGTGAAAGGCGCGAATCTGAGCCGCGCGGGTGGCGTGCGTCTGTGAAGCAAGCAGGGACAATGCCAAGCCCCATCCCTGACGTGGATCAGCACCCGCGCCTGTGCCGAACTCTCCAAGGAAAGGGCGAAAGTCCATGATAGTCTCGCGCGGCATGGCGTAAAGGAGTTCGTACATCGCCCTGGCCGGTGTCAGCACCTGAACGCGATCCGTAACCTGGTACAGACTGTGATAGTAGGGCCATTTGCCCTCTGAATTGGCCGAGACCTGGAAAATAATCTCCCAGCAGTCAAAGTCGTCCTCGTTGACATACCGCGGGGTTGGTGTCTCAAAGTCCTTGGATTGCTGCTCTAGGAGAGCAACCATAGGCTAAGAAGGACGAGGGATAGGGAAGACACTGGGACGAGGAAAGTCTGTGAGGTAGTGATTAGGCGAGGATCGGATCTCCAAGAAAAGAGAGCCAGATGTGTATGGGGGTCGAGAACTCGTCTGAAGGTGGGAAAGAAGCTCTTGGAGCACGCGAATCTTGCTCTCGTGAGCGTCATCGTCCACACCTGGCATGTCAGGGTCCTCATCCCAAGGATGAAGAAGTTGCGGGTTGTGTCCTGCTCCTGTCATCGGTGTAGATGCTGACTGCTGTGCAGAAAGTATGACACTGCTGACTTCCTTGGTGATCTGCTGTGGGGTTGTGGACTGACCACGAAGACGCTCAATGAGCATAAGGATGGTGTCTGTCTACTACTGCTGCAGCCAATGCATCTCATCTTGCTGACTTCGCAGGTCCTCAATAGCCAATGAGCGTGGGCTCATGACCCCTGAAGAGGAGGAAGACAAATCTTGTGGTCCTTTGCCCTTGTCACCGGCCGGAGCCATGTCAGCGCTCAGAATGGACCGAGATGTCAAACTAGTCGCATTACAAAACCATCAACATTTCTCGAGGAGTTGAAACGTGAGAAACATTTCCAACCCAAAAATTTGGCAAAGGCATGTGCTGATGTCAGCACGGACCTGATGACTTCAGCAAGGAAAATGCTGATGTCAGCATAGGTATATATTTGACAACCCTTGCAACTGTGGCCCCGCTGCACAGGGGGTGGCTATTCTGCGACAGGTGCGTGGAAGCTATGTAGAAGCTCCGTAGCAGCTTACACTTGGCTACTGCTGCAGTCATGGAGCTGCTTGCACAGCTCTGGCAGCAGCTGCGTGCTATTTCTATGCTGTAGCGCTGCTGCGTATTGCTACTTTTGTGGACTGCTGCTGTGTTGTTGCTCTGCTGCCCTGGTGTTGTTGTTGGTGGTGCTTGCTACTGCTACTGCTTCTCAATGCCACTGCTACTATTGTGTGATGTTTCTTGCTACTGCTACTGGTTTCTCGCTGCTTGCAGCTTGTTGCTCGCCGCTTGCTACTCGTTCCTTGGTGCTCCTAGTGATGCTCGTTGCCGCCTGCTGTAGCTGTCGCCTATTGCTGCTACTACTAGCACCAATGCCAATGGCTGCTAGCGGCTGCCGCCTGCTGTAGTTTCCACGTTCTCTAATTGTTGCTAGTGGCTGCTGCTACAGGACTGTCACGTGGTGAAGGCAGGTGACGTCGGCGGTAGTCGGGTGATGTCGATAGGTCCGAGTGAATCGGCTGCAGTGCTGACGCTCACTGCAGCTACTTTGCTACGTCTCTGCTGCGTAGCTCAGCAAGAACTGTCTTGCTACTCTGATACCATGAGAAGATGCATGGAAGCTTTCTAGCAACACAGCCGCTGACTAGGCGTTAGTGCCTGGTTAGACGATGACGACAGTCATAGGTCGTACACACAACGTCAAGATTCTTACTAGGAGACACAAATCAAAGTGTCAGAATGCTTCAATCGCATTTGCAGAGAGATATGAAAAATGACAGGTCCACGGCATAAATACCTGCCATGGCGCACAGGGTGTGTCGCACGCGGCAGTGCAAGGTATGTCCTAAAATCGCCTCAGAACCATTGTTTTGGCTGTGACTGAGCGTAGTCAGAACGCTACACCGTCTGAATGTAAATGTGCAAAATCTCAAGCCAGACACAACAACTGGTTACATGCATGCATCCGGCATCAAACGGTGGACACACAATGTAAAAAAATGCAAATTGGGCCCATGGCCAGTCCGCCGATAAACTCCTATGTGCTGCAAAAAAAAACTGCAGATGGTCCTAGACAACATCCAGGACTCTGGGGCGGTCGTTGGTCAGCTCTGAGCAGGTGGTCCACCACCAGACGATGCACCGGTTCCACCTGGGGCCGCATCAAGGATCTGCACGGGCATGAACACGGCCGAGTGGTCACAGTAAACTATACAGGTCGACAGGAACGTCACAAATCACAACACTTAAGTCTACCGATGTGGAACACCGAGCGAACTTGCATAGTGTCAGGGAGTTTGAGTCACACAACCACAGGGGTTTGCATGCCCTTGATCTCAAATGGTCCCAACCATAGGGGTTTGAGCTTGGAACAATGAGCTGCGCGGAGGTTGATGTTTTCCAAACTAAGTGAACCTTGTCGCCAGCGGTGAATATGATGTTGTTACCATGTTGGTCGACTGCTCAATTCATCAGTGATTGTGTCTTCGCGAGCGTCTTCTGTGTTTCTTCATGGATGGTGGAGAAATGGTGACGCTAGATGTTGAGTGCGAGAATGTTGCTCTGGCTTTGGTGTGGCGGGAAGTTTGCCATTCACCACTTCAAACGGAGTTTTTCCCGTTACGGTAGACGTTTTTAGTTATATGCGATTACGGCGGTCGGCAATTTGGCTGCCCAATCCATCCCGTGTGACTCGCATAATGTTCGGAGAAGTTGGTTGAGCTTCTGATTGGTCCGCTCAGTTTGGCCGTCGGTTGGAGGGTGGAAGACCGTGAAAAGTTGGATCCAACTGCCATAGCGATTCATCAGTTCACGCCAGAAACAGCTAGTAAACTGATCACCTCTGCTGCTTGTGATAGTTTTCGGCACGCCGTGTAGCCGTATGATGTTGTTTCAAAATAGCTATGCTGTGCCTTTGGTTCTGATGGTGGTCGTTGTCCGGATGAAGTGGGGCATTTTGGAAAACCTATGGCCAAACATGAGGTTTTTTTCATAGTCCCTCGAGTGTGACAAGTATTCCAGAGACGGAGTATATGTAGATGTCATTCCAAGGTTCTGTCGGAATGGGGATCAGCTGTAGAAGTCTGGGTGGCCGTGTGTGATGGGGTTCTTGTTGCGGATATGTGTCACATGATTTGCAGAAATTTGCCACATTGGTTTACATCTTGTCCCATATGTAGTGTTTCACCAGCTTCTTCTGCCTCTTGCCTTCTCCAAAATGTCCTCTTGGACCGGTGTCATGGCACTCCTTGCGTAGCATGTGGCGGAGTTTGTTTTTCCGAGGTACGACCACCTGGAGAGTGAATCGTTGTCGACACTAAGGTGTGTCGTGCGAGAACTTTGACTTTTCGTATCCACCATGCTGGTCGTAGCCATGTGGGAATACCATCTTAAGATATGGATCTCGCTGTAGTTGAAGTGTTGTTGCTTCAGCCATTAAGTCTAGTCAGCGGCTAAGTGCATCTGCTGGGTTGGTTTTGCCTGGCGAGTACTCAATATTGTAATCGAACCCGGACTCGAGGAACTCCAATCATTGGGTTTGACGTTGATTGAGGGTCGGTTGCGTCTTCAAATATTTCACTTTGTGATGGTCGGTGCATACGACACATTGGTGGCATCCAAGATAGCACCGCCATGTCTAAAATGCGTGTACGACATGCAGCATCTCCTTCTCGTGTAGGGCGTAGTTGACTTCCGGTCCGCGCAAATTGCGTGACATACATGTGACCTGTTGTTCTCTACTGCCGTGATCCTGTAGGAGAATGGCGTCAATGGCTCGATTGGAGGAGTCCGTATACACAATGTAGTTGGTCATTGGATCGGCCAATCGTAGATCTTGCGTTGAGGTCGGAGTGTTCCGCAAAGCGGTGAGCGCTTCTTGTTTGCTGTCTCACCACCGCCAGTCATTTTCTTTTCGAGTGAGATCGGAGAGAGGCGTTAAGACTCGGGCGGAATCCTGTACGAAATGCTAATAGTAGCTACAGGAGCCAAGAAAAACTTGAACTTCTCAGACGATGGTCGGTGTTGGCTAATCAGCAACTGTTGTCTCTTTTTTAATCCATGGTGATCCGTCGGCCATTGATGACATGACCCAAGAACTCGAGCGAACGGCAATCAAAGTGACACTTGAAGAGTTTTTCAAAGAATTTCTCTCTTTGAAAAACTTTGAAAACGTTTTGGAGATGTCCATTGTGCTCCTCCGGGGTGTGGCTGTACACCACAATGTTGCCGAGATATACTATAGAAAATTGTCGAGGTACAGGCAGAAACTGTTGTTCATTGCTGCCATGAACATCGTCGGGGAATTTGTGAGTCCAAATGGCGGAAGGGTGAGCTCAAAATGCACATAGCGTGTACGGAATGCCGTCTTCTTGATGTCGGCGTCTGCCACACGGATCTGGTTGTAACTGTTGCATAGGTTTACTTAAGTGAAAATCTGAGCTCCTCGGAGTTGGTAAAAAAGTTTGTCGGCGTGGGAGAGCGGGTTGCTATTCTTGATGGTAGCGTCATTCAGTTCCTGGTAGTCCATGCACATGCGCATCTTGCCAGTTTTTTTTTTATGAATAGTACAAGTGCGATGTATGGTGACGTGGATGGGGTGATGAGTTCCTGACAGAGCATCTCGTTGAGTTGCTTTTTCAACATAGTCAGCTCATGGTTGTTCATATGATAGGCTCCTCGTACTAGGGTTCGGCTACCTGATTTTAGTTTGATGTGATGGTCCATGTTGCGTTGAGGTGGCAAGGCTCTCAGGAGTTTGTTGGGGAACACATCCGCACACTCTCGGATGATAGGTGCAAACTCCTCGGGAACCATTGCAAACATGGTTGATGCCGATGAGGCCGTTGAGGCTGATGGAGGTGATGAGACTGATGAGTTAGTTGCTGCCGCTTTTGCTTCGTACTTTGGCTCAAGGTGCACAAGAAACGCACGAGGCCCTCGTCGTATGCAGTGCTTGGGCACATTGAGCGGTATCAGCTCCACAGGTTGTTGCTTCTTGGTCGATGTGGTTTCCTCTGCTACTTCCACCTATTTTGCTTCTGCTGTCTTCTTCCGCCCCACGCGCAGAACCTGTTGCTTGGCACCATTGATTTCCACATGGACGATGCCACTATTCCAGTCAACTTGCAAATTGTGCTGGTAAAGGAAATCACGTCCCAGAATGATTTCATAATCACTCATTGGACATGACCTCCGAACCGTTACATCATGCAAGTCTCCCACTGTCAATCGTAGTGGTTCTCGGAGTCTCCATCTCTGTAATCTTCTGTCAAAAGGTTTTCTTTCAAACACCCCTGGTTTAGTGTGCAGACCTAACTTTCAAACCATGCCATTGTTTACAAAAACTGTGACAGGCCTCTCCATCCAATTGTGCTGGTACCGTTCTACAACTCTTGCAACCTCGGTGTTGCACTTTTTGCAGGATCGCCGGTTGGTCATCCTCCCACCCCTCATCAAGCTTAGCAATCTTAAAAATCCTCTGTGGACTCATAAGCCAATTGCATGTGTGATCTTTTTGGCGCATATCACTCTTCTCGCGCAAGAGTGGCGCCTTTCACTGCTGTCCCTTGTGATTTCTCAACTCATTTTTATGCAACTTCCCCCCGTTTTTGGCCTGCTAATTGCTTTGGCAGTTTCGTGCAATATGTCTGACTATTCCAGGGTTTTAGTAGGTGCGCGTGTCGTTTTGGTCAACGGCGTCCACTTCCATCGGAGTTGAGGAGTCCCCTCACTGGATTTTTCCGATCCGACGATGATTGTGCTTAGGATGTTGCCAGCCATAGGATTCCTTGATCTGAGCATTGTAGTTGGCGCTGTGGATCCTTTTGGCTGCTGTGATCCTTCGCAGTAAGTTGTTCTGGATGCCAAAAATGGCGATTGCTTGCCAAATGTATTGTTTGAGGGCGTTGTTTTAATGGAAACAGAGTTCATCAGGGGTGATGTCTGTACTCGCGATGATCTTGCAAAATTTTTGCGTGTACTTTGGCACGCTAGACTGCTCACTAAGGCACTTGAGTCTGTACCAAGCGTCATCCTTCTCGTTCAGCGGTCCAAAGCCTGTAAGCATTGCGTCCAAGAATTCGGTCCGGTCGCTTGGTGTCGTTAGCACATGTTGCCATTGCAGGTTGGTCTGTTCCAAGGGAAGAATGCCTACAGTTGACAAAGTGAGACGTGTGCTGTCGGCCATCGTTGAGGCCCCGTCGGTTTCGTGCTGTTGTTGGATGGCCTATAAATCATCCCACCAACTTAATGCCGTGCCCTACACAAGCGCGACCATGAGGTCAATTGTCTTCCGATCATCATTGACCCCAGAAGTAGTGGATCACACCTCCAAGTTCATAATCTATTGCCGAATTGTCGGCCATTTTGATTTTGCAGGGTCAAACGGTCTGGGGAGTGCCGGGTGAATCTTGGGTTCGTTCAACATTTGGGTGTTTCTCTCAACGAGCAATGCCTCTTGTGCACTTGTGTTGCAAAGAGCCTCCATTGCGCCATTGAGTTTTCAGAGAAGATGGCTGTGGATTCCCTCGAGCACAGATATATGGTTTGCCAGCTCCTTGTTGATCGGCGCGTGTTGTCTAGTGCCACTCGTTGTTCCTGCTACAGACGTTGAGGCTGTCAGTAGTGGTGGCTGGTTTACTGCTGTCAGATCCATGACTGGATTGGTCATTGGAGCCGTCAGGACTGATCCAGCTGCCACATAGCCTGCCACGGTAGCATTCACTACCATTTCAGGGTTCGCGTGCATGGTCACATTCTGCTCCTCCATCAATGAAGTCGTCACCGAAGACCTCCTGCTGGTCGTCGGATGCGCTCACCTGATCGACATTGTAGTCACAAAGTCTGCAATGTCTTGACGTGCAAAATGCACTGATGGCATGTGCGAGGTAGTCCAACAAATGGGTAAAGTAGTCAGATGCCTCTCGAGCACCACTATAATGTGATACCAAGTGTTATTCCGAAGGGAGCGTAGATGTTGAACAGGTATGAGTTTCAAGGCAAAACACTGTTTGAGAATTTGGGACACTTGAGCATTTTATAATTAGCAGTAAGTGTACTTAGATGAAAAGTATAGAAATGAGCGAACAAATACATACAAGTGTTGAGTTACAAATGAGACGTAGTCAGAGTCATTGGGTCGATCGCCGAGCGACGTGTGTGAAGTCGCATCGTGAGTGGTGGGATCAAGAAGCTCCGCAAAGGAATCGGGGGGCTTTGAAGATCAACATCAAAGATGGGGGATGCATTTTTATGAATTTTGATGTTTCTTGATGCATTTAGAAGTCAACAGAAAGGTCATGGCACTTGTGTCAATGATACTTGAAAGTGGTCAAAGTTGTCAGAATGTGCAAGAAGGATTGAAGAAGGGCGAGTGCACTTGGCTGAATTGTCCTTGACCGTTAGAAATAAAATTGGGGTCTCGACGTGCGGTGGGCTATTTGTGTAATGAAAGAAATGCCCACTTGGAAAGATTGGAATCGTGTACGTCTGGTATGTAACAAGTGGTACTGTTACGCCGTGCGCAACGTAGGGGGTTTGCAGGGATGAGGTGCGGGACAAAAGACGATTCTGGTGTTTGGAAAAAATGGTTAATTGGTATTCAGTAGTAAGTGCACTTTGATGACAACTTTACAATGAGTGGAGTACATATGTACAATGCCAAGAATGCAAACAAGGCATATGTGGGGTCTTTTGTGCTCGAGCCGAGTGACGCGTGCGAAGTCAAAATGTAAATGACTGATTTGAGAAGCTCCGCCGAGAAGTCAGGGAGCTTCAAGAATATGAAGGTGCTTCTTTACAAAGGTTTAGTGCCATCAAGAAGTCGCCTAAACGATACCAAAACATCGCTATAGTTGTCGATACTTCTGTCGACCTTTCTGGAAGTTGGATGAAGTTGTGAGAAACCTCTACAACGGCACTGTAGAGGTCAGAGCAGTTGGCCAAAATGCCCTTGGCTGGATGGCGTAAAAATTCTGAGTTTATTTTGTGGTGGGCCATGAATGTAAAGACAGTAATGCCTACTAGCAAGATTTAGGGACTCCTGTGCATCTGGGACGTAACAATTACCCCCATTTTAGCCTTGTTGTCCCGGCATGCTAGCAGACGTAGGCTGATGATGGCAAAAGGAGCCGTGGATTAGATGATCGATGGCACCAAAGTTGTTGTAGGGCTCCTAAGTGCTATGGGTGGTGTCGTAGCTGTGCCATTTAACCAGATACTTGGTTTGTTTTCGACGGCGTCGGTGTCCGAGGATATCTTCAATCACGTTCTTTGTATTCCTGCCCACTTTTACAAGAGGTGGAGGTACAATGTCAGTGCTCAAGAAGTTTGTGCTGGGATCTCAACAGTGCTTAAGTTTGCTGATGTGGAAGTCAGGGTGGATGGCCATGCTGTCAGGCAGGCAAAGACGAGCAACAATTGTGGTTCGCTTGATCTGAAAAGGTCCCAACCATCGGAATTGAGCTTTGCAAAGTCCTTGCCTTGGAGTTAAATATTCGCAAAGCTGAGGACAACGCAATCGCCAACACTGAGTACATCATCGTCGCAATTTTGGTCAGCTGCCTGCTCCATAGCTACTTGCGTTTTTGCAAGGGTTTTCCGTGTGGCGGTTTTTGCAAGGGTTTTCCGTGTGGCGGTTTTTGCAAGGGTTTTCCGTGTGGCGGTTTTTGCAAGGTTTTTCCGTGTGGCGGTTTTTGCAAGGGTTTTCCGTGTGGCGGTTTTTGCAAGGGTTTTCCATGTTTCCTTCCAGATGCTTACAAAGTCCCGACGATGGGTGTCAACCACGGGGATGTTACTTTGGCTCTGTAATCCAATCCGTGTGGCGGGAAGCTCGTTTTACATCACTTTGAGGTATTTTACCTGTTGCGTTGGAAGTGGCGGATTTGTAAGCGAGTTTGGCGTTTGGCAGTGTTGCTTCCCAATCAGTGTTGTGTGGCTGGTAAAACGTGTGGAGGAGTTGTTCAGGCATCTGATTGGTCCGCTCGGTTTGCCTGTTGGTCCTAGGGTCGAGCATCGTTCATAACTGGATCCGACTGCCATGACGCGTCATCAATTTGCATCAAAATTTGCTAGTGAAACGACCGTCTTTATCACAAATGATGGTGTGTGGCACTCTGTGCAGCCGCACGATCTCATTTAGAAACAACCGTGCTCTTCCTTCTACGGTGACGGCAGTGGTCTTCAAAATGAACTGTGACATTCTAGAAAATCTTTCCACCACGACAAGGATGGTGTCATATCCTTCCAAAGTGGTGGGCAAAACTTTCACAAAGTCCATCTGATGTCAGCCCATAGTTCTCTTGAAACGGGAAGGAGTTAAAGTAGACCGAGTGGCCGTGTGCGACGGGATTTTTGTCCCTGACAGGTGTCGCACAATTTGCACAAGGCTGCCATGTTGGTATGCATCTTGTCCTACCAGTAGTACTTCATCAGTTTCTTGAGTGTCTTGTCCTTGCCAAAGTGTCCACCTGGACATGTGTTGTGGCATTCCTCCAATAGCATCCGTCATAGCTTCTCGCTTAGAGGAACTACGACTAGGCGAGTGAATTGCTGTCACCTGTAGAGATCATCAAACCAAAACTTGGTTTTGCCGTACCCGCTGAACTCCTTTCAATATTTTGCAAACAGCCTTGCCACGTAGAGGTCTTGCTCTTCGAGCAACGTGTTGATCTTGGCCATCAAATCTCGTCGTCCAACTAGAACATCGGCCAGACTTGTTTTTCCAGGCGGGTAGTCAATGCCGTAGTCAAAGTTGGACTCAAGGAACTCCATCCAATGAGTTCGTGGACGGCTTAGATTTGGCTGGACCTTGAGATTTTTGAGGGCGTGATGGTCGGTGCGGACGATACATCACCGGCATTCCAAGTAGAACCGCCATGTTTTGAACGCATGTACGACTGTGAACATTTCCTTCTCGTGCATTCTGTAATTGAGTTTTGGTCTGCATAGCTTTCTTGACATGTATGCACTCAAGTTTTCTCCACCACTCTTGTCTCGGAGGAGAATGGCTCCGATGGCTCGGTAAAACGTGTCGATGGCCATGATTTATGTCAACCGGCTTGAGACAAACGGACTAGAAAACAGGGCCGACACAATAGCACTTGCTTTCCGCTCCTAGCATTTCAGCGAGGAGGAGATTTATCACCCTCAAGATCATGGTTCCACACTAAGCAGCTCCTAGGCAATCACTTGCTAGCAACTGTGTCCACTTAACACTTGGTTACTTTCGCGCGAGGTGCTAGTTAGAGACTAACTCCTGGGGCTTAGACCAACCAGTGTCTTCTTTATACTGTTCCTTAGTTGGACAGCTCTGTGAGGAGCATCTAAGGCCAGATTGTGTAATCAGAATGAGGAATAAGCCTGGTACATATAGTCCTAACCCTGGCTTCTGAGGTGTATGGGTAGTGGCACTTTTTGGGTTTGGCCACTCCACAACACCTCACCAGCTCGCCAATTGGCGCATCCAGTGACCACCAAGTGGCACATCCTCATGCATGGAGAAATGTTTAGGAAACTTTCCCTACGCATGAAGGTCAAAAACCTTTCTGCGCACATAAAGGCTTGATCGCAAGACCTGTCATCCCTAATTCCAACATGCTATCCATTGCGCCACACTTCTGATGTCTTGCTTGGACTTGCACCATGAACAAGGTTTGGGGAACTTACTCCAAGGGAGTTTTTTATCAACTCCGTGGAATCCAAACATTCAGTTTAATTGACCTACGTAGTGGCTATCATCAAATCTGTGTATGTGATAAGGAAATCAAGAAGAAAATATCCTCCACCACATACAGACACTTTGACTTCAAGCTCATGCCGTTTCCACTCGCGAATGCCCCTGCAACACTCATTGTGACAATGAACAACATGTTTCAACCGTACCTCGACGAATTTGTTGTTGTATACCTCAATTACATTCTGGTGTATAGCCACACCCCAGAGAAGCACAATGGATATCTTTAAAATTTTCGTCAAGATTTTTTGGAGAGAGAATTTTTTCATTAAACTCTTGAAATACGCCTTTGGTTGCCGTTCCATTAACGTTTTGGGCCACGTCATTGCTGGCGGACGGATCACCATGAACCCAAAAAAGTTGGAGGTGGTTGCTCATTGGCCGATGCCGCCAAATGTCCGGGACTTCCAGATGTTTTTAGGCTTCTTCAGTTACTACCATCAATTTGTCAAGGACTACGTCTGAGTATCAGCGCCTTTCTCCAATCTCACCCAGAAAACCACCGAGTGGAATTGGGGGGTCATCAAACAGCAAGTGTTCACCTCTTTGGGGAGTAATCTGACCTCGGCGCTTGCCTTGAAATTGGAGCATCCAAAAGTGGACTAAATTGTTGTTCTTTTATGCCCCATGGCCACTGCTATGGCTTAGCGGAAAGGTTTGGCATGTCTACTCATGGGAGGGGGTAGTGGCTCTTGATGGTGATGTTGTTCAATGCTCGGAAGTCCACGTATATCCGCATCTCTTTGATTTTCTTTTTTACAAAAAGTATAGGTGCCACATAGGGTGAGATTCAGGGGCTGATGAACTCCTGGCGGAGAATTTTGTCCAGCTGCTTCTTGAGTTCGGTCAGCTCGTGATCCCTCATCCAATAGGTCCCCTTCACCGTCATTCTATTGCTTAGCTTCAGGTCTATTTGATAATCAATTTCTTATTGTGGTGGTTACTCGCGGGATAGTTTGTCAAGAAATACTCCCTTGAGATCCTCAATGAGCTTTGTGAACTCCTTTGATCCTGTTGTGTAATTCCTAGGTTTCAAGGCCGTAGATGTTGCCTCGGCAACATCAACATCCTTGGCTGCAATGTCTTCAGCTTCTCCTACTTCTACGTGGACTAGTCACGCTTGGGCTCCGCCCTTCAGATATTTCTTGGCCACGTCCACAGACATCTGTAGGCATTTTGTGATTGTAGCGACCTCCTCTGTTGCTTCTACCTTTGCTGCTTCTCTTCATTGCTGTTGTGTTGTGGGTTGCTTGAATAGAGACAGGTGATTTTTTCTGCCATTAATTTAGATGTAGACTGCTTTGCTCCTCCAATCAACCTACTGATTGTACCGGTACAGAAAATATTGCTGCGGATGACACTGTTACGTTGTGTAAACCTCCGATTTGCAGTCAGAGTGATTCGCTGAGTTGACAAATCTGTAGTCTTCCTTCAACGGTTCTTCTTTCTGACATTCCTGGTTTGTTCTGCAAACCTAGCTTTTGAACCATGTCATTGCTGATGAAACTGTTAGAAGTTCCTCCATCAGTAGTGCCACTATCGTTGTGCGACTTTTACGTCCCCTCGGTTGTACTCATAATAGTATCGCCGGTTGGTTGTCCTCATATCCCTCTTCAAACTTTAGGATCTCAGGAATCCTTGTCTGTGGTGATGTGAGCCGCTCAGATGGGCGATCAGTCGGCGCAGAATTTTCCGACCGGACAAGAGCCTTGCCATTTACTCCCGTCCTTTGCCATTTTCTGACCCCTCGCTCTTTTTCTTTGACGTCTCCCCATTTTTTTAACTTGTTGCCATTTTAAGCAGTCTCACAAGACATGACCTGGATTCCTACATGGGCAGAAAAGCCGTTGATTGTGTTGATCAACGACCTCAATCTCCATCAAGGACAAGGTTACCACCGACTGCGACATCCCTCTGCCACGATAAGGATTGTGGCCTTGGGGTTGCTAGCTGTTGGATTCGTGTATCTGAGTTTTGTAGTCGTTGCTGTCAATGCGGTCAGCTGGTGCGATCAATTGTGGAAGGTTGTCTCAGATTCCGAATGTAGCCATTTCCTGTCAAACATCTTGCTTGAGGCTGTTGCTGTAATAGAAACATAGTTTTTCATGGGCGAGGTCAATGCAAGTGATGATTTTATGGAAACGCTGAGTGTACTCCACTATGCTAAACTCGTAATGGAGACGTTGGACTTTGTATTGTGCATCAGAATTCTCCTTCAGCTTCCCAAAGCAAGTGAGTGTAGTGCATGTTAAGTCGCTCCACATTTTTGGTGGCGTGAGAGAGTCGTGCCATGTCGGATTTATCTTCTTGAGAGGTAGTATGCCTGCGGTTAATGATGTGAGAGCGGTTGCGTGAGCCATTGATTCAGCTCTGCCGGTCTCCTGTTCCCGTTGGATGGCCTTTATGTCGGACCATGAACTCAAAGTCATGCCATGCAAAAGCGAGGCTGCAAGGTCAATTTCATTTTTGTCCTTGTTGACCCCAGCAGCAGTGAAGTACACGTCCAAACTCGTTAGCCACATCCTGAATTTAATTCCCTTGGAGCTTGTGTGATTGAACGGCTGAGGAAGGGGGGGTCAAATCTAGGGTTCACTTGAGCGTTACAAATTTCTCTCGCTGAGCACTACTTTGTGCACATGAGATACTTGAAGCTCCTCCATTTCCGCATTGAGCTGTTGGAGCAGATGAGTGTTGAGGGTCTTGAATCTTGACAATTTCTAATGCAGATCATCATTGATTTGCGCTTGTTGGCCAAAGCCTCCCATCGTCCCAGGTATCGGCCCAACAGGGTACGACAGAGGTAAAGGGTTTGCCAAGCCCAAAGGGTCCGTCACCGGTTTGGCAGTCGGGTTTGTCGGTGCTGCACCATTCTTCGTAGCAGTTGTTGACGCCACCTGGTTTGCCTGGAGAGCACCGTTGTTTACGTGCTGTTAACTCGCTATTGCCATAGTCCTCCTCGGGGACTGCTGCTGGTTTCCGGTTGCACTCGCTGTGTTCACCATTGTCGTCTCAAAGTCTGCAATGTTCTGAAAAGCAAAGATGCCCCGAGGACTAATGCAAGGTTAATGCCAGGTAGTTAATGCATCCGTTGCACCTCCTGCGTTGCTGCGCTCTGATCCCAAGTGTTACGCCAAGCAGAATGTAGGTTGTTCACAGGGATGAGATGGAGGGCATAAGATGATTTGGGTTTTTAGGGAAAATGGAGAATTTTATCAAGCAGTACGTGTGCTTCGATGAAAAGTGTCGAGTGAGTCAAGCACATATGTATAATGCGCATAATGCAAATGAGGCATATGTCGGGTCTTCGATGCTCAAGCCGAGCAACGCTTGTGAGGTCACGCCATAAGTGGCTGATTCAAGAAGCTCCACTGAGAAGTGAGAGGGCTTCGAGAATATCGAGGTGCGTCTTTACAAAATTCTAACACCATCGAGAAGTCGACTGAACGATATCAAATAATTGATATAGTTCACGATTCTTCTGTCGAACTTTCTGGAAGGTGGTCAAAGTTGTTGGAAACTTTTGGAATGGAACACAAGAGGTCTGGTCAGTTGGCTAAAATGCCCTCAGCCACATGATGCAAAAATCCTACATTCATAGCATGGTGGGCCATGAATGTAAGGACAGGAATGCCCACTTGCAAATTTTAAGGACTCGTGTATGTCAGGATTATAACAAGTACACAGAGATGAGGTGCAAAGTGGAACATGTAAAGAATAAGGAAAAGTGGATAATTTGCAGTAAGTTGACTTCAATGAGAAGTGTGAAACAAGTTGAGTTGGGTCAGTTGGGTCAGCAAGCTGAGTTGAGTTGGGTCGATTATGACAAGAATCACTATGAGGTAAATGTTCGGTCTGAAGTATTCAATTTGACCAACGCGTGCGATGTCGCGCCTTGAGTGGTCACTTTGATGAACTCCTTCGAGAAGTTGGTGTTATGCCAAGCGGGACGTAGGTGGTTCACAGGGATGAGGTGCAGGACAAAAGACAATTCAAGGATTTGGGACAAATGGATAACTTGTATGAAGCAGTAAGCGTACTTTGACAACAAGTTTCCAGTGCATTGCACACATACATACAATGTCTAGAATGAGAATGAGATATATGTTGGGTCCTCGGCGCTCAAGACAAGCAACACGTGCAAGGTCAGGCCATGAGTGCCTGATTTGAGAGCTCCGTGGAGAACTCAAGGGGCTACGAGAATATTGAGGCACTTCTTTTGAAAAGTCTGGTTCTGTTGTGAAGTCAACTAAACAACAGCAAAAAAATTATATAGTTTGAGATACTTCTATTGACCATTCTAGAAGGTGGTCGAAGATGTAAGAAACTTCTAGAACGGAATACCGGAGGTCGGGGCAGTCAGCCAAAATGCCCTTGGCTGGTCAGCGTACAACTCCTGAAGTCTTCGTGCGGTGGGCATGAATGTAAAGACATAAGTGCCCACTCTCTTAGAAAGGGGACTCATGTATGTCAGGTACGCAACACTTCCCCTCCTTGTAGCTGCGACGTCCCAGCGTGTTATCAGACGTAGGCCAATAACGATGAAAGTAGCCTCTGATCAGATGGTCAATGTCTCAGAGGTTGCCGAGGGGGTCCCAGTTGTTGTACACAGTGTCGTAGCCATGCCACTTGACCAGAAACTTGGTTGTTTTTCCACGGCATTGATGTCTGAGGATATCTTTGATTACGTATTCCGTATCCCTGTCCACTTGTACATGAGGTGGAGGTGCGATGTCTCTCCTGGGGAAGTTTGTACTGGGGTCTCAGTAGTGCTTGAGTTTGTTGATGTGGAAGACAAGGTGGATTTCCATGCTGTCAGTTATGTGAAGTGGAGAAATGATTGGGATTTACAATCTCAAACTGTCCCAAGCATTGGGGTTTGAGCTTTGCAAAGTCCTGTCCTCAAAGCTTGATGTTTGCAGAGGTGAGGAGGATACAATTGCCAACATTGAACGCATCATTGCTGCAATGTCGGTCGGCTTCCCACTTCATAGTTGCTTGGGTCTTCGCAACGGTATGCCGTGTTCCCTCCCAGATGCTTGAAAAATCCCTACGGTGGATGGCGACCATGGGGATATTACTTTGACTTTGTCATGCAGCCGGTGTGGCAGGAAGTTTTCCGTACACCACTTTGAAAGGTGTTTTACCACTTGCGGTGGAAATGGTGGAGTTGTATGCAAGTTCGACGCTCGGCAGGTTTGCTGCGCAATTGGTGTCATGTGGCTCGCATGAATTGGAGAGGAATTTTTTGAGCGTTTGATTTGTTCGCTCGGTTTGGCCATTTGTTTGAGGGTGGAACACCGTTGATAGCTTGATGCGACCGCCATAACGCGTGATCAGTTCACGCCAAAAATGGCTAGTGAAGCGGCCGTCTCAATCACTGATGATGGTACATGGCACAATGTTCAACCGTATGATATGGACTAGAAACAACCTCGCTGTTCCCTCTACAATGACAGTGGTCGTTGTCGGAATGAAGTGCGAAATTTTAGAATATCTGTCCACCACGACGAGGATGGCGTCATACCTATTGGGGGTGGCGGGCAGTGCCGTCACAAAGTCCATGCTCATGTCGGCCCACGGTTCCGTCGGAACGGGTAGGGGTTGAAATAGACAAGGTGGCTGCGTGCGACAAGATTTTTATCTTAGACATGTTTCACATGAGTTGTTGAAGGCCACCACGTTGGTCTGCATCTTGTCCCACCAGTAGTGCTTTGCAAGATTCTTGAGCATCTTTTCCTCACCGAAGTATCCACCTGGACGAGTGTGGTGGCATTGCTCCAACAGCATCCTTTGGAGCTCCTTTTTTGGAGAACAATGACCCATTGAGTCAACCATCGTCACCATTAGAGGTCGTCAAACCAAAACATGGTTTTGTCGCACCTGCCACACTCCTCGTAACCTTTTATGAACAACCTCCCAGGGTATAGGTCTTGTTTGACAAGCAACGTGCTGATCTTGGCCAGCAAATCATTTTGCTGATTTCGAACATCCACGAGACTAGTTTTTACAGGTCAATACTCGATCTTCTAGTCGAAGTCTGACTGGAGGAACTCCATCCATCGATTTTGTTCACAGCTTAGATTTGGTTGAGGTTTGAGATATTTCACGGCGTGATGGTTGGCATGTAGCACAACCATGTCTTAAATTCATGCACGACTATGAGAATCTCTTTCTCTTACCCGTAGTTAAGTTCTGGCCTGTGTAGCTTTTGCAACATGTACACAATTGGTTGTTCTTCACCGCCGTTGTCTTGGAGGAGAATGGCTCTGATGGCTCAATCAAACGCGTTGGTGGCCATAACATAGTCCGGTGTTGGATCTGCCAATCATAAGGCTGGCAATGATGTCACAGCGTTTCTCAAAGATTTGAATGCTACTTGTTTGCACCTCCCTCCAAGTTTCACTCGGTGGTTTTCCAGGTGAGATTGGAGAGAGGTGCTGACACTCAAGCGTAGTTCTTACAAATTGTCTGTAGTAGTTACAGAAGCCCAAGAATACCTAGATTTCCCAAACATTTGTGGGTGTCGGCCAATCAGCGACCACCTCCACCTTTTTTGGGTCGATGGCATGAACGTCACAAACTCGCCGTTTGTGAGTCCAAACGGCATGACCGTGAAATCAAAGTGCACGCATCCGGTGCAGATGCCGTCTTCTTCAAGTCCTTATGAGATGCATGGATCTGATGATAGTCGCTGCGTAGGTCAATTTTGCTAAACATTTAGGCCCCTTGGACCTGATCAAGAAGTTCATATGCTCATGGAAGGGGATAAATATTCTTGATGGTGATGTCGTTCAACGTCTAGTACTCCACGCAAATCCACATCTGTCCAGCTTTCCTTTTTATGAAAGTTACAAGTGCCACGTAAGGTGATGTGGAGGGTCTGATGGACCCTTGGCCAAGCATCTCCTCCAGCTGCTTATTGAGTCCGGTCACCTCGTGATCGCTCATCGGATAGGTCCCTTTCACTGTCGGTTTGCTATCTAGTTTCAGATCTATCTGATGGTCAGCATTTTGCTGCATTGGTAGCTCTCCAGATAGTTCATTAGAAAAACCCGTTCAATGTCCGTTTTGAGCTTTGAAAACTCCCTTCGTACTGCTGCAAAATCCTCAGATATCAAGGTCCCTGGTGTCGCCTCAACCACTGTGATTTCTTCCGCTTCCCCTGCTTCTAAGTGGACTAGGCACGCTTGGGCTCCGCGCTTCATAGTTTTTTGGCCAAGTCCAGAGATATTTGTTGGCGTTTTGTGGCTTTTGTAAATTCCTTTGCTACTTCCACCTCTGGTGCTTCCCATAACCGGTGTTGCATTGTGGGTTGCTCGACTAGAGGCAGGTGTTGCATTCTTCCAGTAATGCTGACGGAGACAGGTCCGCTGCTCTAATCAACCTGCGGATTGTGCCAATACAGGAAATCTCACCCGAGGATGATTTTGTGGTTGCTCATTGGGCAAGTCCTCCAGACTGTTGCATTATGCAGATTTCCGATTTGCGGTCCAAGTGGTTCGCGAAGACGACGGATTTGCAGTCTTCCGTTAACAGCTTTTCCTTTGAATATCCTCATTTTGGTTTGCAAACCTAGCTTGCAAACCATGTTGTTATTGAAAAAAATGTGAGAAGCTCCTCCATTCATTTGTGTTGGTACTGTTCTCCGAATGTTACAACCACTCGATTGTACCCATAGTAGTACCACCGGTCCTCGTACCCATGGTCAAACTTTGTGATCTTAGGAACCCTCGTCTACGGTGATGTGAGCAACTCAGATGGGCGATTGGTCGGTGCAGAATACCGGACAGGAGCCTTGTAGTCTACTCCTGTCCTTTTCTGTTTCTCTACTCCTTGCTATTATTTTGTGACTTCCCCCTACCCCCCTTTTGGTTTTTCTTTGAGGCTTTTGGAAGTCACACAAGATATGGCCTGGTTTCATGCAAATCCAGCAGAGCTGTTGATCATGCCGATCGATGGCGTCAATCTCCACTAGAGAGTAGGTTTTCACTGACGGGGATTTCCATCTGCCATGATAAATTTTGTGTCCTTTGGGTCACCAACCCGTTGGATTCTGCGTTTGAGTGTTGTAGTTGGCCCTATCAAGACGATCAGTTGTTGTGGTCATGTTCATAAGGATGTCTTCAATACCAAAAACGGTGAGTGCTCACAGAGTATCTTGCTTGAGGCCATTGTTGTAGTACAATCACAGTTTTTTGGGGACGAGGTCATTGCCAGAGATGATCTCGCAAAAACGCCGAGTGTACTCTGCCACGGTGGAGTGCAGATGCATAAATTGGAGACGGTAGGGTTTAGGGTTTAGGGTTTAGGGTTTTAGGGTTTAGGGTTTAGGGTTTAGGGTTTAGGGTTTAGGGTTTAGGGTTTAGGGTTAAAACCCTAAACCCTAAACCCTAAACCCTAAACCCTAATTCCAACCCTAAACCATGTGTCAGGCTTCTTGTTCAACTTCCTAAAGCGAGCGAATGTAGCATGCACGAAGTCGCTCCACTTTTCTAGTGACGTGAAAGAGTAATTCTAGGACAGATTTTTCTACTCACGAGGTAGTAGGCGTGTGTTCGATGATGTGAGAGTGGTTGTGTGAGCCGTTGATCCAGCTCTGCTGGTCTCCTAGTGCCGTTGCATGACCTTTAGGTTGGACCACCAACTCAAAGCCGTGCCATAAAAAAGCAAGGCTGCAAAGTCAATTTTCTTCTTTTCGTTGATGACCCCAGTAGTGGTGAAGTACACCTACAAACTTGTCAGCCACATCTTGACCGTTGGTCTCTTCAATCTTGTGAGATTTAATGGCTTGAGAAGTGTCGGTCAAATCTAGGGCTCACTCAAGCATTACAAATTTCTCTTGATGGGTACCCTACTGAATTTTCATTTCGACGATTTGGCAGTTGTGAATTTAGAAATCTTTAATTTCGACGCCCGGGTAATTATGTCTTGTTTTCTTGTGATTCGTCGAAAGGCTGTGGGTGCTCCCTTAAATTCGGCGACAGGTCCAGCAGAGTTTTTTCAATTCGGCAAACAATGTGGTGGTCCGTTTCACGGTATCTGCGGCAACCTGTCAGTGTCGGCACCGCGGAAATCCTTCGCAACGAAGCGGGAAACCGAGACGTGCAGCAACGGCCAATGACGCCGCTGGAAACGGCTGACTCACTGAAATATGCAGTCGCGTGTCACCATGACATTGTACTTCGTCAGTCAATCCATCAATCGCTTGCAGTCCACTCTACGTTCCCGCTCTTCATGGAGCGCAACCTGCAAAAGGTTTCCGCCGAGGAGCATTCGTGCCGCATCATGCATGCTACACGGCAGGGCCCGCAATCTAGTGCTGCTCCATCGCGACGTCCTGTCGTCCGTCCACGCAAGCCTGTCAATCTCACGGTGGACACAACCGAGGGACCCCGAGTGCATTCCCCTAATGACTTCTCCACCTATATCCCCCCCAATTCCACAGAGACAACACCACTCGCACTGCCCTCAAACATCCTTCTCGTTTGGTGCCAACCGTCCGCGAACAACAGTTCTCAACTCTCCATCGACAAGTCCGTGACGGTTCGCCAATGTCCTCTGCGAACAGTGTGGAACTACAGTCCCGGGGCAGGACCCTCGTCCGCCAAGGGGACCACCCTGCCACCTGACACGCGGCGTCCAACGGCAGCAGAGAAGGGCAAGGCGCTAGCCACCTCACCTCCAAAGCGTGCAACCAGGGAGCCACTAAGGACAAGGCTCCGTTCAGGAGCCCTAACCATCAACGATGGTGGGCGTTCGTCAAGCAGCAAACATGACAGCGTCAACGACGACGACAGCTCCAACGCTGACAGCGACAACAGTGACTCTGCGGCAAGCGACAGCACTTCATCGTCATCATCCGACAGACAGGACAGCGACGACTCCACAGACACGGAGTGTCTGTGGAGTCGTTGCTGGGGCATCGACGTCACGGGAGAGGGGGAAGTACACTGACTGGTTTGGCTCTGGTCATTTTCGGACAATCAACGAGGTGTACAAAACACAACCATCGGCATACGCAACTGTGCAGCATCTCCGCCGCACGTTTCGAAATCCCGACGGCTACTGCGTCTTCGACCATCGCGCCGCTTCTACAGTTTTGGGATGGTTTGTGGAGGGTACGAAAATTGTGAAGAAGCAGTACGAGGAGGCTGTACTGGCATCAATCGCCGTTGCACCTTCATCTTCGGTCTCCAACAACAAACGGAAGCACGGATACAAGGGGAAAAGGGCGTGGCTGTCCAGTCAGCCTGCCATCATGGAAGAGATCAAGATGGAGCTGCTTGCCGCACGTGCCGCAGGAGTTGCACTCAACAGCAAGACCATTTTCCAGCTCGTGCATGGCATTTTCGCTCGCCATGCACCTGACGAGCTGTCGAACATGGGGCTAAAAGCCTTTGGACGCTCATGGGTCCATGTTTTTGTGAGCCGAGAGCTGGGATGGGGATGGCGAGCAGGAACCACAGCCGCTCAGAAGGTGCCGGAGGACTAGGAGGAGAAGGTCGTGACCTTCCATCGCCGCGCAGCATGTATGGTCCGCATGTATGGCATCAAGCCTTTTATGGTGCTAAACGCGAACCATACAAGTGTGCAACTCATGCCAGCGGCGGGACACACGTACGCACCGGTCGGCAGCGATAACGTTGGCATCCTCAGGCTTGAGGACACGTAGTGCATCACAGCCGTCATCACGATCTCGATGCCCGGTGACCTTTTGCCCATGCAGCTCATCTTCGGGGGGAAGACGGCGTGTTGTCTGCCGTTCGGAGTAAACGCCGCACGCTTACAGGAAGCAGGCTGGAACCTTACGTTCACTCAGACTCATTGGGCGAACGCGGAGACTACACGCGAGTGGGTCCGTGCCATCGTCCACCCATACTACAGGCGCACATGCAAGGCGCTCGGTGTCAAGGAAGGAGAGGCACACATGCTCCTAGTCCTCGACACCTGGCGCCCTCAGTGCAGCGGTTCATTCCAAGAGGGGCTCCAAACGAAATTTCCGTACATGAGGACGGAGTACATCCCGGCAGGATGTACGCCTAAGGCACAGCCCGCGGACATCGGGCTCATGCGTCCGCTTAAGAATAGGTTGGGGGGAGCTGTTTTCCGCGTAGGGTACTGAGCGGACAAGGATAGGAGAGAGTAGTAAGGTTGGCATGAAAATCATAAGAGAGGCGGCATGTGAGTGGTTTTATGAGGCGTGGATGTACATGCATGGGGAAGAACCGATGGTCAAGAACGCATGGACGAAGTCCAACTTCCCCCGCGTATTCGACCCCGCTTTCCAGCATGCTGCAACACCCTACGCAGGACAGCTTTTTTTCTGTAGTGATGACGTGGAAGAGGAGGACATGGTGGTGTAAATGAAGTTGCATTTAATGAAGCCATTTTTCTGTTGAAAAGAGTTTTTTTTCTCACCCTCTCTGTACTGTGTGCTCGCTCTCAATATCCAGCCTCACCGAATTCGTGAACACGACGTGAAGTGCGACTTCTGTGTCATTTAACCACTTTAAATAGGATAATATGTTGTATAGGAAATATAACACATGCAACCAAACCTAAATGCAAAAGTATAGAGGTGACACCTTAAATTCGATAATTGCACTTTGAAATTAATTTAGTGCCGCTGTAAATCCGACGAAGCACAAAATTCGATGGACAAAAAAGGGATTAAAATCGAAATTAAAAGTCAGTAGGGTACTGCTTTACACGCACGAGATAGTCAAAGCTCCTCCATCGATGCGTTGATCTGCTGTTTCTGATATTTTCAATAGACCAAATCGCATGTAGTTCTGTTAGCTATAACTCTCACTACATCAGCCAAAGAGTGGCACACCAATCCAGCCGCTCAGTTTGCAGCTAAAGGTGCACACCAAATCCACAGATCCGCAGATCCTACTCATGGTTCAGGGATCTCATATCTATCCGCTGTTCCGGATCAGTTGTGAGGATTTGATGTGGGGAACCCCGGATCCTTCCCTGGGGTGGGAGGGGAATCAGGGGAGGGTCTAGTTTGAACCAATGCTATGGCCGTTATCCCCTGCTGTCAGGAGGATTGCACCTGGACAAGGCGCAATTGCATGTCATGACGTGGATGACCTGCAATTGCGACGATCGCAGACAATGCAATGCAGCGCCAAAGTATGGCACGAACCACTCACTGGGTGACACCTTGTGCTTTGCATGGCTACAAAGCTGGACAAAAATCCCAAACTCTACAACTTCCTATACACCTCATCCATCCATTCCACATCTCTACGTGACATGCCACAGAACAGCACATGAAATGCGCTCCTCGGGGAGCATGAGATGCCATGCAGTGTGCATGCCAGATTTCCTCGTTGTGTCAAATGGTGAAATTGCCCGATGTTTGTGTGAGCATGAACATTTGTTAAAATGCTCGCTTCCAAAAGTGAGGTTATGTGCTGCATACAATTCATTTTCTCTTGTTGTGGTTTTGAATTGCAGGTTTGACCACATGAAATCCAGATATTTCATAGGAGGCTAGCATCGCGGGTCTCCCATGGCGTCGCAAGATCAAGGATAGGGGTCTTGCCTCAAACACCATTCGTGCTTTGAGAGGATTGTTTTGTAGTGAAAGGAACTCTGAGTCAGAGTGCTCTTCACTTGTCACTTTTCAGTCAGAGTCTCTGACTGATGCCCAACAGGGTTGGCCAGGCACCATGGCCCACGATGATTCTGCAGATGAGTCTGGCACACTTTTTTGCCCAAATTCAGACAAGGAGGAAAACAGTGGAGATGAGAAACATGGCAAGAAACGCAAGAACCTGAAAGAGGCAGGCAATGTTGAAAATTTTCCTCTCCGCATGCCCAAGTGCGGCGCAGGGAGGTGCCGACGAGCCGCCAGATACAGGAAAATCCTCGCAGTTTGATCTAGCAGCTCAAGGATTTCTTGGGTCCTAAAATGAATGGTTTTCCTTGAAATTGGACGGGTTACTACATCCAGTGGAAATTGTATCACCGGAATCGGACAAATAAGGAGTAAGATATGAGCTTCCAGAGTTGGGATGTGCACGGCGGCTCTGGGAGCTGGCCGTGACTCAACTTCCTGTAAACCATCAACCAAAACAAGTAACAAATGTCCATATGGGGACTTTGTTTTGGAAGACTGCCGAGGTGTCCGGTGAATAGTATTCATTGGATCCTGTAGTGCAGGCTGTTAGTAAGAAACAACCAAAAGTCTGGCTCGGTGTCCGAAACTCAATAGTACGTTTTGTTAGCTTGGGAATTCGTCAAAATTCTGACTACAGGTCCGCGGACAGGTTTAGAACCCTGTCGCACCCCATCATCAAACACAACCCAAAAGTGGCCGAGGTGCGTCAAAACAGTGCAAGGGATCCCTCCTTCACGTGCCAAGGGATCTGCACCTTGGGAAGGGCGCTTCGCATGTGAAGGAAGGCGCCACGGCGTGTGCGCGCCATGGAGGCATTAATTATTTCTATGGTGGGTGAAACCTGCTTTTTGGCAAGCATAACTTGGGCTATGCTTAGCGGAATTGTGCACAATTTGGTACTTTAGAGAGCTCATGACTAGATTGTGCAATTCCCTTTGCAAAACCGACTGTCTCTAAATGCCAGGTAATATAGCGTGAGGCGACCAGAAACCTTACGCTCAGTATTTGACCCACCCAAAATATAAAAAGTGAACCACAAGAGGAGAGCACATCAATTTCGGGATTGCACCACATAGATGTTTTTGACAAAGGGTTATTTGCCCATGGTTGTGATCGTCTCCAACGTTAAGGACCTCCGTGACAAAAGGGATTGTTAACTTGGACAGCGTCGTCGTGAGAACCCGTTAGAGTAGAAGCTATGGAGCTCGTGTAGAAGGAGACGCAACCCATCCAGAAGTATGCGGCGACTTAGGCTTTGTGCTATGGAGGTGGAAATTTGAGCTGCACCTTGCGCAAAAGGGGCTGCTGAGTGTCATGTTGGGAACTAAAGTCCTCAACAAGGTGACATGTGCAGATGAGGAGAAGCAGACCTCTTAAGATAGAAACACAAAGGGGATCATGCTCGTGGTGTCTGGGACAGCCGAGTCGCAATGTGGCTACTTCCAAGGCTGCAAGCTAGCAGCCAAAGCTTGGCAAATATATTGCGCCATCTACCAATCCAAGTCGCACGCAAACAAAATCTTTGCGATGAAGCGGCTCTTCACTATGGGAATCAAGGAGGGAGATGATGTCATCTCCGCCATGCAACAGATTGAGTCGTTTTCCTGACAATGGAATGACGTGGGGTAGAAGATTCATATATTCACAGGGAGCTGGAGGTCATGGCCCTCCTCATGGCCACACCTGAAAGTTGGGGTCAAATTCTCACCACCCTCAGAGGATGGCTAGAGGACAAGCTCACCTATGGCGCGGTCGCAGAATACATCTGCAACGAGGCGCAGTGCCGGAGCTGCGGGGAGTCCTCCTCTTCCTCATTGGCCCTTGTCAGCAAAATGCAAGGTGGCAGAATAGGGGGCAAAGGAAGGGGTGGAAAGGGCAATGGCAAGAAGGGCGCCAATAAAGGTGTGTGCTGTAATTGCGGCAAGGAGGGCTACTGTGCCTGTGAGTGCTCTCAGGAGGCAAAGGCTGGCAGGAAGGACACCAAAGGCAAATTGCTCCTCAATGTTCACAAGAACTACTTCCTCAAGAAGGCCAACAGGCGGTGCCTGGATTCCGGGGCCGAGGAGTACACCCAGGTTGAGAAGGTGGGGTTTGCCACCTAGGTAGAGAAGTCCTCTAAGTCAATGGTGGTCATGAATGACAAAGTTGAGCCGACGGCCGGACAAGGCGACATGGAGATGGAAGTCGTGGTGGGTCGTAAAGAGGAGCTAGGCACAATCCGTGATGTGCATCACGTCCGCGGCTTGGCTGATATTCTGAGTGTCAGTTACTTGACAAATGAAGGGTATGAGGTGCTCTTCAGAAGGAAAGGCACAGTGGTGCGCAACAAAGGGGGCAGCGCGGTCGTGCTGGAAGCAAAGCACAAGGGTGGTCTCTATATCGTGGAGACCAAGGTGATCGCCACGGCATTGGATGTACCAGACTTGCAGGAGCACTTCGTCAACATGGCCAAGAGAGAAAGTGCTGATTTAGAGCCCTGGCACCAACGGTTGGGGCATTTGGCACCCAGAACCGTTAAGGAGATAGCAAAGCGTGACATGGTGCATGCTCTTTTCATCAACGGTACAGCAGATGTGGCAGCAGATGCAGCAGTGCACAAAAGGTGCAAGCCTTGCATTTTGGGCAAGCTGCAATGCAAGCTGTTCAACAAGAACACGGCTCATGCAAAGGATCTACTAGAGGTCATGCGTAGGGAAGAACGTGGAACATTCAAAATGTCTTCAAACAGCAGCTTGAGATACTTTGTCACCTTCATTGATGACTACATCAGGAAGCTCTTTGTGTACTTCATGAAGTGGAAAAGGCGAGGTCCTGGACTGGCCCTTCGGCCAGTCCAGGATCTCGCAATGTACTCCTTCGAGTACATTACAGTAGTGGAGAGGTAAACTCGCTGAAAGGTTAAAGTGCTACGCAGCGACAATGGCGGAGAGTACGTGGGTTACAGCGGGTGGATGAAGTAGCGGGGCATCAAGTGGGAACCCACTACATTGTACTTTCCACAGTCAAATGGAGTGGTGCAGCATGCAAACCTAATGCTGCTAAACATGGTGCGGACAATGCTTGTGGATGCGGGATTACTGTGAGGGTTCTGGACAGAGGCTATGCGTACAGCGGGCTACACCATCAACCTCACTCCAACAGCGGTGCTGGAGGAATAAGGATGCGTAGAAGACACCTCAGGAGGATTGGAGCAGGCGCAAGCCAAATGTGGCACACCTGAAGGTGTTCAGGTGCAAGGCGCATGCGATGGTGCAAGCAGCGCAACGACGTAACAGCAAGCTGGAACCGCGGGTGAGACCGTTCTTGTTCCTCAACTACGAGAGCGTGTAAAAGGCTTATCGGCTCTTGGACCCGCACACGCAAGAGATCATGCGCAGGTGTGACGTTAAGTTTGACGAGCAATAGAGCTTTAGTAGCAGCAGCAACAAGGTGAGTGTTGGGAACACTCCAAAACAGGAGGAGTGGTTCTAGCTCCTTGACTACAAGAAGGAGCTAGCAGACGCAAATGTTGAGGATGGGATGTTGAAGCGCGGCCGTATAGCAGAGGCAGCAGTGAATGTAGTGGACTCTGACGTCAATGCAGGTAGGCTAGAGATCTAGTGCATAGATCTCTTAGTGGAGGAACCCTAAACCCTAAAGTATGCACTCTGGGTGGAATTTGCATCGGGGGTCAGAGAAAAATCCTCCAGACACGCTGAGTGTCCAGTCGATGTTTTTCTAGACCGGGTAAGACCTTTGGGGAGCCGTCCAGTTCATGTTTTGGCGGAGCAAGCGGAGTCAGAAGCATCACAGCAGAGCGACAAGGCGCCACTAAAACTGCCTTGCCACAGCAGGAGGCAGCTGAGAGCGGGGGAGCGCTTCGATGCAAGCACCGGTCGATGGATCGGCCTGATGCAGTGCATGATGGCTGCATCAACGGAGCCAAAGACCGTGCAAGAGGTGCTTGCGTGGCCCAAGGGGAAGTAGTGGGACACCACCATCAAGTCAGAGTTGGCGTCCATTGCAGAAAATGACACGTGGGAGCTAGTTGACACGCCAAAATACGCCAAGGTCATCGGGTCCAATTGGGTTGGCGATCCTTGCCATGGTGATTGCGAAGGATATAGAGCTGCACCAGATGGACATGAAGACGGCCTTCCTCATCGGTATCATCAACAAAGAGATCTACATGGAGGTACCGGAGGGGGTGGAGGCACCGCAGGGCAAGGTGTTAAAGCTGTGGAACTCCTTGTACGGGCTAGAAAATTTGCCCCAATGCTGGTACCAACAGATGGACAGCTTCATAGCATGACTTGGCTTCAAGCGTTGTGAGGCGGATCACAGCGTGTACGTGAGGCGTAGCAAGAAGCTCCATCAGATCATTGCACTTCATGTGGACGATCTCATCTTCTGTTCCTCAGACATGCTGAGCCTATAGCAGTTGAAAGAGGAGTTGAGTAGCAGGTTCAAGATGTCAAACATGGGGGAGTTGGAGTTCCACCTCGGGGTGAGCATCATGCGGAACCGGAGGGCGCGCACACTTGAACTGCGGTAGGTACCTCGGCTTTCGCCGAGGTGCTGAAACGGTACGGCATGGAGGACTGTAAACCAGTTTGCAGTCCTATCTCCATGACCTGTGAACTAAGCGCGGCAATGGCACCACAAATAAAAGAAGAGCAGGAGGATATGGCTGAGGTGCCCTACCGATCGGAGGTGGGTAGCCTCATGTACGCTATAGTGGCGACTTGACCAGACCTGACCTATGCGGTGGGCCGAGTGAGCAGGTACGTGGCCGATCGAGGGCCACTTCACTCCCATGCGGTCAAGTACATCTTCTGCTGCCTGCATGCAACGCGGCATGCCCGCCTGAGGTTTGACGGCAAGCGGCAAGCGGAGCCCTTACGTCATGTGTGCTATACGGTTGCAGACTAAGCTGGCGATGTGAAGAAGTGGAAGTCCACATCCGGCTATGTGTTCTTCCTTGCCAGTGGAGCGATCTCGTTGTGCAGCTGGAAGTAACAGTGCGTCGCCATCTCCACAGTGGAAGAAAAGTACATTGCTGTGGTCGAGGCGGTTGAGGGGGTGGTGTGGCTCCGTAGCTTGCTGGAGGAGCTAGGTGTGCCGCTACAAGAGCCTGCGGTGGTGCAAGAGGAAAATACCGACTCCATCTTGCTGACCAACAACCCGACGCAACATAGGAGGACGAAGCACATCATCATGCATTATCACTAGGCATGGGACATGGTTAGAAATGAGCAGGTGATGCTGCAGCACTATAGCACACACAACATGCTTGCAGATTTCTTGAACAAAGCACAACCTTTGGACAGGCATGCGATGAGCAAGGCCGGGCTTGGGATGACCAGATATGATGGGCTTGAGGGCGTAGCCGAAGATGATTGAGAGCAAGCAAGAGCAGCGAAAACAGCAGGTGCAATGGGGAGAATGTTGAAAATTGGTCCCTCTACATGCCCAAGTGCGGCGCCAGAAGGCGCTGACCAGCTGCCAAAGAGAGGAAAATCCTAGCAGATGGATCTAGCAGACTTAGGATTTCTTGGTTCCTAAATTGAAAGATCACCCCCAAAATTTGACAAGTGGCTGATGTTGACATGGTGTGCCCCTTGCCATGAGTGCCGTTGATCGTACTCCCTGGTTCGACCACTGAGGAGTGGTCGAACACCTGATCTGACTTTAGACGTGGATTCCTTGGATTTTTCCACGTAGGATCGAGCTTTGAATCGCTCGATTAGAGTGAGTATTCAGAAAGTTAGCCTAGCCCGAAAATCGGGTGTTGGGCAGGTGGAATTTGGTACCCGCTATGGGTGGCGGGATGTTCCACCGCCAGGGATCCGAGTTCGTTCCTAATGGCCTCCAAATGCACCAGGGGCATGAATGAGATAACCATAAGGACCTCCTTGACCAGGATGAACTTCTCCTTGACTTCTGGGCGAGGAAAGACGCTTCGAGGGGTCATCATCAAAGCGCCTCCCGTTGCCTAGAGTGCAAGGCCAGGTGGATGGCTCCACCAAGGGTTACTTCGATGGCCGTAGCAAGGGCTCTACTGCTCCGTTTTGGACGTGCTTGGATGCGTTGGAAAGCTTAGATCACAGGCTATAAGGATATAAAGTAACACAAACGTGTTTTGATTCAGATATACTGAATGCTACGTGTTCTGCCCACTCCTATCCGTGATCCTTGTACTCCACACTCTTCACCATTAGTGTCCATTGGCTGCCCCAAACCTTAGTAGCATGAACCAATGAGAGCTAGGCATCCTAGAGGGTGCCTCCACACCCACTGGAGCAAACAAAGGGAAATGGGCCCACCTGCCTAGAAAGACCCTAGCTCCTCATCTTTCACGCTACCGCCGCACGCCATGGCAACGAACGAGCAAGAGAGCATCGGTGCCGTCTCCAAGTTTGATGGGAATGACTTCCCTTTGTGGAGGTGGCAGTTTGAGGTCTGCCTCGATGACAAAGGCCTGCTTGAGCTGGTTAACGGTGAAGAGACCGCGTCTCAGGATACCGTGACGCCGGAGGAAGTGAACTACAAGAAGCGCAACAAGAAGGCGCTTGCATTGTTGGTGTTAGCGCTAGCTCTGCCGCAGCACGCACTGATTCAAGGATGCACGGAGGCCGCGGAGGCCTATAAGAAGCTCTGTACCATCTACCAGTCCACCAACATTGCTAACCAGCTCTTTGTCTTCAAGAGGCTCGTCACCCTCCGAGCCATCGAAGGCAACGACATCATGGAGATCTTGCAGCAGATTGAGTCCCTCACTGCCGAGTGCGTAGCCACCGGATGGAAGGTTGACCCTCAGCTGCAAGCCATGATCCTCCTTCTGGCCTTGCCGGACAACTGGAGTCCCATGATCACCGTCGTAGGCGGGTGGTCCGCCGATGAGCTGAAGTACCCAAAAGTGGCTGAGTACGTCCGCAACAAATGGATGCGGCGTGGTGGGAAAGGGAGCGGGGCAACATCAAGTTCCGCCTATGCCGTCTGCCCTCAAGGTGGAGGGGGAGGCAAGAAGGGGAAGGGTGCCAAGCAGGGAACCAAGAAAGGTGAGAACAAGGGGGAATGCTACAACTGTGGCAAAAAGGGCCACTATGCACGCAACTGCCCCAACATGAAGTCGGACCAGCCGGGGAAGGCTGGAAATAAGGACGATCTCGCAATGATGGCGAAGGAGTCAGCCAACTTGACAGATCCGGGAGTCTCCGTGATTGACTCCGGATCGGGCCGCCATACACAATGCAACCGGGCGGCATTCGTCACCTATAGCGCCTCGGAGCGGCGCATGACAGTGGCCGACGGCAAAACGGAGTTGGCTGCCGGTGAAGGCAATGTCCGCATCGAGATGGATGTGGACGGGGAGGCTTTCACGAGCACAATTCATGACGTGCTCCACATGCCAAACTTTGGGGCAAATCTGTTGTCAGTGAGCCGCCTCACCGACAGGGGGCTCGAGGTGCTCTTCAACAAGAAGGAGGCCATCATCCGCAAGGAGGGGAACGACCAGGTGATTACACGCGGAAAGTGAGAGGACGACTTGTACCTGCTCCGTGCAAAACTCCTAGGCAGCAGGACGGGGCCCGACGTCGTCCACCTTGCGAAGAAGGACGATGGAGACCTGGACCTGTGGCACCGCCGCCTGTGCCACATCGCTCCCTCAATTCTGAGGGACATGGCAAAGAAGGAAGTAGTACGGGGTCTTGAGGTCAAGAGCCTTGACGCAGCCAAGAATGCCGTGTGTGAGCCGTGCATGGTCGGCAAGGCGACACGGCAGCCATTTGATGGCAAAGGGACGCGTGCATCGGCGAAGCTGGAGGTGGTCCACACTGATGTGCGTGGACCATTGGAGATCTCCATCAGGGGCGCTCGCTACTTCATTACCTTCATCGATGATCACAGCCGCAAGCTCTACCTCTACATCATCAAGAGGAAGAGTGATATCCTGACATGTATGCAGGAATTTGTGGCGGCAGTGGAGCATCAAACAGGGTTGAAGGTGAAGGCGTTCCGGAGCAACAACGGCGTCGAGTACGAGGGCTGCTCGGCATGAATGAAGAGCAAAGGGATCTCGTGGCAGAAAACTATGCCACACTCTGCGCAGCAGAATGGCGTCATCGAGAGGGTGAACCGCACCATCCTCAACATGGTCCGGTCCATGATGAGCGATGCCGGCCTCGCGCAGCGGTACTGGGGCGAGGCAACACGGACAGCGGCGTACATCATGAACCTGACGCCAACAAAGCCGCTAAAAGACGCGGAGTCCAAGGTGTGGAAGACGCCACAAGAAGTGTGGAGCGGGAGGAAGCCAACTGTGGCACACCTCCTCATGTTTGGTTGTGTTGCACATGCTGTTGTGCAGGCATGGGAGGGCCGGGGCAAGCTGGACCCGCGGACTCGCCGGTGCATCTTCGTCGGGTACGAGAGCGGGAGCAAGGCGTACCGGCTCTTTGACCCGCGGAGGCAGCAGATCATGAAGAGTCACGATGTCACGACTGACGAGGACAGCCGTTGGATGGACAAGGACGCGGGTCTCTCTAAGCGGGAGGACTGGCTGCCACTCCTTGAGGGGAAGATGCCGGAGGACACAAAAGAGGGTGACATCCCATCGGCTCCAGCCGGCGAGAACCATCCGGGCGATGTTGGAGCAGCTGATTTGCATTTAGCCGAGTCGGACAATGAGTCCGAAGCACCGGCAGCAGTGGAGCTGAACGAGGAGGTGGGGAGTTAGCCCGCATCTCCACGGTCCCCGACAGAGGGGGAGCAGGCCAGAGGTGCGAGTGGTGCCGCGAGAGGCCAGCAGCAGGAGCAGCAGCCTCAACAGCAGCAGCCCCAGAGAAGCGGACGCACAAAGAGGACGGCAAAATGGTACGATGCCGCGCAGGGCACCTGAACTGGGTTTTCTCGAGCATTCTTTGCACAAGAGGAGCTCAAGACTGTTGAGGAGGCGTTGCAGTAGAAGGATGGGGTTGAGTGGGAGGGAGCCATAAGATCTGAGCTCACCTCCCACGAAGAGAATGGCACTTCGCAGCTGATTGACAGACCGGAGGGCGCAAAAACCATCGGGTCCAAGTGGATCTTCAAGAAGAAGCTCACCAAGGAGGGGAAGGTGGAGCGGTACAAGGAACGGCTGGTGACGAAGGGGTATGTACAACGGAAGGGTGAACACTACGATGAAACCTTTGCACCGTTGGCGAAGTTCGCCTCCATCCGCTCCATCCTCTTGGTGGCGGCGGTGCGCGGCTACGAAGTCCATCAAATGGATGTGAAAACTGCTTTTCTGAACAGCGACCTGGACAAGGAGGTCTACATGGATGTGCCGGAGGGGGTGGACACGCCGCTGGGGAAGGTGTGCCGGCTTCGCAAGGCGCTCTATGGGCCGAAGCAAGCGCCACTCATGTGGTACTTGAAAATGGACGGCTTCATGGCCGAGCTTGGCTTCAATCGCTGCGAAGCGGATCATAGCGTGTACGTGCGGAAGCAGCCGGGGTTGCACCAGATCGTGGTCCTTTACGTGGATGACCTCATCCTTGTGTCATCGGACATGGAGGAGTTAGAGAACCTGAAGCGGCAGCTGGGCGGTCGGTTCAAAATGACTGACATTGGCGAGCTCGAGTACTACCTCGGCGTCGCTATCAAGAGAGACCGCAAGGCATGCACGCTGGAGATGGGGCAGGCAAAGGTGCAAGAGGTGCTCCGCCGCTACAACATGGAGGAGTGCAACCCCATCGGCACACCCATGACCACCACATGTGAGTTGAGCTCGAGCATGGGCCCGAGCAAAGAGGAGGAGAAGGAGGAGATGGCAGGTGTGCCATACCAGTCCGCGGTGGGGAGCATCATGTATGCCATGGTGGCAACGCGGCCCGACCTGGCCTTCGTGGAGGGCCAAGTGAGCCGCTATGTTGCTGACCCCAGGCCACTGCATTGGCAAGCGGTAAAGCGGATCCTCCGCTATCTCAAGGTGATAAAACACTCGCGGCTCGTGTTTGGAGGGGGAGCGCGTGACGACTCCCTTGAGTTGGTCGGTTACTCGGATGCCGACTGGGCTGGTGATATGAATGAAAGAAAATCAACGTCGGGGTACCTGTTTGTGCTTGGTGGTGCAACAGTTTCATAGGCAAGCAGGAAGCAGGACTGCGTGGCGCTGTCCAACACCGAAGCGGAGTACATCACACTCGCGGAAGTTGCAAAAGAGGCATTGTGATTGCCTCGGCTGCTAAAGGAGATCGGCGTGCCGCAAAGGAAGCCGACGGTGCTCAATGTTGACAACATGAGTGCCATCAGCCTGACCCAGAACCCGGTGCTGCACAGAAGGACCAAGCACATCAAGATCCGGCATCACTATGCGCGGGACTTGGTGGTGAAGGGAGATGCGGCTATTATGCATTGTGGCACTAAGCGCATGCTCACCGATGCCATGACCAAGGCACAGCCCAAGGACAGGCACGAAACAAGCTGGATGGAGCTCGGTCTGCGCTGTGAGGTTTAAAAATGCTTCAGGTTCCAAGGAAAAGGCATCAAGGCTGCGGTGCAAGGGGGAAATTGTTGACATGGTGTGCCCCTTGCCATGAGTGCCATTGATCGTACTCCCTGGTTCGACCACTGAGGAGTGGTCGAACACCTGATCTGATTTTGGATTTGGATTCCTTGGATTTGTCCATGCAGGATCGAGCTTTGAATCGCTCGATTAGAGTGAGTATTCAGAAAGTTAGCCTAGTCCGAAAATCGGGTGTTGGGCATGTGGAATCTAGTACCCGCCATGGGTGGCGGGATATTCCACCGCCAGGGATCCGAGTTCGTTCCTGATGGCCTCCAAATATACCAGGGGAATGAATGAGGTAACCATAAGGACCTCCTTGACCAGGATGAACTTCTCCTTGACTTCTGGGCGAGGAAAGGCGCTTCGACGGGTCATCATCGAAGCGCCTCCCATTGCCTAGAGTGCAAGGCCTGGTGGGTGGCTCCACCAAGGGTTACTTCGACGGCCGTAGCAGGGGCTCTACTGCTCTGTTTTGGGCGTGCTTGGATGCTTTGGAAAGCTTAGATTACAGGCTATAAGGATCTGATGTAATCTTACTATGATAAGTGACAAAAATGTGTTTCGATTCAGATATACTGAATGCGACGTGTTCTGTCCACTCCTATCCGTGATCCTTGTACTCCACACTCTTCACCATTAGTGTCCATTGACTGCCCCAAACCTTGGTAGCGTGAACCAGTGAGAGCTAGACATACTTGAGGGTGCCTCCACACCCACTAGAGCAAACAGCTGAATCAGGTGGAAGTTGTTTCACCAGAATCGGACAAGTAACGAGGGTGATATGAGCTTCCAAACTAGGGATGTGCCGGAGGCTATGGGAGATGCCCACGACTCAACTTCTTGTGAAGAATCGACTGGAACAAACAACAAATGTCAATCTCGGGATTTTTCTATGGAAGACTACTAAGGTGTCCGGTGGATATCATCCAGCGGATCCTGTAGTGTAGGTTGTTACTAAGGGAGTAAGCCAAAATCCTGGCTTGGTGTCCAAAGCTCTGAACTACGTTTTGTTACTTACAGATAATCAAAATTGTGAATGCAGGTCTGCGGACAGGTTTCAAACGCTGCTAGACCCCATCATCAAACTCAACCTAAAAGTGGCCGAGGTGCGTCAAAACTGTGCAGGGGACTCCTCCATCATGAAAAAAGGGATCTGCGCCTTGGGAAGGATGCTTCGTACATGAAGGAATGTGACATGACGCATGCAAACCATGGAGGTGCTAGGAATTTCTGTGGTGGGTGTGACCTGCGCTTTGGCAAGCGTAACTTGGGCAATGCTTAGTCAAATCACGCATTATTTGTTGCATTGGAGAGCTCATGACTATCCGTATAAATGTTAAGATCATGTCCATGTCTAGAAACTAATGCAAAATAGCGCAATTCCCTTTGCAAAACTGACTAAATTCCAGCTCACATACGGTGGAGGTGACCAGAAAGCTTACGCTAAGTCTCAGATTTTCCCAAAATGGAAGACGTGAAGCACAAGAGAAAGTCACATAAATTTTGGGAATGCACCATGCAGATATTCCTAACAGGCATGCCGTCCGGGCTCTGGTAGGTGTTCACCAAAACCGCGACTAAGGAAGACCCCCGTGCTGAGCGCAACAACTGCCAAAAAAACTACTCCCACAAGCAGGGTTGCACTTTGAATATGTGGAAGCACATGCGGAACAAGCATCCCATCATGTACAAGAAGCTGAAGGAGGAAGCTGCCTCTCAGGGGCTAAAGAAGGCCATTGTCCAGCCGGTTTCTGTAACCGTTGAAGCCGAAGAGGGTACGCCCATCAATCCAGAGAACACCATCATCGCAAAGGGCATTGCTGCAATCAGCACCGTTTTCGACAAGAAGTGTTTCCAGTCCTATGTCTGGAAACACGTCATCGACAAAAACGCGAGCTCCCTCAGCATGAAATCCTACGGGCTGCAACAGGCTTTCACGCAGGCCAATCCAGTGGCAGTGATGCCGGGACGCATGACCATCCCCAGATAAAAATCTGTCTGGGGATGGTCATGCGTCCCGGCATGACCATCCGGGGTCTGTCCGCCGGCAGCTGTCAGAGGTGAAATCTGCAGTATTTTTCATAAATGATGGCCAGAAAGGTGACAACTGGATGAAGTACAGGTATCTGGTGGGCAGCATCTTTGTACGTGAAGCTACTGCAACTGATGCGTCTCTACTATGAACGGGTGGAGCAAGAACGTGCTGAGGCAGAGGAAGGAGCAACAACATCAGCACTACGTGAAGGAGCTGTCAACAACAGCCAGGGATCTTCTGGTGCGCAGAGCTCCGCCTCAACCTCCGTGCAGCAACTCCGCCCGCAAGCAGAGCAGCACAGAGCAGAGGACGATGCCCTCTCATACCTCCCTTGTTACTTGTCCAATTCCAGCAACTCAGGTTGCACTGGATTCAGCAGCTGTTCAACTTAGAAGAGTTGAAAGAGTTTCCCCATCCAGCAGCTTGTGGACGCCTCCTGATGCCATAACCGGGCATGTTGACGGGCAAAATACAACAATGGCCGCCAAGGAAATTGGTAATTTTCTCATTTTCTCCTTAGAGGAAATCTTGGCTTATTCCAAACAAATAAACCAGATGATATGTTTGTCCAAATTACTAGTGCAGGTTGAGTGAGGGAATTCTATGCAGAAGAAAGCAAGTGCAGGTTTAACAGGAGCTAGAACACCTTGGAAACATAGCTGTATCCTTGTCGGCCCATAAAAATTCCAAGCTATAGCGGATTTGCCTCACCCAGAGAATTTTGGGAAGATTAGGTATTTACTCAGCCTTTTAAACCACTTTCAATCGTTTATGCAAGGATACTCAACCTTGGCGGCTCCACTAGCCTGGCTCACATGATTACACATGCATTGGGCATGGATAACTGATTGCAAGAAAATCTTCTTAAAGTCAAATACCTCCTATGTAGGGAGCCTTTCTTGGCTCTTCCAGAACCATCGAAAATGTGGGAGATAAAATGTGATGCATTGGTGGTTTGAATTGAAGCATTCCTCTTGCAGAATGTGTTTAATATTTATGCCCCTTGTTCAGTGTTGTAGGACAGATCAGGAATGCTCTGCCCCTTGTGGAGGTATGACCCCTAGATCCGTTGTAGTGTGACTCAACTATGCTCTGTCTCTTGTGAGATATGACCTGTGAGTACACCATGTGGGTGAGTGGTTACCTTGGCCATTTTGTTGATTTGGCCAAGTGAGAGGTCATGAGGTCGATCCTGGCCCCATGCATATCTTGTTTGCTGTGGAAGCTTCCAAGAAAGAAAGTCCGTAGCTTCTTGGACGCTACATGGTTGGTCTGTCACCTTGACACTAGGATGCTTATGTGTCAAGCCCACAGTGCAAGTCTATTGGTGACGTGGCTGGTTCAGGCCACTTCCCAGGAATGTGCTTTTGAGTTCTAGGACTGGACAGACAGCTATAAAAGGACTTGTCTTGCATGCTGATTAATCAACCCTTGCTTGATGCTCTCTTGCGTATTAACGACTTGAGCTCTTCTTGAGATGTAATGCTAAGGCGTTAGTACTCTTGAAGGTGAAGTGTATGCCTGATTAAGTTTGGGGTGCATGACACATGCCTGCAAAGGAAGAAGGTGTAAGAACCTTTTTGAGCTTTTCGGTTTCGCGGCTTCTCTGCCGGAGGTGGTTAGCTCAGTAGCTAACAAAGGGTTATGGACCCACTCCTCTGGTTAGGGAAGTTTCACGCACGCAACCGCTAAGGTCACAAGCATTGAGAGCGCATTCGCTCTCACCCAACTTCTCTGTTTGCAGGGCAACATCAGCAGGAGGGGAATGCAACACATCTGCACCTTTCTACCTTGGGAGCTGACACCAGCCTACATCAGCCTACATCAGCCTACATCTGCTTGCAACAGCCAACGTGAACAGGGGAAGCAGTTTCCTCTTCTCACCAACAGCCTACAACGGCCTCAAACACAGGTTCATCGGCATCAACAACAGGTGCAGCAGCTGTAGCAGTTGTAGTTGTAGGGATGGCAGGGACAGGGGAACCAGGGAATCATTCGCCCATCCTCAAATTTGATGGAGAGGGGTTTGCACTCTGGAAGTGGCAGTTTGAGATCATCATGGATGACAGAGATTTGCTAGGATACTTTGACGGTACTATCCCAGCACCAAAGGAGGAGGGTGCTGACCTTGTGGCATGGGTCAAGCTCAACAAGAAGGCTCTCGCCATTCTTGTGTCCTCCAT
>SZWC01000727.1:222699-267252 GCA_023375785.1 Penium margaritaceum
GCAACGGCGACGGTCATCAAGATTGACAACATGAGCGCCATTGACATGTCAAAGAACCCCGTCCTGTCGAGGCGCACAAAGCACATCGAGATCCGCTACCACTACGCTCGAGACTTGGTCTACAAGCAGACAGTGGAGCTCGAGTATGTCGGTACCAAGCTCAACCGGGCTGACATGCTTACAAAGCCACTGGACAAGGATCTCCACCAGGCGGGCAGGCAAGGTGTCGGCATGGTCAACGCAAGTGATGACGAATGATGATGGTCACCACCTCCGGTGGTGACCATCATCTAACAGCTCAGTAGCTAACAGAATGGTCATCAAGCACCTAATGCTAAGGCGTTAGTGCTTATAGAAGTTAGAATCTCATACCTGCTGAGAGGCCGTGCAAATCTGGTCATGGCGAGATCCTTGCTATGGTACATGCTCTCAAGAAATGGCGTTGTTACCTCAAGGGCATTGACGATGGCATGACTGTCATGATCGACCATAACCTGTTTGTTTGTCTTCCAAATGCAACCAAACCTGTCAAAAAGGAAAGCTCCAAAGAGTGAATGCCTCAGCCAGATCTCGTTCATATGGGAGTATCAGCAACGACACATCAATTTGGCCAATCCACTAAGCCAATAGCCCATGGAGAAGAAAGAAGCCACTGACATCAATGAGTGTTCTGTGGCAATTGAGTCAGATCCACGTGTTTTTTCCAACCACGTCGTCGTACAGAATAGTTTTTTGTGCCAAGAGATTGATCCGACTGTGGTGACCAAAGACAGTAAGATTTTGTACTATGTGGTTGTGTCATCCGTACCAATGTAGAAAATGAAAGTTAGTGTTTAGTAGCCACACCAATCGTAAGAACAAAGTCCAAAACTAAGGGACAACGACCTCTTTGAGGTTGTGAGGCCATTGTCACAAAGCATTTTGACGGCCTAGTTGGAAGCACGATGGTATGGGAAGTGCAAGATCGTCGAAGACCATGAACATCAGGGTGGTTATGGCCTCACCACACACCTTGGTGGGCTTCAATTTTTTTTTTAGCTGTTGCTGCGTGTAAGGTAGCCAAGCCAACAGAAACTGTGTCAATGAAGGACCCCTCCTAAACTCAGCAAAACCAAGAAATGAGCAAAGGCGCAAAGATTACACACTGCGCACACCAACGTGCACATAGGAAACTCCTATGTGACGGAGTACATGCTCGTGGAGGACCACCCAAATGTAGATCCCCATGAAGAGCACAATGATGCTGACATTGATAAGGATCATGGCCATTTTCAGTTTTGTAAGGCAAACTCGAGCAACTTGCTTAAAAGATACAAGGCGCCTGTTGAGTATGAAGAAGCTGCCAATAGCATCCATACTTTCGAAAGAAGCAATGGCACCAAAAGCAACCATGCGATAAGTTTTTGAGGACACGAGCTAGAAAGATCCATGGGAGAGGATATTTTCTTCACTTTTCAGAAGCTCTTGGCAGCGACAGCCAAGGCAGCGGGGTGCGTACAAATCAACACTGGCGGTGGACGTACCATACCACCCAGAGCAGTGGAAATGATCCACTGTTCCTACAACAAGGTTGCAATAGGACTGTTCCATTCCTCCAACTTGTGTGGGGATCTTGAGGCTCTTGTTGAGGCAATGGCAACATCATATCTCACAATGGCGCTTGCTAATCTGCTTGTCTACCTTGGACAACGCATCATAAACCTTGACCGTGATCTCCAGCTCCAATAGTTTTACATCTACAAAAACAACCTGCCAATGGACCAACCTTGAAAAGGTGTTGTAATGAATGACTCAAATTTTGGTGCACTTGCAAACGGAGCATGTCGTACTGCCGGATGCCACCGTTAGTGGCAGTGAAGTTTAGGCAGCCTCGACACCTATATGGCCGGTCATGAAAACGTCCCATATCCATAGTGAGGAGATCTTTCACAATGGCATGAAGCTAACCGACTGGCTTAACCGCATAAAGCAAGTTCTATGTATCAATACAACTCCACTGAGTCAGAGTGGTAACTTTGCCATGACACAATTTGAAGACAAGCTCTTCAAATACGAGGTCAAGGAGGTGGGCTTGCAACAGCCTCATATGGAGTGACGACCCAGGATGTGTGAGGAATTCTATGCCATCATGTTCAGGATTTGCATCCGATGCGAGGATTCATATCCGGCCTCCAACAAGATTAAGAACTTCAAGCCACTAGGTGGCTTGCTTGAGTCATACGTGAGCAAGTTTTCCATGATCAAGGAGGAAACCAAAAGCTTTAGCGAGGGAAATGGTACCTATATACTCGCACACCTATAGTACTTGTTGTTGGAGTGCTTGTGTGATGCTCTTGCCACCACGATTGTGAAGGATAAGACCGCCACAACAGCAACGGGCTTAGCTCGGACAAGCTAGAGGAAATTATGTGATGACATGAGTGAATTGTACTTGGCGGGTTCATAAAACTATTCGGATGAAAGGCTGATTGCGTGTGTGTAGCACGGTCATGAAATGTGCACAAACACTAGAGGCATTGGAGGAACAACAAGATGGCAAGGTGGAGCTAAGGGCAAGACACCTTTGAACTCTTGGGTCAAAAAGAGTGGTGATCAAACGTCCCCCAAGTACAAGCATGGCCACGACATGGATGAAGTGCAAGTAGCGTGGCCCCCTCAATACAAAATGTTGACCTTATGGATCAGTTTCATGAGGCTCCTTGTGTTAGCTACGAAGCTAACCACCTCTGGCAGAGAAGCTACAAAATCCAAAAAGCTCACAAAGATTTTACACCTTCTTCCTTGGTTGACATGTGACATGCACCCCAAATTTAATCAGGCATACACTTCACCTTCAAGAGTGATAACGCCTTAGCATTACATCTAAAGAAGAGCTCAAGTCATCAATAGGAAAGAGAGCATCAAGCAAGGGTTGATTGATCAGCATGCAATACAAGTCCCTTTATAGCTGTCTTTCCAGTCCTAGAACTCAATAACACATTCCTGGGAAGTGGCTTGAAACAGCTACATCACCAATAGAATTGCACCGTGGGCTTGACACATAAGCATCCTAGTATCAAGGTGACAGACCAACCACGTAGCATCCAAGAAACTATGGAATTTCTTTCTTGGAAGCTTCCATAACAACCAATATGTGCATGGGGCCAAGATTGAACTCATGACCTCTCACGTGGCCACATGAAACAAATGGCCAAGGTAACCACTCACCCACTTGGTGTACTCATAGGTCATATCTCACATGAAACAGAGCATAGTTCAGTCACATCACAACGGATCCAGAGATCATACCTCCACAAGGGGCAGAGCATTCCAGATCTGTCCTACAATACTGAACAAGGGACAAAAAAACAACAAATCTCTCCCTTGCACCTTACCTAAGTGAGCATCATCATTTGTCATCACTTGTGTTGACCATGCCGACACCTTGCCTGCCCACCTGGTGGAGATCCTTAACAAGTGGCTTTGTAAGCATGTCAGCGCGCTTCAGCTTGGTACCAACATACTCAAGCTCCACTGTCTGCTTGTAGACCAAGTCTCTAGCATGGTGGTAGCGGATCTCGATGTGCTTTGTGCGCCTGGACAGGACGAGGTTCTTGGACATGTCAATTGTGCTCATGTTGTCAATCTCGATGACCGTCGCTAATGCCTGTGGTGCCTTCATCTCAGATAGCAAGCTTCGTAGTCACCGCATCTCTTTACACACCTCAGCCAAGGCGATGAACTCAGCTTCAGCTGTTGACAAAGACACACATTCCTGCTTGCGACTTGCCCAACTGATTGCACCTCCATTCAGCATACACACAAAGCCGGAGGTAGATTTTCTGTCATCGATATTCCCTCCCCAATCAGCATCGGTGTAGCACATGAGACAGAGTGATGCGGATCAAGCGATGCCGCCAAACTGGAGCCCCACGTGCCGCGTCCCCTGAAGGTAGCGCATGATGTGCTTCACAGCCTGCCAGTGAAGTGGACCAGGATTGGCCACAAAGTGGCTTACCTTCCAAACAGCATGGGCTATATCTTGTTGGGTGGCGACCATGGCATACATCAGACTGTCCACTGCAGACTGATATGGGATGCCCACCATGTCAGTTTTCTCGGCTTGGTTAGACGGGGACATGGAGGAAGAGAGCTTGCACTCTGAGCTCATGGGTGTGCTGGCAGGCTTGCAATCTACCATGTTATATTGTTTGAGGATGGACTCAATGTATTTTGTCTGGTTTAGGGTGATGGTACCTGCTGCTATGTCATGCTTGATGGAGATTCCAAGGTAAAAGTCAAGAGGTACCAGTTCCTTCATCTCAAATCTGCTACTCAGCTGCACCTTGAGATCGTCTAGCAGCCGCATAGAAGACGAGCATAGAATGAGGTCATCAACGTACAAGGCAACCAATATGGTCCCTTTGTCACTCTCATGTACATACATGCTACGGTCCTTGTTGCAATGCATTAAGGACTTCTTAGCCATGAATGTATGCATCTCCTGGTACCAAAGTCTACGCGTTTGTTTTAGCCCATAGAGTGCCTTCACGAATCTGCAAACCTTGGCCTCGTGAGCATCAAACCCCTCTTGAACCTCCATCAGCACCCCCTTGTCAAGTTTGCCATAAGGCAAGGCTGTCTTGACATCCATCTGGTGGACCTCCATGTTCTCGGCAGCAACAATGGTGAGAATGGACCGGATGGAGGCGAATGTCACAACTAGAGCAAAGGTCTCATCGTACTCTACAACAGGCCATTGAGAGAACCCCTTTGCTACCATCGGTGCCTTGTACTTGTCTATCTTTCCGTCCTTTTTTCTTTTTACTTTCAGCACCCACTTGGACCCCACAACGTGAGCCCCGGCAGGTCTATCCACCAGCACCCATGTCCCATTTTCCTTGATGGAGCTGAGTTCACTGCGAATTGCATTATCCCACTCAGCCTTTTCAGGCCGGGTGAGTGCCTCTGCGACAGACGTTGGCTCCTCTTTAACCATGAACGAATAGTTGAAGCCTGTCCATTCACCCCTCTCTACGTCGTAGTGCTTCCGAGGTACTTTGTGGCGTGAACTACTCCTTGGACCTACAGGCCGTTTCTGTTGATGTGGAGGCTGGAGATTTACTTCAATGTTGATGATGGGAGAGGAATTATCCTCATGGTGAGGAGGATCAGATACATCGGAATCAGAGTAGTATTCCTCTGAGTCATCTTTATCAACTCCATTCTCTTTTGCAGCACCTAGCTTATGCCATTGTGCTGGTGCTTTGTCTCCCTCCTCAAGGAGGGTGAGCCACTCTCCCTGTTTTGGAGTGTTCTCGAGTTTGAGAAGCTCTCTCTTACTCACAGATCTTTCATGGAAATCCACGTCTCCACTGCGGATGACCTTCATGGCTCCTTGGTCCCATAGTCTTTAAGCTTTGTGGGTGGTGTCATAGCCAATTAAAATGAAAGTTCGTGCTCTTACATCAAGCTTTCCAGGGCTCTGACCGGCCTGGACCTTGGCGAAGCTGGTGCAACCGACTACCTTGAGATGGGAGGTGTCCGGCTTCGTGCCTGACCATGCTTCTCGAGGCAGCTTCAGCTGCTGTTTCTGCTTCTTCTTGGCCCTCCTTCACAGAGATACTATAGGTGTGAGGTTCACAAGATAGGTAGCTGTACCTGCTGCTTCAGCCTAGAACCTAGGAGGCACCTTGGCGTCAAAGAGCATGCACCTTGTCATGCCCAAGAGAGTCTCGTTCATCCTCGCTACTATGCCGTTACTTTGAGGTGAGTAGGGGGTAGTTCTTTGGTGTTCAGTCCCCTGCAACTTGATCCACTCCTTGTAGGCTTTGTATTCTCCCCCATTGACTATCCTGAATGCCTTCACCTTCTTTCCACTGTGTTGCTCAACCATAGCAACGAAGGCTTGGAGATTCTCCTTCACCTCAGTTTTCTTTTCAAGAAAAGTATATCCAGACTTTGTGGCTGTTGTCGTCAATGCATATGAGGAAACATCTGATACCTCCATTTGACAGTATGAAAAAGGGACCACACACGTCACAGTGGACCAGGTCAAGGGGTGCGAGAGCACACGTGCCATTGCGCTTGAAGGGTTTCCTTTTTTCCTTGCCTTGAAGGCATGACTCACACATGATCCCGGCTCCCTCCACCTCATCCCCTAGCTCCATCCCACACACTAGCTCTTGCTTTCCCATGAGATCCAATGTGCGATGAGCCACGTGTCCAAAGCACCTGTGCCACAGGTTCTAAAAGGATGTGCACAGGCTAGAATGAACATCCCCAGTGGTTTCATTTTCTTGTGTTTTTTTTTCCTGTGTTGTCTGCTGCCAGTTCTTCTGCTGCTCCAACATATCCTTCCTTGTCTGAATCTACAGCACTGCTCTCTTGATCATCACTCTTGACCAAATATTCAGTTGTTGAGGTTGTTTTTTTGGTGTGCAAGACGTAGAGTCCATCAACGCGAGGAACTTGTGTGACAACCTTCTTGGTAACGTAGGAGATGTTGATGTCCTTGGTAGGGACTATCACCGCTTCCTACTTTGTAAAGACCACTGTCATGCCATGGTCAGTTATCTTAGAGATAGAGAGGAGAATGGCTGCAAAGGAGGGCAAGTAGACCACCCCCTCTAGCTTGAGGTCGAATCTCCACCATTGAAACCCACTTTGACCAGCTTGTCACCAATCCCCTCACTTGCCTCAACCTTGCCGTTGGCGACTTTGAAGTTCTTGTTGCAGGAAGCAAGATAGATGAAGTCTCTTTTCTTGTAAGTGGTGTGCTCGTTTATACCTGAGTCAAGGCCGTAGGCTCTTGTCCTGAGTATCGACCTCCCTTTGCTGGAGAAACACTTATCCATCAAGCTTGTGGGATCCTTCCCACCATTTCCCCCTCGCCATTCATCCCCGTCTCCTTGCTCTCTCTTGGGTTCACGGCACTCTAGAGCCCAGTGTCCAGCCTTGCCACACTTTTGGCAGTTTCCTTGGCGCTTTGCACCCCTTCCACTGTTGCTATTGCTATTGGTTCCCTTGTACCTAGAGGAGGAGGTATTGCGGAAGGTGTCCCTGCTCCGTGAGGCAAAGTCAGCCATGTTTGCTTTACTGCTGCTACAACGCATGGCTTCATTCCGTACATACTCAGAGATGGTGGTGTAGAAAAATTGATCTTCAGTCAACCCTCCAATCACTGTTATCATGAGGCCCTAGCTTTCCAGTAGCGTCATCGGAAAAATCATGGCCTGCATATCGGATTTCAGGTCCCACCCCATGCCGGTGGCTTGTGTGGCTAAAGTTGGCTATGAGAAGTTGGCTAGACCCAGTGCAGACAAAACAAACACAGCCAACGACATCCAACGAGACAAACGAGTGATGAAAGGAGGTCATGAGGTGGGTGGATCCGAAGTCACGAATCCAGGAGCTACCCAACACTTGGGTGAAAGAAGGAACACGGGCGACAGTGGCAATGGGAGAGTAGGGTGGGAGCTGCTGACCACAGACTGCAAGAAAGCAAGGCAAGAAAACATACTGTCAGTCCTTACTCCATGTGGCATAAGCAGGCAGAACTCTCTGACCATGACCTCCAGCACGACCACAAAGAGCCCCATCCACAGCATACGCAAGTGACTCCAAGTCTGAACATACACTCTTACATCCCTCCTCATGAAGGCCACACTAGCGAACGACATGGGTCGGAGCGGCATCCAACTGACGGTCATCCTTAGGAGGGTCAGGCGTGATGAACACACTTGATGACAGTGGCCTATAGGAGTAGGAGGAGGCAGCCCAAGCTGGAGATGAGTATGGGCCGGAAGGGTGGCCATAGAAGACGGGCCCTCCAAACCTTGGGGGCTATCCCTAGGGTTATTGCAGGTGAGGATGACCCATGGTGGTATTGTAGGCTGCTGAATTTTTGGATGGAGGTAAACTGAGACTAGAGGATGCTACTGAGTTGGAGGCGCGAGTAGCACTTCCACTGTTATTGGTGGAATTGCGTCCACTATGTTGGAGAGATGCTCCTCACCATGGTAGGAGTGACTCCAAAAGGGAACACCAAAAAGACGAGCTCAAGTGGCGTAGTGGTTAATGGTGTCTACCTCTAGAGGCAGGGGCCCAGGTTCAAATCCCACAAGATGAATTTCTTCCCTGCCTCAAGGGAGGTGGAAAAATAGATGCCAGGAAGCTAGCTCAACCTTTAGAGTTCCTCCTTGAGTTTCTAGAAGGCTAGGTGAGGATCCAGGAAGGTGGCACACCTTCTAGAAGGGGTGACTTGTCCTACGAGACATCTAGAGGTGTCCTGGTCTTCTGGATACCTTCCCTCCTACTAGAAGCAAGCTGAGGAATCTAAGAAGGGGCAAAAGCTTTTAGAGGACGGAAGGGCTGCATTCCTAGATGGGAAAAAGGACAACCTACCAAGGGACACTCTAGAAGTCATAGAATCTTCTAGGGAGCTTCAAATCTGGCATGCTTTGTTGTTCTAGAAAGCTACGATCAGTGGCTAAAAAAAAACATTACTTGTGAGCCTTGAAAAGGAGCTCATTCCTACTTATTTGAGGCCAAAACTATTGCCACACTCTCTGACCAGTTTCTGCCATCCTTGGAACCAGTTGCCTCCACAATTTCAGTCTCTCCATAAACAGTTGGTGGTGTGAACCAGCCACTGCTAGGGACCCTCTACAGTGCACACACACCCTTAGGCCAACAAATGGCTATGGGCCCATGCATTTAAGAGGTCTCAAGCCAGCTTGTGTTCACACTTACCAGATCAAGTCGTGGCTGTCAACGAGCAAGAGAACGAACGCACTGTCCTTAAGTTTGATGGGACAGGTTTTTCCTTATGAAGGTGGCAGTTTGAGGTCTTCCTCGATGACAAGGGACTGCTTGAGCTCTTGAAGGGTGATGAGACTACTCCGCCTGAGACTGCAATGGCTTAGGTGAAGGAGGCATACAAGAAGCGCAACACAAAAGTGTTGGCACTCCTTGTATCCGCATTATGCCTGCCACAACTTGGGCACATCCAAGGATGCACCCTAGCCAAAGAAGCATGGTAAAAAAATTTCTCCATCTACCAGTCAAGCAATCTCGCTAATCAAATCTTCATCTTTAAACGGCTTGTCACCCTCCAAGCCCATGAAGGTGAAAACATCATGGAGATTATGCAGTAGATTGAGTCACTTGCAGCGGAATGCGTTTCCACTGGTTGGGGGGTCGACTCTCAGCTGCAAGCTATGATCCTCCTTTGGGCCTTGCCAGATAGTTGGAGTCCCATGATCACAGTCCTTGGTAGCTGGCCTTCCGACGAGCTGAAGTACCCGAAGGTTGCTGAGTACGTGCGCAATGAGTAGATGCAACATGGCGGTCAACAAGAGAGTGCAATGGCATCAACTTCTATGTATACTGTTCGTTCTGAAGGTGGAGGTCAAGGCGACAAGTGGAAGGGTGCCAATTTGGGCACCAAGAAGGGTGACAAGAAGGGGGAGTGTTTTAACTGCGGCAAAGATGGCCACCACGCACGCAACTAGCCCAATAATAAATCAGAATGGTGGTAGTAGAGCGGAAAGATGTACGAGCCTCATGTCTTACAACTCCACCAACTTGAAGGATCCAGGAGTTGCCGTCATTGACTCCGGATAAGGCCGCCACACCCAATGCAACAGGGTGGGATTTTTCACGTACGGCGCATTGGAGAGAAGCATGACGGTGGCCAATGGCAAAACAGAGGTAGCCGCCAGTGAGGGTAGCCTCCGCATTGAGTCACTTGTGGACGGAAAACCTGTCACGAGCACAATCTATGACGTGCTCCACATACCCAGCTTTGGGGCAAACCTGCTCTCCGTAAGCCGCCTAACTGACAAGGGACTTGAGGTGCTCTTCACAAAGAAGGAGGCCGCCATCCGCAAGGAGGGCAAAGGCGAGGTCATTGTGCATGCCAAGAAGGGAGGATGAATTGTACCTGCTACGGGAAAAGATCCTTGGCAGCCGGGCGGGATCGAACGCCGCAAATCTTGCAATGAAGGATGAAGGAGACGTTGACCTGTGGCACGCCGACTTTGCCCTATTTCTCTATCGATGGTGAAGGAGATGGCAAAAAGAGAGGTGGTGCGGGGTCTCCAAATCAGTGGCCTTGATGGAACCAAGGAGACCGTGTGTGAGCCATGCATCATTGGCAAATCAATGCGGGTGCTGTTTGTGGCCAAGGGGACGCGTGCATCGGTAAAATTGGCAATGGTACACACAGATGTGTTTGGACTACTCAAGAGCTCCATCAGCGGAGCTCGCTACTTCCTTACCTTCATTGACGACCACAGTTGTCTGTCCGCTGTCGGCCGCTCCACATCTGCCACAAACTCTTGCATGTACGCAAGGACCTTGCTTGAAGGATGGAGCTGAGTAGGAGGGAGCAATAAAATCTGAGCTTGCCTCCCACGAGGAGAACGGCACTTGGCAGCTGGTTGATCGGCTGGAGGGCGAGAGAATATCGACTCCAAGTGGGATTTCCGGAAGAAGCTCACAAAGGAGGGGGAGGTGGAGCAGTACAACGCGTGGCAGGTGGCAAAAGAATATGCACAGAGAAAAAGGAGAGCACTACGACAAGACCTTCACACCAGTGGCCCAGTTTGCCTCCATTCGCAATATTCTCTCGGTGGCAGCGGCACGCGGCAACAAAATCAACCAAATGGACATCAAAATTGCGTTCCTTAATGGCGACCTGGACAAGGAAGTCTACATGGAGGTGCCAGAGGGCGTGGATGCACTACAGGGGAAGGTGTGCCAGCTTCAAAAGGCGCTTTATGGACTGAAGCAAGCTCCGCTCATGTGGTACCTCCAGATGGACAGTTTCGTGGGTGAACTTGACTTCAAGCGCTACAAGGCGGATCAAAGCGTGTACGTGCATAAGCAGCCGGAGCTCCACCAAATTGTCATCCTTTACGTGGATGACCTCATCCTTGTGTCTTCGGATGAGGAGGAGCTCAAGAGCCTGAAGAAACAGCTTGGTTGCCGGTTCAAGATGACGGACATGGGCGAGCTTGACTACTACCTAGGCATCGCCATCAGGAGGGACCGCATAGCACGCACGCTGAAGATGGGGCAAGAAACATATGTGCAGGAGGTGCTCCGCTGCTACAATATGGAGGAATGAAACCCCATCGGCATGCCTATGACGACATGTGAGCTGAGCTCAAGCATGGGCCCGAACACGAAGGAAGAGGAGGACATGGCTGGAGTACCGTACCATTCCGCAATTGGTAGCATAATGTATGCCATGGTGGCGACGTGGCCTGATCTTGCCTTTGCCGAGGGACAAGTGAGCCGTTATGTTGCTGATCCGGGGCCTCTACATTGGCAAGCAGTCAAGAGAATCCTCCGCTACTTGAAGGTGACGACACAGTCGCGACTTGTGTTTGGAGGGGGAGCCCGGAATGACCCCCTCGAGTTCGTTGGCTATTCTGACGCTGGCTGGGCAGGTGATGTTGATGACCGCAAGTCAACATCGGGCTATGTTTTTGTGCTTGGCAGTGTAGTGGTGTCTTGGGCAAGCCGGAAGTAGGACTGTGTGGCGCTGTCCAGCACTGAGGCGGAGTATATTGCGCTCGCAGAAGCCGCAAAGGAGGCGCTATGGCTGTGGCGACTGCTCAAGGAGATTGGGGTGCCGCAAAAGAAGCCAACAGTGCTACACATTGACAACATGAGCACCATCAGTCTGACAAAGAACCCTGTGGTGCACCGGAGGACCAAGCACATAGAGATCCAGCATCAGTTTGCATGAGACCTAGTTACAAAGGGTGATGTGGTGCTTGTGCACTGTGGTACGAAGCACATGCTTGCTGATGCCATGACAAAGGTGCAACCCAAGGACAGGCATGATGCTACTTGCATGGAGCTTGGGCTTTCCCAAGACTCTTGAGTTGCAGGTTGAGCATGGACAACTGCCATGGGTGACGCGCAAGGGGGAGATTGTTGGGGAGATGCTCCTCACCATGGAAAGAGTGACTCTGAAAAGGAACACCAAACAGACAAGCCCAAGTGGCTTAGTGGTCAATGGTGTCCACCTCTAGAGGCAGGGGCCCACGTTCAAATCCCCTGCCTCAAGGGAGGTGGAAAATAGATGCCAGGAAGCTAGCTCAACCTCTAGAGTTCCTCCTTGAGTTTCTAGCAGGCTAGGTGAGGATTCAGGAAGGTGGCACACCTTCTAGAAGGGGTGACTTATCCTACAAGACATCTAGAGGTGTCTTGGTCTTCTGAATACCTTCCTTCCTACTACAAGCAAGCTGAGTAACCTAGGAAGGGATAGAAGTTTTTAGAGGAGGGAAGGGCTGCATTCCTAGATGGGAAAAAGGACAGCCTACCAAGGGACACTCTAGAAGTCATAGAATCTGCTAGGACACTTCAAATCTGGCATGCTTTGGTGTTCTGGAAAGCTAAAATCAGTGGATATAAAAAGGCACTACTTATGAGCCTTGAAAAATAGTTCATTTCCAGTAATTTGAGGCCAAAACTATTGCCACACTCTCTGACCAGTTTTCTGCCATCCTTGGAACCAGTTGCCTCCACAATTTCAGTCTCTCCAAAAACAGTTGGTGGTGTGAACCAGCCACTCCTAGGGACCCTCCAGGGTGCACACACACCCTCAATCCAACACACTTAGCCCGCATGGTAGACGCAAGCCGTGCATCGTCAGGCGAAACAGGGCACTTGGGAGTAAAGTGGCCGAAGGCACCATGGTTCTAGCATGTCACAGTGCCTGAGGTGAAGGAGGCTATAGAGAGGCAGCCGGACCCACGACCCTTCCCACGCTGCCGCACTCCACCTCTAACCCACTGTCAAAAGAGTTATCATTTCATTTTCCCCAGTCTCAGCCTCCCCCGTGAGGGGTAATAGAGGTTGCTAGGATGGAAGGTGTAGAAGAGAACGGGGGAGAGGTGGTGGTGGAGAGGAGGCAAGTGCAGAGGTGGTTGCTTTAAGTGCTGTTTGGTGTATGCGCTTACTGTGCAAAGCACTCCACCAGTCGGTGAGACGATCAGATGTGATCCCAGAGGGCACCAGTTCCCAGAGGAGGATCGACAGGCACAGGCTCGGCAGTGGGGTACTCAAGTTTAGAGGCTTTTACTTCTCGGAAGATGAATGACAACTTGGGTATGAGACCGTTGACAATGGAGAGGACCACTGACAGCAGCCCAAGGGCTGATTTGCTTAGACCTGGCAGCATGCAAAGACTGTCAGCCAAGTAGGCATCGGTAGTCTTATCAAAACGCACAAAGAGCGTGTTGAAATACGCCGTAAGATCGCTCTGCACTGCGTGCCCTGTGACAGTGGTGCAACACTTGATGGGAGCATATGTTTCTACAGGATCAACCGGTGTGCGATGAGCAGTGTAAGCATCATATGACCCAATCTCATCAGTTTGATCAACCGCCAAGGCGCTAAAGGAAACTTCCTAAAACCTGAAGGTAAGGTTAGAGGTGAAGTGGGGTGGCTGCAATTCAAAGTATAGCTTGGGCTTTGAGGGTAGGGCTAGAGTTTTGGTGGCCGCTGCACCGGCGGTGGCTGCGACTGCAAGGGCGTTAGAGGATACAAAACCATAGGCGGCAGATGCAGAGGCGGGAGAAGTGGAGATTGCAACAGCAATGCCAACAGCAGCAAAGGGAGTGGTGGGAAGTGTGGGTTGGAGACAATTCAAGAAAGGGTCAGCAACACGGTTTGCAATTCTTTCCTGATAAGCTTGCTCTGTATGCAGCTTTTCCTTTGCAATTCCCTGAGTGGTGAGGGCATCCTGAAGGGAACTGCGCTCTTGCTGCAACTCTGCTTGTAGCTCAGCATGTTGATCCTTGTGAACCGGCATGGTGCCAGTGACAGCGATCCGCCAAAGAAAAATTCCGAAGAGTGTCCCCCGCCCCAGTGGGCGTTGGAAAGTATGGTGGGTGAATCTTTCAAGGTTATGCTGGAAGACAATAATTGAAAACGCACAAACATGCCAATGCAAAGGCAAGAGAGGGAGAGCAATGGCAAGAGATTACCAAGCTCACCAGGCCTAGCAACAAACTGCAAAAAGAGGAGGGAATGGAGCTGCTGCAGAGGCCAAGATGACTTCTACTTTGGAAGATGTGGAGACAACGAGACACGCCACACCTGTCAATGCTGCAACTGTGAGTGTGGTGATGGCCGCTTCGTGAGAGTTGGTTGTGTTCCCTCCCAAATTCTGGAAAAATCATGTCTGTGGATTTCAACAATGGGAATATTGCTCTGGCTTCAAAATCCCACCGGTTTTGGAGGAAGTTTGCTATACAACACCTCGCACAAAGTTTTACCCCTTGTAATGGACGTTGCACAATTGTATGCGAGTTTGGCGGTGGGATGTTTTGCCACCCAATCCGTGTTGTGTGGTTTGCACAAAGTTTGGAGGAGCTTTTTAAGCGTGTGATTGGTCCGCTTGATGCGCCTATCAATTTGATGATGGAACACTGTTAATAGCTAGGTCTGAAAGCCATGACGTGCCTTTAACTTGCACCAAAAACAGCCAGTGAAACTACTTCTCTGTCACTAATGATAGTACGTGGTATGAAGTATAGCCACACGACCTAATTTAGAAACAGTCGTGATGTTCCCTCTGCGGTGACGGTGGTCATAGTTACAATGAAGTGCGACATGTTTAAATATCTGTCCACGACCAGGAGCATGGTGTCATAGCCCTCGGGAGTGGCGAACAGTGCCATTAGGAAGTGTTGGAATTGTGCTCCTTACCATGGAAGAAGTGACTCTAAAAATGAACATAAAAGAGGCAAGCCCAAGTGGCTTAGTGGTTAAGGGTGTTTACATCTAAGGCCAAGGGCACAGCTTTAAGGCCTGAGACTTGAATTTATGCCTTGTCTCAAGGGAGGTGTCAGGAGGCTAGCTCAACTTCTAGAGTTCCTCTCTATGTTCTTAGAAGGCTAGCGGAAGGTCCAGGAAGCATAATGTGTTGTTTCTCTAGATACCTTTGCACCTACAAGAAGCAAGCCGGGGACTCTAGGAAGGGGGAAAAGCATCTAGGGGAGAGGAGGGATGCCTTCCTGGGTGGGAAAAAGGACAACCTAACAAGGAACACTCTAGAAACCATGGAATGTGCTAGGACGCTTAAAATCTGGCATGCTTTGGTATTTTGAAAAGCTTAGGTCAGTGGCTGTAAAATGCCACTTCTTGTCAGCCTGGAATAAGAGTTCATTCCCAGTGAATGCAGGTGGAACTGGTGCCAATCTCTCTAATTTTTTTCTTCCATCCTTCAAACACGTTGCCTACACAGTTTTAGTCTCTCCAAAAACAGCTGGTAGTGTGAACCAGCCACTGCTAGGGATCCTTAAGTGTGCACACTCACCCTCAAGCCAACAAAGGGTTATGGGCCCACACCTGTAATGGGTCCCAAGCCAGCTTAAGTTCACACTTCCAACAGCAAGCTATGGCCATGTACGAGCAAGAGAGCAACCGTAGTGCCCCGACGTTTGTTGGGACAGGATTCCCCTTGTGGAGGAGGCCATTTGATGTATTCTTTGATGACAAGAGACTTATTGAGCTCTTCAAGGGTGTAGAGATGGCTCCTCCAAAATCTGAAATGACGGAGGAGAAGGTGGCATTCACAAAGCGCAACCAAAAAGGCGTTGGCGCTCCTTGTGTCGGCATTGTGCCCGCCACAACTTGAGCACATCTTATGATGCACCCTGGCCGGCACACAGTCTCCTTGGTTACATGAAGGACCCTGATTTGGCAGCTTTTTTTGGCCACGGAGATGCGTACATGAGCAAGACTAGCAGTGGTATACACAGATGTCTTGGGATCACTTGAGAGCCCCATTGGTGGAGCTCGCTACTTCCTCACCTTTGTCGATGACCACAGTTTCAGATTCTACCTCTACCCTTAAAGGGGAAGAGCGAGGTCTTAGCATGCATGTAGGAGTTTGTGGTACATGTGAAGCGGAAAACAGAGTTGAAGGTGAAAACATTGTGGAAAGACAATGGCGGTAAATATGAGGGGTGCCTTGGGTGGATGAAGAGCAAGGGGATTGAGTGGAAGCAAAAAAATCCACACTCCTCACAACAGAATGGTGTCCAAGAGAAATCAAATCACACAATCCTTAACAGAGTGTAACCCATGTTTAGTGATGCTGGCTTTGCATCATGATGTTGGGTGGAGGAAGCATGGACAGCAGCTTACATCATGAATTTCACACCGACCAAAGTGTTGAAGGACAAGGAGAGCAAGGCATAGAAGATGCCACAAGAGGTTTGGAGCTAAAGGAAGCCGGTGGTGGATCATCTCTGCAAGTTTTGTTGTATTTCACATGCGGTGGTGGAGGCTTGTAAAGGGAAGAACAAGATGGATACTCTTCTTGGGTAGGAGAGTGGAAGCAAGGCGTACCAGCTCTTTGACCCAAGGGGGTAGCACATTGTGCGGAGTCATACCGTCACATATGACAAGAGAAGTCATTGGACAGACAAGCAGGTACGTCTCTCCAAGAGGGGAGAGTGGATTCCACTCCTTCAGGGGAGCACACCGGAGGACGTGAATGAGAATGATGTCCTCGCAACAGCTCTAACCAGAGAGGATCATCCAAGGGATGGGCGAGCGGCACATTTTTCACCGGCCAGTTTGGACGAGGAGTCAGAAGCACTGGAGCTGGAAAAGGAGGTGGAAATTTGGCCCGTGTCTCCATGGCCTCTGAGAGAGAGGGATCAGGTGCTTGGAGAGGATGCCACCGAGAGGGGACAAAAGCAACAACAACCGCCTCAACAGCCCAGAGTGAGCAGCAGTGTGCGGAGAAGGACAAAGAGGTACGATGCCGACAGGGGCATTTGGACTGGATTTGCACAAGTCCTTTTCACACAAGAGGAGCCCGAATCTGTGGAAAAGGCACAGTAGAAAAAGGATGATACTGAGTGGGAGGGAGCGATAAAACCTGAGCGTGCCTCCCAGGAGGAGAAAGGCTCTTGGGAGCTGGCTGACCGGCTGGAGGAAAAGAAAACTTATCGACTCCAAGTGGGTATTCCGAAAGAAGAAGCTTATGAAGGAGGGGAACGTGGGGCGGTACATGAAGCCCCTGGTAGCAAAAAAGGTTTGCACAGTTAATGGGGGACCACTACAATAAGACAAATGCACCAGTGGCCAAGTTCGCTTCCATCTGTCCTATCCTCTTGGTGGCAGTGGTACGCGAGTACAAAATCCACAAAATGGATGTGAAAATCGTGCTCCTCAATGGTGACCCGGACAAGTAAGTCTACATGGAGCTGCCGGAGGGGGTGGATAAAAAGGTGTGCCGGCTTTGCAAGGTTCTCTATGGACTGATATAAGCTCCGCTTATTTGGCATCTCAAGACGGACAATATTATGGCTGAGCTTGGCTTCAAGAGCTGCAAGGTGGATCACAGCATTTACATGCGCAAGTAGCCAGCGTTCTGCCAAGTTTTTCTATGTGGAAAACCTCATCCTTTTTTCTCTGGATGAATGGGAGCTCAGGAACCTAAAGGAGCAGCTTGGCAGCTGGTTCAAGATGACATGCATGGGTGATTTTGACAACTACCTGGGCATCGCCATTAAAAAGGACCACACAGCACGCACAGTGGAGATGGGGTAAGAAAAATGCGTGCACGAGGTTCTCCACTGCTACAACATGAAGGAGTGCAAACCCATTGGAACGCCCATGAAAATGACATGTGAGCTGAGCTCTAGCATGGTTCTGATCACGGAGGAAAAGAAAGAGGAGATGGCTGAAGTCCTGTACCAGTTTGCACTTGGCAGAATCATGTACGCCATGGTGGCAACCAGGCTTGATCCTACCTTTGCCGAGGGAAAAGTGAGCCGCTATGTTGCCAATCCAGGGCCGCTACATTGGCAAGTAGTCAAGAGAATCCTCCATTACCTGAAGACAAGAAAGCAGTTGCAATTTTTGTCTGGAGGGAGAGCCCGGAATGACTCCCTCAAGTTGGTTCACTACTCTGATGCTGACTGGGCACGAGATGTTGACGACCGCAATTCAACATCAGGCTATGTATCTTTTTGGTTAAGCAACTCTGTCTTGGACAATCCAGAAGTAGGAATGTTTCGCATTGTCCAGCACCAAGACAGGGTACATCGCGCTCGCAGAAGCCGTAAAGGAGGAGTTAAGACTGCATCAGTTGTTGAAGGAGATTGGGGTGCTGCAGAAGAAGCCAATAGCAGTCAATGTTGATAACATGAGTACGATCAGCTTGACCAAGAATCCTGTGCTACACCAGAGGACCAAGCACAAAGAGATCGTGCATCATTTTGCATGTGATCTTGTTACCAAAGGAGTTGTGGTGCTTGTGCATTTTGGCACAAAGCACATGCTCACTGATGCCATGGAAAAAGCGCAACCCAAGGACAGGCATGATGCTACGTGCATGGAGGTTGGGCTTTCCCGAGCCTTTTAAGTTGCAGGTTGAGCATGGGCAGCCGCCACGGGTGATGCGCAAGGGGAGCGATTGTTACAGTTGTGCTCCTCACCATGGTAGTTGTGACTCAGGAACACCGAAAAGGCAATCCCCAGTGGCTTAATTACTCAGGGTGTCTAAATCTAGATCCAAGAGCTTTGGTTCGAGTCCTACAATTTGATTTTCTGCCTGCCTCAATGGAGGTGGAAAGAGGTGCCTCTCTAAGTTTCTATAAGGCTAGAGGAAGGTCCAAGAAGGTAACACACCTTCTAGAAGGGATGGCTTGCTCCACAAGGCATCAAGAGATTTTCTCATCCTCTGTATACATTCCCAGCTACTAGAATCAAGCTAGGGAGTCTAGGAAGTTAAGGGATGCCTTCTTAGGAGGGGAAAGGGACAGCCTATCAAGGGACAATCTAGAAGCCATAGAATGTGCTAGGAAGCTTAAATCTGGCATGCTTTGGTGTTTTGGAAAGCTTTGGTCAATGGCTATAAAATGACACTGATTTTGAGCCTGGATTAGGAGTTTATTCCCAGTGAATTTATAAAAAAATGTTGCCACTCTCTCTGACCGTTTTTCTGACATCCTCGTAACAAGTTGCCCCCACAATTTTAGTCCCTCCAAAGACATTTTTTAGTGTGAAACAGCCACTGCTAGGGATCCTCTAGGGTACACACTCATCCTTAGGCCAACACCAAGTCCATGCTAATGTCATCCCAAGCCTATATCAGAACAGGGAGGGGTTGGAGCGGTCCCAGTAGCCTCATGCAAGGAGATTTTGTTTCTGACACATGTCGCACAATTTGCAGAAGTCTACCATGTCGGCCTGCATCCTGTCCCACCACTAACACTTTTCCAGCTTCTTGAGTGTCTTGTCCTTGCGGAAGGGTCCACTTGGACCCATGTTCAAGCATCCCTTGAACAGCATCCACCGTAAACCTTAGATTGAAGTTACGACAATCTAACCGGTGCATTACCTTTGTCACTAGGAGTCATCCAACCAGGATTTGGTCTTGTCGTACCAGCCAAACTCCTCTGAACCCTTTGAAAAAAGCCCCACAAACTAGGGGTCTATTTAAATGAGCAATGTGTTGATCTTGTCCATTTACTCTGCTCACCATCTGAGAGCATCCGCTGGATTTCTTTTTCCATGTCGGTTCTCGATGTCAAAGTCAAAGTTGGACTCAAGAAAGCCCATCCATTGAGTTTGTTGACGAATGATGTTTTACAACGTCTTGAGATATGTTAGTGCGTTGTGGTTGGTACACACGATGCATTGCCCAAATTCAAAGAAGCACCAGCACATTTTGAAAAAGCGCATAACTGCGAGAATTTATTTCTTGTACACCACATATTTGAGTTCCAGCACAAATAGCTTTTACAACATGTCCACGACCAGCTGTTCTTCACCGCTTCTGTCTTGGAGGAGAACGGCTCCAATTGCTCAATCAGACACGTTGATGGCCATAACATAGGCTACAGTTGGAGCTGCCAATCGTAGGGCTGGTGCGAATAGTCAAATACTTCTTGTTCTTTGTCTCCTCAATTCCACTCGGTGGTTTTTCCAGTGAGATTGGAGAGAGAAAATGACACCCGGGCATAGCCCTTTACAAATTGGTGGTAGTAATTGCAGAATCCCAAAAGCACTTGGATGTCCCAAATTTAGGCCAACTTTGGCCAATCAACGATTGCGTCCACCTTTTTTGGGGTCAATGGTGAACTGTACACCAATGATGTGGCCCATAAACTCAATCAAACAGTGAAAAACAGTGTAATTTGAGAGTTCTTTGTAGAATTCATCTCTTTGTTAAGTTTCAAGATTTACTTGGAGATGTCCATTGTGTTCATCTGGGGTGCGGCTATGTACCAGGATGTTGTTGAGAGATACAATAATCAATTCGTCAAGGTACAGGATAAAAATGTTGTTCATCACTGTCATGTACATTGGAGGGGTGTTCATGAGTCCAATTGATCTTATCATGATCTCGAAGTACCCCTATCTGGTGCGGAACACTGTCTTCTTAACATCCTTATCAATCACACCGATTTGATGATAGCCACTGCATATGTGGATTTTGGTGCAAATTCTTGCCCGGTGGAGCTGGTGAAGAAAATTTTCTGCTCGTGGACGAGGCTAGCGGTTCTTGATGCAGATTCTGTTCAAGACCCAGTAGTCCACGCACATCCGTATCTCTTTGGTTTTATTTTTGAAAAATATTTTGGTGCCGCATAAGGTGACATGGATGGCATGATAAACCCTCATCCAGCTGCTTCTGTAGTTTTCTCAGCTCGTGGTTGCTCATCTGATAGGTCCCCTTCATGGTTGGTCTGCTACCCAACTTCACTTCTACATGGTGATTGATATTTCATTGCAGAGGTAACTCTTGAGGCTGATTTCTGGGAAAAAACCCTTCTAACTCATCGACAAGTGGTGCAAACTCCTCGGGAAAAGCTGCCAACTTGGTAAGTGTCAAGGCCAATGTGGTCGCCTCTACTGGTGTGACTTCTTCTGCTTCCCCTGTTTTCACGCTTGTGGCCATTGTATCAAGACAAAGTTTTCAAGGGGCAAGATTGCAGCTGATGATGATTTTTCACAGTTGTTGCGTGCACTCTACTACATCGGATTGCTGAGATAGACGTTGAAGCGTATACTATGCTTCAGAATTCTTGTTCATTATTCCAAAGTGGGAAAGTGGGACACGCGTTTAGTCATTTCACTTATATGATACAGAAGGATGTTTGTGTCACGTCAAATTGACCTGCTTGATAGGTAGAATGCCTATGGTCGATGATGTGAGTGCGGTCGCATGAGCCACTGATCGGGCTAAGACGGTCCCTTGCTAATCTTGGATGGCCTTTAGATCAGACCACCAAATCAAAGTGGTGCCATGCAGAAGCAAGGCCGTGAGGTGATGTACACTTTTAAACTCGTTAGCCACATCCTCACCGTCAGTCTATTTCAGTTTTTAGGTTCAAACAGTTTGGGGAGCGCTGGTCAAATTTGGGGCTCACATGAGAGTTGAAGATTTGTCTTGGTGAGCACCGATCTCTGCCTGCGCAATGTTTTATCTCCTCCACTGGTGTGTTGAGTTGCTGGAGCAAATGGATGTTGAGGCTCTTGAGTTCTAACAGCTTCTGGTACATGTCTTCATTGATGCGAGCCTCTTGGTTGGTGCTTCTCAACATGCTGAGTGTCGACCCAACGGGCAAGAGTGGGGCGGATGGTTTGCCCAGCCCAAGGGGTCCGACACTGGGTTGCCGTTTGGGTCATCGGTGCTGTTCCATTCACCACAAAAGTTTTCATTGCTGTTTGGTTTTCCTGAAGAGTGTTGTTGTTTGTGTGCTTCTGATCCTCCATCACAAGAGTCTTTGCCAGTTACTGGTGCTCTTCTCTGCGTGGGATTGCTCTTTTCACCGTGTTTGTCACGAGGTCTGCATAATTCAGAATGGTGCAGATGCCCTGAAGACTCATGCGAGGTTGTCGCTTTGTGTTTTTCACCCTTTGGTCAACTATCCCTCCTATGCCGCTGCGCTCTGATACCAGGTATTACATCGAGCTGAACCTGGGTGGTTTACATTGATGAGATGCGGAGCAGTAGACGACTCGAAGAATTGGAACAAGTGAATAACTGTAGGTTTACTTTGAGGACAAGTGTTGAACAAGTTGAGGTCATGTATAGAATGAAAATAGTCACAGTGAGGTGTGTGTTGGATCTTCATCACTGGAGCCAAGTAACACATGCAACGTCGCATAGTGAGTCGTCGCTTTGAGAAAATCTGCTGATTTCTTGGTGGGTTTCAAGAATATCCATGCAGGGATTTCTGAAATTCTAGAGTCATCAAGAAGTCAATCGAGCAGTGTCACAATATTGTAGTTTGAGCTACGTATTGACCATTCTCAAAAGTGGTCAAAGTTGTCAGAACCCTCAAAAACGGAATACCGAAGGTCAGGACAGCTGGCCAAAGTCCCCTTAGTCCAACGGTGTAAAAATTGTGAGGTCAACACATTGTCGACCATGAATGTAAGAATTGAAAATTTCACTCGTAGAGTTGAGGAACTCGTATACAATAAGGATGTAAATCTTCTCCCCTTTTTAGTCATGACGTCTTGGCACGTTAGCTGACGTAGCCCAGTGACAGAAAAAGCAACCCTCAATATGATGATCAACTTCTTAGAGGTTCTTGAGGACTCCCAACTCTTATGCACGGCATTGTAGCCATGCCACTTGACCAGATACCTGGTTTTTCCACGTTGTTCAGTTCTACTGAATGCCATGTGTTCTTCCCACTCACATCCGTGATCCTTATGGTCCAGACTCTTTACCATTGTTGTCCTTTGGCTGCCCCAAACATTCATAGCATAAACAAGTGAAAGCTATGCATCCTTCAGGATGAATCCACAGCAATTAGTGCCAACAAAGGGTTATGAGCCGACATGCCTAGAAGGAACATAGGTCTGCCACTTTCATGCTACCACTGCATACCATGACAACAAGCAAGCACGAGAGCATTGGCGCCGCCACAAATTTTGATGGGAATAGCTTCCCCTTGTGGAGGTAGCAGTTTAAGGTCTACCGTGATGACAAGGGCCTGCTTGAGCTGGTCAAGGCTGAAGAAAGTACCCTTCTGGATACTGCGATGCCAGAGGAGGTGGAAAATTATAAGAAGCGCAATGAGAAGGCGCTTGCCTTGTTGGTGTTAGCACTAGCTCCAACATGGCGTGCACTCATTGAAGGATGCACAAAGGCTGCGGAGGTCTCAAAGAAACTATGCACCATCTACCAGTTCAGAAACCTTGCTAACAAGATTTTCATTTTCAAGAATCTCGTCACCCTCCAAGCCGATGAAGGCGACGACATCATGGAGATCCTGTAGCAGATAGAGTCCCTTGCTGCAGGGTGCGGAGCCACCAGGTGGAAGGTCAACCCTCAGCTGCAAGCCATGATCCTCCTCCTGGACTTGCTGGAAAGTTGGAGTCCCATGATCACTGTGATTGGCAACTAGTCCACCGATGAGCTGAAGTACCCAAAGGTGGCTGAGTACGTCCTCAATGAATAGATGCAGCATGGTGGGAGAGAGAGTGGAGCAACATCAAGTTCCGCCAATACCGTCCGCCCTCCAAGTGGAGGAGGAGGCAAGAAGGGGAAGGGTTCCAAGAAGGGCACCAAGAAAGGTGACATGAAGGGGGAGTGCTACATTGGTGGAAAAGAAGGCCACTATGTACGCAGCTGCCCCAATTAGAAGTTGGACCAGCCAGGGAAGGCTACAATGAGGGACTGCCACACAATGATGGTGTAAGAGACCGCTGACTTGAAAGATCCGGGATTCATTGTGATTGACTCCGGATCGGGCCACTACACATAATACAAGCGGGCTGCACTTGTCACCTATGGCACCTCTAAGTGGCACATGCTGGTGGCCAACGTTAAAACAGAGCTGGCTGCCGGTGAAGGCAATGTTCAAATCAAGGTGAATGTGGACAGAAGGATTTTCACAAGCAAAATTCACGATGTGATCCACATGTCCAACTTTGGAGTAAATCTGCTGTAAATGAGCCGCCTTGAGGTGCTTTTCAACAAGAAGGAGGCCATCATCCAGAAGGAGGGAGACAGTGAGGTGATTGCATGTGGAAAGTGAGAGGATGACTTGTACCTGCTCTGTGCAAATATTCTTGGCCGCCTAGCGGGGTCCAACATTGCCCACCTTGCAAAGAAAGATGATGGATACCTGCACCTATGGCACCGCCACTTGTGTCACATTGCTTCCTCAACCGTGAGGGATATGGCAAAGAAGGAAGTGGTTTGGGGTCTTGAGGTCAAGAGGTTCGACGCAGCCAAGGCTGCAGTATGCGAGTTGTGTATGGTCGGCAAGGCAACACGGCAGCTGTTTGATGGCAAAGGGATTCATGCATGGGCAAATTTGGAGGTGGTGCACACAGATGTGTGTGGACCATTTGTGCCCTCCATTATTGGGGCACGCTACCTTGTCACCTTTGTCACTGACCATAGTCGCAAAACATACATCTACAATATCAAGAAGAAAAGTGATGTGCTGTCATGCATGACAGCAGTGGAGTGGTATATGAAGTTGAAAGTGAAGGCATTCCGGAGCGACAACGGCGGTGAGTGCGAGGGGTGCTCGGCAAGGATGAAGAGCAAGGGGGATTGCGTGGCAGAAAACTATGCCACATTCTCTGCAGGAGAACGGCGTTGCCAAGAGGACAAACCTCACCATCCTCAACATGGTCTGGTCTACGTTGAATGATGCCGGCCTCCTGCAAAAGTAATAGGGGGAGGCGGCACGGATAGCGGCATACATCATGAACCAGACACCAACAAAGCCGCTAAAAGATGCAGATTCCAAGGTGTGGGAGACACCACAAGAGGTGTTGAGTGGGAGGAAGCCAATTGCTGCTCACCTCCACACGTTTGGCTGCGTTGGACATGCTGTTGTGCAGACATGGGAGAGGCGTGGCAAGTTGGACCTGCGGACTCTCCGGCGCATCTTCATCAGGTACAAGAGCCGGAGCAAAGTGTACCGGCTGTTCGACCCATGGAGGCAACAGATTGTAAAGAGTCATAACTTCACGTTTGACGAGGACAGACGTTGGACGGACAAGGACCCGGGTCTCTCCAAGTGGAGGGAGTAGGTGCCACTCCTTGAGGTTGAGATGCCAGATGACACAAAAGAGGGTCACGTTGGAGCAGCTCCAGCCAGAAACATCCATCCGGGGGATAGGGAAGTGGCTGATTTGCGTTCAGCCAAGTCAGACAATGAGTCCAAAGCGCCGGCAGCAATGGAGCCGAGGAGGCAGGGAGTGAGCCCACATCTCCACGGTCCCAAAGAGAAGGGGAGCAGGCCAGCAGTGCGAGTGGTGTAGCAAGAGGGCAGCAACAGCAACATCAGAGGCATAGTAGCGGCAACCTCAATAGGAGCAGCCTTGGAGAAACGATGCGCATTGGAGAGCTGGAGTACTACCTGGAGGTGAGCATCACATGGAACCGGAGGGTGCGCATGCTTGAGCTCTGGCAGGCCAAATACGTGGCTGAGGTGCTAAAGAATTACGGCTTGGAGGACTGTAAACCAGTTGGCAGTCCGATCTCCACAACCTGTGAACTAAGTAAGGCAATGGCACCGCAAAAACAAAAAAAGAGTGGGAGGATATGGCAGGGGTGCCCTACCAATCAGCGGTGGGCAGCCTCATGTTTGCCATGGTGGCGAATCGATCGGACCTTGCCTCTGCGATGGGCCAAGTGAGCAGGTACCTGGCCGATCCACGGTCACTACGCTAGCAGGCGGTCAAGCGCATCCTCCGCTACCTGCAAGCAACGCGGCATGCTCGCTTGAGGTTCGACAGCAAGGGGCTAGAGGACCCCTTGTGTCTGGTTTGATGTACAAATTCAGACTACACTTGCAATGTGGACAAAAAGAAGCAACACTATGTTGCCACCTCCCAGTGCAAGCACAGTACATCGCGCTGGCCGAGGCTGTCAAGGAGGAGGTTTGGCTCCGTAGGTTTCTAGGGGAGCTGGGTGTGCCGCAAATGGAGCCTAGGATGGTGCAAGAGGACAACACCAGCTCCATCCTGCTGATTAAAAACCCGATGCAGTGCAGGAGGACAAAGCACATCCACGTGTGTTATCACTACGCAGGAGACATGGCTGAAAAGGGGCAAGAGGTGCTGCAGCAATGCAGCATGCACAACATGCTTGTGGATTGCTTTGTTACAGCAAAACCCGGAGACTGGCACGCCATGAGCGTGGCCGGGCTTGGGATAACCAGCTACAATGGGTTGGGGGGCACAGCAGAAGATGAGTGAGAGAAAGCAGGAGGCGTGTGCATGCCAGGTGCAAGGGGGAGAATGTTTAAACTTTGCCCCTCCGCATGCCCAAGTGAGATGTTGGGAGGCGCCGATGTGCCGCCAGAGAGAGGAAAATCCTTGCAGTTGGATCTGGCGGCTCAAGGATTGCTCAAATTATGAAATGGACAATTTTCCTTCAAATTTGACAAGTTGTTGAAGCCGCTGGAAGTTTTTTCACTGAAATCGGACAAGGAACGAGGGAGATATTAGCTTCAAGGTTGGGGTGTGCGTGGTGGCTTGGGGAGTTGGCGGCGGTTTGACTGCCGATGTACAATGAACTGGAACAAGTAACAAATGTCCATCTGGGGATTTTACTTCGGAAGATTGCTAAGGCGTCTGGTGCATAACATTCACCGGATCCAATAGTCCAGTTTGTTACTGAGAGACTTGGCCAAAATCATGGCTTGGAGTCTGAAACTCAGAAGAATGTTTTGTTCATCGGGGACTTAGTCAAAAGTCCGATTGCAGGCCCGCAGACAGGTTTCTAATGACATCAATTCCCATCACCAAACTCAATGATTAACTCATAAAAAAACACCCCAAAGGTGTAAGGGTAACCGCCACTATGTGTAGGGACATGTGCCCCTCTGGAAAAGCGTTTTGATGGGTCCTTCATGTGGGAGGGCGCCTCGGCGGGCGACATGGTGTGCGCCACCAACTGAGCGGCTGGTTTGGGGTGCCGCGCTTTGCCTGACGTAGCGGGAGCTACGGTGATCGGAATCACACAGGGTTTGGTGTGTTGAGAGCTCATGAATATCCCTACAAATGTTCATATCATGTCCATGTTAAAAAAAACAATGCAAAATTATGTTATTCTCTTCGCAAAAGTGACTATCTCACAACTCCCTTCCACTCCAAGAAACATAGCATGAGGAAACCATAAAGCTCACGATTAGACTACGAACCGGCACACAAAACAAAAAAGAAGCCATGAACACCAAGTGCAGACCTGCCAGGACACGTTGGATATGCCACCATCCAGAGGCCAGTTTTCAATACTGAGTACCTTGCCTGCTCGTGGCCTTGATGCATCCACCTTTTCTGCACCATCATGCCGAGAATCTCTTGACTATGCCCAGGAAAAATTGCATTGCTCCCCATTCTCCACTTCTAAGTCTTGCACCACACACTCCCTTGACCTCTTGCATGTTGATGTCATGGGTCTCCTTGCCCACGATGCCTAAGGGGGTTCTGGTCGCTACGTTCTCTGGATCATAGATGAATTTTATTGCATGTGCAGGGTCTTTGCCCTCAAGGAAAAAAGTGACGTGTGTCCCACCCTTGACTCCTGGCTTTCCCAGGTAGAGTTTGCCAGTGGTCGCCGTTTACACGTATTTCAATGTAACTCGGATGGGGAATTTCTGGGGCCCAGTTCTTGCTTCTTGAGCTCCTACGGGGTTGTGCATTGAGCCTTCCGCTCCCTATACAACCCAACAGAATGACGTCTCTGACCGGTGGAATCAAACCCTTGCTGATGGTGTCCGCACCCTCCTTGTTGAGTCTGAGTTCCCGCCCATTGTCTCCTTTGAGGTTATGTCCTATATGACTTAGGTCTTGAACCATGCTCCCCATGGTCCTCTCCCTCGCTATGTCACCCCCTTCAAACAGTGGATCGGTAAATTAGATACCCTAGACACGGATCTTTTTGGCCAGTGTCTCGGGTTGTGGCGCTGTTGTTGGGCTCCGTGAGGACCTTTGGGATGGAAAACTCAGCCCTTGCGCTCTCTTGTTGCACTTTTATTTGCGTGTCGGCCACGTCCAAAGCCTGGCGCTTTTGGGACGCTTATCGATCTCACGTCATAAAGGTCACGCGACACCCTGTTCTTTGAAGACGTCTTTCCTCTTGAAATTTCTCGTGTCGCACCTTCCTCTTCTCTATCTCGTCCATCCGTTGGCTTTGGAGGGGTGGCTTAAGCCTCCATCCTCCTTTGGGATGGCTCTCCCCGCCGGTGGTTCTTCTTCTTCCTCTCATTCATCACCTGTCCCTTCCACCAATAGTGGTCCACCCATTCCTCTCTGCTCTCCTAGCTCCCCAACGGCAGCATTGTCTTCTGTCTCTCTGTCTGACACATTGCTTGTATCCATCGGTGTCTCCACACAATCCCAAGCACAGGTCCTGGCACAGTCCCCAGCACAGGTCCTGACATAGTCCCCAAAACATCCCACTACTGCCTCATCTCCCACGTAGTCATCACGTACCACAGTGTTTTCTGATACACCAGTGCCATCTCCGGACCCTCAGGTCCTTGCTGTTGTCCCTGAGCCACATACATGCAGAGGGAGGATTCGCTCCCTTTCCAAACAACCATTCTATCAGACCACGCACTCTGTTAGGGTCGCACATGCTCAAGTGCATCATCCTCTACAGACATCCCGTCTACCAGGCCCACTGGCCGTGATGCATTTGGCCTTGTGGTCATTTTTATTTTTTTTGCGGTCATTGCTCATAAATGCTGCAGTGCCCTTGGGGCCTCTGTTGCAGGCTATGTCACTGTATGTTTCACTGCAAGTGGACTACACACTAGTCTGTCAGAGCCTACCACTGCGAGGCAGGCTTGTGAGGCATCTGACGCTGAACTATATGAGGAAGCCATGGAAGAGGAGGTAAGAGCCTTCAAGGAACATGGTATTCTTTAGCTTGTCAACCTCCCAACGGTCCAAAAAGCTGTCTGGACTTGCTGGATCCTTCTGGATAATCTTAAACACGACAATAAGGTTGACAGGTACAAGGCTCCCCTCACAGCCAAGGAATTCTCTTACATCCCTGGTATTGACTTTGACGAGACATTTGCTCCACTTGGGTGGTACACAATTGCCCGTGCTCTTTGAGCCTTGTTTCCTAGCATGATTGGGAATGGGAGCAGATGGGCATCAACAATGCGTTCCTACATGGGTGCCTCGATGTCGAGATCTACATGATAAAGCCATCAGGCTTCACAGATGGGAATAGGAAGGTCTAGCGACTACGCAAGGCCCTGTATGAGCTCAAGCATTTGCTGCACTAATGGAGCATGGAGTTCTCCCCTACTCTCAAGAGGGGTGGCTACTGTCGCAGTACTGTAAACCAAGTTCTCCTTCTCACTACTCCCTCAAAGCCATTTGCATTCCTTCTGGTATACATCAACAACCTGCTCATGACCTCCCTCAGCCTAAATGATGTCCAATCAGAACAGAACTTGCAGCAATTGATGTAAAACATGAAAGAGTTTGACCTAGCCAGAGTGTTCCCTGGTATGGACTTCAAGCGTGATCCCTAGTGTTGCACTCATCATGTGCACCTGGGTGCCTACATGCACTTCCTGGGAGAGAACTTTGCCTCATCTCTAGATGACACACTCACTGCATCCACACCAATGACTCTAGCAGACCAACGCTTATTGAAGTCCTATGACATATCACATCTCGGGGAGACAGCTGATGTCACTGCCTACCTCTGCATGATTGGGCCTCTCATGTACCTTGTGACCACCACTCGGGTGGATGTGGCCTTCTCAATCAACTTCCTCTCCCGGTTCTCCCAGCAACCTCACTAGAGACACTTGGAGGCTGCAATTCATGTGGTTTGCTTTGTGCTTTCCACCGCATGTTTAGGACTTTGCTATCATGTGTAGCCCTTTGTGATCATAGATGGGTACACAGACAATGTTTGGGTGCACAAAACCAATGCTTGTAGCCGCACTGGCTACATCTTTGTCGTTGATGGGACTGCTATCTCTTGGGAGAGTGGACGAAGGGGATGTTTTTCCCAAGCTCTAGTGAGGCAAAGCACGTGGCGCTTAGGGCAGGTATGTTTGGGAGTGTTTGGCTTTCTTGTCTACTACAATAGCTGCATGTTCGCTTTTGTTGTATCAATTTGTAGACTGACAGCTAGAGCACCAAGACAATCACAGAGCATGATGGCATGCATCATTCTTGCACAAAGCACATCAACATCCAGCATCAATTTGTATCCAAGTGCATTGCTTTCGGAGAGATCCAGGTTGTCTGAGTTGATACTCGTCAACATCATGCAAATTTTCTCACCAAGGCTCTTAGTAGTGGCATGTTCAAGGTAGTTGTGCATTCTGTTGATCAAATCTGCATCCGTTATCCCCCACATTGATGTGCATGCACGTTGTGCAGCATTATCTCCAGTGCCTTGACTGTGCATTGTTTTCCGCTGTCATGTGTGTTGTGTTTTTGCCTCTTAGCATGCCCAACGTGTCGCCGGAAGGTGTCAACAAGCTGCTTGAGGGGGGAATACTGTTGTGTTTTACTCTAGCTGCCTTAGAATGGTTCCAAATCCAGATTGGATTCAAGTTACTCAAATTTGATGAGTTGCTGAATCCGGTGGAAGTTGTTTCATTGGAATGAGACAAGTAACAAGGGAGATGTGTGCGTCCAAATTTGGGGTGTACGCGCCACCTGCGAGAGTCGGCCACAGCTTGACTGCCGGTGAAAAATCCACCGGAACGAGTTACAAATACACATCCGGTGTTTCAGCCCCGGAAGACTGCCAAGGCATCCGGTGGATAAGATTGACCGGAACCTGTAGTGAAAATTGTTACTAAGGGACTTCACCAAAATCCTTGCTCAGAGTCCAAAACCCTGTAGTACAATTTCTTCCTCACGGACTTCAAATTCCAAGTGCAGGTCTGCAGAAAGGTTTTGAACTACATCAATCCCCATCATCGAACTGGATGATTAACTCAACAAAACATATCTTAAAAGCACAGGGGGCACCGCCAAAGCACCCTCGCACGTCAAGGACTCATCAAAACACCTTTCCAGAGGCGCACATGTGTCCCTTGACAGACATAGCAAGAGCTAGGGCTAACTAAATTGCATGATTTCTAGTGCATTGGGAAGCTTGTGACTAGCCCTACTACTCGTTTGCTCATGTCCATATGCAAAACCTAGTGCAAGATTGTGTTTTTCCCTTCGTAAATGTGCCTGTCTTGCAACTCTTTCCAACTCCCAAAAGCATAGCGTGAGGCGTCCAGAAATCTCATGCATGGACTCAGAATCCACACAAAAGTTTCCATGAAGAAGTGAAGACCCTTCGGGCCACGTTGGAACTGCACCATCAAGTTTTGACAAAGGGTTATGTGCCCATAGCCCTGACCGATCATCACATCACTCATGGCCTTTGCAGTGGACAAGAATGTCATCAGGGACGACATCGCAATCAAACTCTGAGGTCTCGGAGCAAAAAACTGTGCAAATGGTGGAGAAGGAGATACAGCCCATCCAAAAACATGTGGACGTCCCTGGATTTGGGCTATGGAGGTAGCAATTTGAGCCCCACCTTGCGCATAAGGGGCTGTTGCATGTCATGAAGGGAACAGAAGTCCACAACGAAGCAACGGTGACGGAAGCCCAGATGGAGGCCTTTACAAAGAAGAACACGGAGTTTCTCACATTGCTGGTGTCTGGAACAATTGAGTCATAGTGGAGCTACCTCGAAGGCCACAAGCAGGCAACCGGGGCGTGGAAAAATCTCTGCTCCATCCATCAATCCCAGTCATTGGCCAACAAAGTCTTTGCAATGAAGTGACTCCTGACAGTGAGAATTGACGAGGGAAATGATTTCATCTCCAACATGTGACAAATCGAGTCTCTTGCCTCACAATGCAACAATGTGACATGGAAGATCGACATGAACCTGCATGCGATGGCCCTCCTCATGGTCCTTCCTCACAGTTGGAGCCCTCTCATCACCGCCTTGGGAGGATGGACAGAGGACAAGCTCACCTATGGCGTGGTCATAGAGTACATGCGCAATGAGGTGCAGCGACAAAGTTGCAAGGATACCTTGTCTTCCTCATCGGCCCTTGTCACCAAAACGCGTGATGGCAGAGGGAAAGGCAAGAGGGGTGGTGGACATGGCGGCGGCAAGAAGGGTGCCAAGAATGGTGCGTGTCACAAGTGCGGTAAGGAGGGACACTGGGCCAATAAGTGCACTGAGGAGGCAAAGGCGGTGGCAAGGATGCAAAAGGCAAGAAGGCGCTCCACAATGACACTCAAAACCAATACCTCAAGAAGGTCAACCGGCAATGCCTTGGCTCTAGAGCAGAGGAGTACATCAAGTTCAAGAAGGTTGTGTTCATCAACTACGCAAAGTCCAGCAAGTCCACGGTGGTCGCAAACAACATAGTCGAGCCAGCGGCTGGCCAAGGAGATGTGGAAGTGGAGGTGGTGGTTGGTGTGCAACGAGTGGCACGCGTCAGCAAGGACATGCAGCACGTACCTGGCTTGGCTGAAATTCTCAGTGGCAGTTGCTTGACGCACAAGGAGTATGAGATGCTCTTCACAGAAAGAGGGCAGAGGTGCAGAAGGACGGTGGCGGCAAGCCCGTGCTTCAGGCTATGCGCAAAGGAGGCTTGTACATCGTGGAGACCAAGGTGATCCCCGCAGCGACAGATTGAGTAGACTTGCAGGAACACATCGTCAACCTGGCCAAAGAAGTGGGAGCTGATCTGGAGCTCTGGCACCGACAACTAGGGCATTCCTCACCCGCAGTTTTGAAGGAGATGACAAAGCGCAAGCTTGTAGGCGACCTTGTCATTGAAGGTGCGGAAGAGGCAATAGATATAGCAATGCAAAAAAACTGTGAGCCTTTCATTTTGGGAAAGCCGAGGCAAAAAACCGTTAAAAGAGAGCGTGAATCGTTCCTAAGACCTGCTGGAGATTGTGCACAGTGACCTGTGTGGGCCATTCAAGATGGCTTCACAGAGCAGCGTGTTTTGCACCATCACGTTCATACATGACTAATGCAGAAAACTCTACATGTACTTCATGAAGCACAAAGGTGAGTTCCTGGACCAGCGGAAGGAGATTGTTGTCGGGGTGGATTCACACACTGGCTGGAAGATCATAGCACTAGCCAGCAACATCGGCGGCGAGTACGCGGGCGGTAGCAGGTGGATGAAGCAGCAGGGCACAAAATGGAAACAAAACACACTTTATTTGCCTTAGTCTAATGGCGTCGCGGAGCAGGAAAACCACACGCTGCTGAACAAGGTACGGACCATGTTCGTGGATACAAAAATGCCGCAAAGCTTTTGGAAGGAAGATGTGCGTATGACAAGGTACACCATCAAATTCACCCCTACTGTGGTGGTAAATTGGAAGAGCGACTGGAAGACGCCACACAAGGTTTGGAGCAGGCGCAAGTGAAGTGTGGTGCACTTGAAAATGTTTGGGTGAAAGGCGCATGCGATGGTGCAGGCAGCGCAGCGAAAAGATAGCAAGGTGGAGTTGCGGGCAAAGTCGTACTTCCTTAGCTATGAGAGCGCACATAAGGCATACCAATTCTATGCCATGCACAAGGAGGAGGGAATCCACAGTCGTGACATCGAGTTCAACAATCAGCAAAGCTACATCAGCAGCAACAATGTGGGTGTGGTGGAATTTCCAAAGACGGGAGAGTGGTTCCAGCTCCTTGATTACAACAAGGAGCCAGCGGACGCCAAAGTTTGGAATGCAGCATCGGATCACGATGGCACGCCTGTGGTGGTAGGTGACATGGGGGACTCTGATGAAGATCAAGCTGATGAGGAGATCAACTGGAAGGATCTGGTGAATGAGGCACAAAGCGTGCCAAGGTGCGCACTCCTAGAAGAGTACGCATCCGGCGTCCGTGGAAGATCCACTATACGTGCCACCTGTCTGGTCAATATTTCACCGGAGCAGGAGAGATCCTTGGGGAGTCGTCAAATCAATGAATCATCAGATTGTACACAGTTGGAGGGATCTCAGCAAAGCAAAAATGCACCACAAAAACTGGCGCACCACAGTGGGAGGCAGCGGAAAGCAGGGAAGTGCTTCAAGGCAAGCAACAGTCAATGGATGGGCATGACAGACGCATACTGTGTGCATCAATAGAGCCAACAACTGTGCAAGAGGCATTTGCGCGACCCAAAGAGGATCAATGGGATGCAACCATCAAATTAGAGCTGGCATCCATCACAGAAAATGACATATGGGAGTTGGTTGATAGGCCGAAAGATGCCAAGGTCACCGGCTCAAAGTGGGTCTTCAAGACCAAGTTCACAAAGAAAGGTGTGGTTGACAAATTCAAGGCATGAATGGTGGCAAAGGGATACACACAGTTGAAGCTCTAGCACTATAATGAGACATTTTCTCTTTTCCCAAAGTTCACAAGTATCCGGACGATTCCCAAGATGGTGGCTGCAAAGGACATGGAGCTCCTTTCAATGGACGTAAACACAGCCTTCCTCAACGGCATCATAGAAAACGACATCTACATGAGATGCCAGAGGGGGTTGAGGCACTAGAGGGTAAGGTGTACAAGCTACAGAAGTCTTTGTATGGGCTAAAAGAATCACCCGATGCTGGTACCAGCAACTTGACAGCTTCATGGCACAACAGAGCTTCAAGCACTATGAGTCAAATTACAGCGTGTATGTAAGGCGCGACAAGCAATTCTTTTAGATTGTCACTCTCTACGTGGACGACATGGTTTTGTGCTTGACGGATCTGCTGAGCCTACACCAGGTGAAAGAACAGCTGAGGAGGAGATTCCAGATGCCGAACATGGGGGAGCTAGAATAGTACCTCGGGGTGAGCATCACACGGAAGCGGAGGGCGTGCACGGGCAGGCTAAGGTGCTGAAGAGGTACATCATGGAGGACTGAAAACCAGTTGGAAGTTCGTTCTCCATGACCTATGAACTGAGTGCGGCAATGGAACCGCAAACAAAAAAAGAGCGGAAGGATATGGCACGAGTACCCTACCTATCGGCGGTGAATAGCCTCATGTACGCCATGGTGGTGACTCAACCATAAATGGCCTACGTAGTGGCCCAATTGAGCAGGTATGTGGCTGATCCTGGCCATTGCACTGGAAGGCGGTCAAGCGCATCCTCTGCTACCTACAGGCAACACAGCACGCGTGCCTGAGGGTTGACAGCAAAGGGTGGTTTGACCCTTTGCGTCTGGTCTGCTACATGGATGTAGACAATGCCAGCGATGTGGGAAAATGGAACTCCACATCCAGGTATGTGTCCTTCCTCGCTAGTGCAGCGGTCTCATGGTGCAGCAGAAAGAAAGAATTTGTCAGCACCTCCACAGTAGAGTTAGAGTATATCGCGTTGGCTGAAGGGGTCAAGGAGGCGCTGTGATTTTGTAGGTTGCTTGAGGAGCTGGGTGTGGCGCAGCAAGGACCAACGATGGTGCAAGAGGACAACACCGGCGCAATCTCGCTGACCAAAAACCTGACACAGCACAGGAGGACAAAGCAGATTAACATGCATTACCGTTGTGCACGGGACATGGTGGAGGTGGGGGAGGTGGTGCTGCAACACTGCAGCACGCGCCTCATGCTTGCGGATTGCTTGACCAAAGCGCAACCAGTGGATCGGCAAGTTATAAGCATGGCCGCACTTGGGATGAACAGCTGTAAAAGGCAAAAGGGTGCAGCGGAACATGAGTGAGAGAAAGCAGGACCAGTGGGCATGGAAGGTGCAAGGGGGAGAATGTTGTATTTTTTCCCCTTAACATGCCCAATGCGGCGCTGGGAGGCATCGACAAGCTGATAGAAGGGGAAAACTCCGTGCATTTCACTCTGGCTGCCAGATCCAGATTGGATTCAAGTGCTTCAAAGTTGACGAGTTGCTGAATCTGGTGGAAGTTGTTTCACCGGAATTGGACAAGTAACGATGGAGATATATGGGCTTTCAAAATTGGGGTGCTTGTGAGGAATGTGGGAGTGAGCCGCAGTTCAACTGACGGTGAAAATTCCACCGGAACGAGTAACAAATGTACATGTGCTGTTTTAGTCCCGGAAGACTGCTGAGGCGTCTGGTGGATACAATTGAACAGATCCAATAGTGTGGGTTGTTTATTGAGGCAATTAGCCCAGATACTGGGTCAGAGTGCAAAACTGCGTAGAACAGTTTGTTGATCGGGGACATAAAATTCTGACTGCAGATTCGCAGAAAGGTTTTGAACCACATCAATCCCCATCACAAAACTTCATGATTAACTCATAAAAACGTGCCCCAAAATCATAGGGGGTACCGCCACTGTGTAAAGGGACATCTATGCCTCCGGAAAAGCATTTTGATGGGTCCTTGATGTGTCAGGGCGCTTCAACGGGCGGACACCATGCACGCCGCTAAGTGAGCGGCTGGATTGGTGTGCCGCGCTTTGACAGACGTAGCAGGAGCTACCATTAACCAAACTGCACACCATTTGGTGTGTTGGGAAGCTTGTGACTAGCCCTACAACTCCTGAGGATGTTTATGTCAAAAAACTGATACAAAATTGCACTATTCCCTTTGCAAAATCCTCCCAACTTCCAGAAACATGGCATTAGGTGACCAGAAAGCTCATGCTTACACCGAGAATCCACACAAAAGTAGTCATGATCAAGTGAAGACCCTTCAGGCCACGTTGGAACTGCACCCCCAATGTTTGAAAATGGTTATGGGCCTATAGCCCTGACCAATATTCACATCACTCATGTCTTTTGCGGCGGACGGGAGTCGATGTCGCCATCGAACTCTGAGGTTCCAGAGTAGAAGACTACACAAATGGCATAAAAGGAGACGTATCCCATCCATTAACATGTGTGCAGCCTTAGCTTTTGAATATGAAGGTGGCACTTTGAGCTCCACCTCACTCATAGGAGGTTGCAGGTCATGAAGGGAATGGAAGTCTGCAACCAAGTCACAATGATAGAATCGCACATGGAGGCCTTCGCAAAGAAGATCAAGGAGTTGTTCATGCTATCTATGTCTGGTACAACTGAGTCATAGTGGGTCGACCTCCAAGGCTGTGAGCTGGCAACCAAGGCTTGGTAAGTCTGCGCCATCCATCAATCCAAGTCACCGGCAAATACAATTATTGCGATGAAGCGACTCCTCACGGTGAAAATTGAGGAGAGAGAAGATGTCATCTCTGCCATGCAGCAGATCGAGTCATTAGCCTCACAATGCAACGATGTGAGGTGGAAGATCGACATGAAGTTGCTGGTGATGGCCCTCCTTGATGGAAACTTGGTAGCCCTCAGGGAGGTGATCAGGCTCACTAAGAGCCGCCTAGGCAGGACCAACTGTTTGTGAGAGGGAGTTGCAGGTTGCACAGACAGAAATTACGGAAGCGAATTTAAGTCTGCAGAGAATGCGAATGTCTGAATCGACTCTTGAGTGAGAAAGTACATTAGCACAGCTTTCGAACAAGCCTAATTACGCCTCATTTGGCACATGGAGCTGGAAGAACCACTCTGTCAAAGTTCACCTCCTAGCACACTCCTAGCCTAGCGGGATGAGCGGCAGTCACACTCTCACACAAGAGAATTACCATCCCTGCCATGTGCACAACCAATAATCTTGGTGGGGACCTTCCTTGAAGCTCCCTGAAGGTCCTCCTGCCGCCTTTCTACCCTGAAGGCCGCTCCAAACCTCCTTGGCCAATAATCGTGGCCGTCATTGGTGCTGGTAGTGCAGGAGCCATCACTTGAACCGGACCCATCGCCACCAAACCTTGAACATCCATATCTCCCTCAAACGGACTCCGAATTGAGTTCCGTAAAGTGCTACAGAACCAGCAAAACATCCTCTATTCACTTTTGTGACCTGATTATTTCTATCGAGCAACCCACTTTGGTCACTTTTTTGGCACCCCATATCCAACACTCCTCATGGCCCTTCTTGACAGAAGTAGCCCTCTTGGCACCCTCTTGCGAGGATGGAGAGAGGTTAAGCTCATCTATGGCACGGTCGCAGAGTGCATCCGCAATGAGGTACAACGACTAAGCTGCAAGGAGTCCTTGTCTTCCTCATCGGCCCTCTTCACCAAAACACATTGTGGTGGAAGCGGGGGCAAGTGAGGTGGCGGAAATGGCGGCGACAAGAAGGGCACCAAGAATGGTGCATATCGCAACTGCGGCAAGGAGAGCCACTGAGCCCGTGAGTGCACTGAGGAGGCAAAGGTTTGTAGCAAGGATGCGAAAGGAAAGAAGGCGCTCCTCAATGGAATTCAAAACCACTACCTCATTTGGCCTAGGTGAAGCCTTGATTCTTGAGCGAGGGATTCCACCCAGGTTAAGAAGTTTGGTTCCATCAACTACAACAAGTCCAGTGTGTCCAAGGTGGTCGTAAACGACAAGATCAAACCACCAGCTGGCCAAGAAGACATGGGTGTGGAGGTGGTGGTTGGTGGGAAACAGATGTAGTACGTCATTAAGGACATGCAGCACGTACCCGGCTTGGCTGACATTTTAAGTGGCTGCCTCTTCACGAATCAGGGATACAAGTTGCTCTTCAGGAGAAAGGGGGCAGTTGTGGGGGAAGGACAGTGGCATCGGGCCCATGCTAGAGGCTAAGCGTGAGAGAGGTCTCTACATCGTGGAGACCAAGGTGATCCCTACGATGTTAGATTCAACAGACTTGGAGGAACACACTGTCAACCTGGCCAAAGGAGGAGGAGCTGATCTGAAGCTCTGGCATAGACGACTGGGGCATTCCTCACCCGCTTTGGTAAAGGAGATTGCAAAGCGCGAGATGGTTTGTGGCCTTGGCATTACCAGTACATAATAGACAACATATGCAACAATGCACAAAAGGTACAAGCCTTGCATTTTGGACAAGGCGCGGCACAAACCATTCAACGACAACGTGAATCGTGCATTGGACCTACTCGAGGTTGTGCACATTGACGTGTGCGGACCATTTGAGACAGTGTCAAAGAGTGGCACACGTTACTTTGTCACCTTCAAAGATGGCTACAACAAAAAACTGTACATGTACTTCATGAATTAGAAAGGCGAGGCTGTGGACCAGCTGAAGGAGTATGTCCTTGTGCTGGAAAGGCCGTCCTTCCAGAAGGTCAAAGCGCTATGCAGCGAAGACGGCAGAGAGAACATGGGTTGTAGCTAGTGGATGAAGCAGCAAGGCATAAAATAGGAACAAACTACACCATTTTTTCCTCTGTCAAATGGCATGGCTGAGCGGAAAAATCAGATGCTACTGAACATGGCATGGACAATGTTGGTGGATGCGGAATTGCCACCAAGCTTCAGGACGGAAGCTATGCGCACGGTGAGCTACACCATGAACCCCATGGAGCTCCACAAAATGGACGTAAATACTGGCTTTCAGTGTAGTGGCCCTGGATGACTCCGTTTACCGATACCTCCATTGACCACCTTCCACTATTGTGGACGCGGTGCAACCTGGCTGCATAAATAGAGCCAACAACCGTGCAATGGATCAACATGAAGCGGTGCATGCTGGCTCCATTGGATTGTTGAACTCTATGTGGATGACCTGATTGGGTGCTTGAAAGATCTACCAAGCCTACATCCGCTGAAAGAGCTGCTAAGCAGCAGCTTCCACATGTCCAACATGGTGGAGCTCAAGTACTACCTCAAGGTGAGCATCACATGGAACCGGAGGGTGCGCGCACACTTGAGCTAGGGCAGGCCAAATACGTGTCCGAGGTGCTCAAGCCCTGCGACATCAAGGACTGGAAACCAGTTGCCAGTCCGGTCTCCACAACCTGTGAATTGAATGCAGAATGGGGCCACAAACAAAAGAAGATCTAGAGGATGTGGCACAAGTGCCCTACCAATCGGCGGTGGGCAGCCTCATGTACGCCATGCTGGAAACTCGACCAGACTTGACCTCCTCAGTGGGCCAAGTGAACAGGTACATGGCCGATCCTAGGCCACTATAGTAAAAGGCGCTGAATCGTATCTGTCGCTATCTGTAGGTGACGTAAAATGCGTCTGTGAGGTTTGACGGTAAAGAGCGGTTGGACCCTTTATGTCTGGTATGCTACACGGATGCAGACTATGCCAACGATGTGGACAAGCGGATGTGTACATCCAGCTACGTGTTCTTCCTTGCTGGTACAACAGTCTCATGGTGTAGCAGAAAGCAAGACTACGTCACCACCTCCACAGTATAGTCAGAGTACATTGCGTTGACTGAAGCAGTCAAGGAGGCCCTATGGTTTTGCAGGTTGCTGGGGAGGCTGGGCGTGGCGCAGGAAGGACCAATGGTGGTGCACCAGGACAACAACGGCGCTATCTTTCTGACAAACAATCCAATGTATCATAGGATGAAGAAGCAAATTGATGTGCATTACCATTACGCACGGGACATGGTGGATAAAGGACAGGTGGTGCTGCAGCACTGCAGCACACGCCATATTCTTGCGGATTACTTCACCAAAGTGCAACCAGTGGATCGCTAAGTGATGAGCATGGCCGGACTCAGGATGACCAGCTGTGAAGGGCTTGAGGGCACAAGTGTGAAGGGCTCGACCAACTATCATCTTTTTACTCTATGTGACCACTGTCACGGCTTACTCCGGAAAGCGAGTGGCCACTGGCGGCACGCTGCCAACCAGTCATGTTCCATCCCCAGGTGGCGGCTGGGCCCCACGTCTAGCTCTTTGCGTGGGTTACCCGGTGAACCAGCCTTCAACACCCCTCTATCCTGTGAGTTCACTCACTTGTTGTTTCGCGTTTTTTCAGTGGTTAAGGACCGTATTTGCTCCATCCATGACATCATGAGCTTGCTTGCTTGTTGGTCCCTTGCTTGCTGAGTGTGCTGCACTAGAAACTCTTCACCACTAAATTTTTACCCATAGGAGGATGCATCATGCTTGTATCCTCATCACCCTTATTGCCCATCACTTCGTGGAATTTTGGCGAATGCATATGAAGTATGCATTCCTGTAGTGAAACATCAATGACCAGATTTACATGGTACAACCACCTGGGTCTGGTGGCTTCAGAAAGGCCTCTTGGCCCGAAGAAGTTGCTTCGTAACTCAACCTTTGAGATCAAGTTGTGCTTTGTGCGTACCGCTCCGGCACACGTAACATTTCACCAGTGAGCCGGCTAATCCCCTGTGTTGCAATCCAGGTCTGCATGAACAGCTCCCTCTTTGTTTATCCTTTATTTTGTGTGACCAGCGTGGTTTTGCACATGGATATTGATCGGGACCATCAGAAGCACAGGCTACACGTCCCTCAGGCTGCACACATCTGCAGATCTTGGGATTCAGTTTCAGTAATCCTTCAGCCTACACCCACCATGTTCACTCCGATGCTACAAGCAGGACAACTACTCTTGAAAACAGTGGCCCTGTGAAAACTGAAGGAGCCTATGGATGTCATAGATTTCTTTAGTCAATGGGCACCTCATACACATGGTTACTACAAAACAAGAGGAAGTTGCCTTGTGGTCAGCCTCCTGGCCCAGATCTTAAATTCCCCAAACAAAACATATACATGCTCTTCACTGTTTTGTGCGCTGCTCATTGCTTTCTAAGTGAACCCAGAGAAGACACAATGCTTTTATAGGGAAATCAAGGGAAACATGATAGAGGTGATGCTGGCAGACAGAGTTGAGGCACAGCACGTGCTGGAGCCTGACTGAGGAGTCAGTGCACTGTCTGACTGTCCAGGCACGGCCAGTTCTTGTTGTGTACAGACTTCCATACTGCAATGCAGATCTGCTGCTTATTTTTTCTGATTATCATGGGGGAAGAACTCTGGTGGGTGTAGAGGGCTAGCCAGGGTGCATTTCCCTGGCCAACAGTCTTCCATATCTTTCTCACAACACACTGCATTGCTGTTTCTGCAGAGGCTGGGATCATTTTCGTTGTGTGACTGTTACCTCATGGCCACAAGAGAGCTTGCTGCTTGCTCAACTGTGAGTGATGGCTTATCAACTCCAGCCTAACTTCTCCATAGGTTGACTGCATGCTTGGGTTCTCTTGTCTTTCTGCTCCTTCCCCTGGTCCCCTGTTTTGTATCTACATGCCCCCGTACTGCTTCTATAGAAGGAAGCTGAAACTATGGACTTCTGGATATCAAGGAGGTTCCAGTACATCTACTAAATTGCAGCCATGGGGATCCTTGTTCCCCAGAATGTTTCCACATTATATGATTGTAGATTGTCTCTAGCACACTACACCACCACTGATCTGAAGTGTAACATGTTCGCCAATGCCATGCACCCTTATGAGATTAGCTGACACACTTCAATTTTGTACATGTTAGTGGTACACAGATGTACACATGATAGAATTTTTTCCAGGCTCTTGAGGAAAGTTCATGAAGTTTCCCGTAAGTTACGAAGAATTTTTCTGAGATATGGATGGAATCAGGCCTAGATGATGGGATGGGAATAACTCCGCAGCTGGTTTTTCCAATTTTTGCAAGCCCTTGGAAAACAATTTACTGTTGTGCATACCCTCTAGTCAAATGGGGAAAATTTGTTCTTGGCATGCATGATCTCATGATTTCTTATTCCGATATGCTCAAATATTAATCTTCTATCCATGCTCCTATGAATGCTCTACACGGCCAAAGGAGTTTGCTGCTATGAGCATTGTGCCATACAACACTCACATGGGTTGTGGGTGGCTAACTACAGAATGGACCTTAGAAACTCCACTTACAGCAATTTCCCTTGAAGTGCAAATCTGGAGGGCCAATGATGGTGCACAAAGATCTGGACCCTGGATCCAGGCAGTATCCCAGGAAAAAGCAGGCCTCTGCATCCATGAACTATAGCTGGTCCTGAACCACAGCACGCATCTTGATCTTGAGTGCATTCTGCATAACATATAAATGGTGAAGACAACCATGAGACTTAAGTAAACATACTCCCATCTTAGCCCCTTCAAATGAGTTCCGAGCTGCAAGTAATGTACACTTCAATGGGTGTGCATCTAAAGCCTACCAAGGGGCTGCAGACGCTGATTGGAAAAGTGCACTTAACACATTTTGACAACATTTGTAACTAGTTCACTTGTTTTGTGCCAGATATCAGTTTGATGGTTTTCTTTTGCACAGGATGCTGGTCATCTTCAGGCCCGCCAACGGTATTCATCCCTTTTACATATCGGAAGACTCTCGCAAAATTGGTCAATATGGCATGGTAAACGAGAAGTAAAATGACTGGTTGGTGAAGTTTTTCAGATGTGAAAGATGACCACCCCGCTTGGTTGATGGCTGAGTCACTATTGTGGAAATCCAGCTGCTTAAAGTACTAGTTTTCCACAACGTCTTATCCACGGCTCCCGCCCATCCAGTGCTTCTTATCTATGATGCTTGTAATCTGATGTGGCAAGCCAGACCCGAAAGCGACCTGCTCTAGGCTCAGCCTGGATGTCGACCATTTTTTGCATGTTTAACTAATTTTCTGTAGCAAGGACACTGCTTATGAGGGATTCCTGACTAGCCTTCGACAAAGTCACGGGATGTGTGGTCTCGCCGGCTAGCCCCCTGCATGGGCCTCCAGTATCACCTGGACCACCCCCCTAAAATGCCGTTGAGCCTCTGGAAAAACCTTGTCGCGCTGGCATTACTTTTGCGAAAAATCAAATTGCTTCCATAGCAAGCAGGAGTACAGTCACGCTGCTGGTGCATGCACGTTTTTACTGTAAAAAGCACACGTGACTTTCAGTCAACCGTCAGTTTTGGAAGTATCTCCACTTTCACCTCGACTCTGCTTCAGAATTATCCCAGTCCTGCCAGTGAGTCAGCTGCCTCGTCGACAGTCTGCATACACCCTCCTTGAATAGCTTAGACTCATTGCTGACGTATGTTTATTCTTCATACAGCCAAGGATTTCCATCTCACTGTTTGCAACCATGGCAACGATTCGGTGTCCACTCCTGCCATCGACCGACCAATACTTCCTGGCAGACAATGTGGGTGTACACTTGCCTGGGATCATATTACAATCATTGGCAGTAAGAGTCTGCAGGCCCAATGCTGCCTTTGTGAAGGAGTAGGCATCATCCGGACTGTCAGTGTGCACAGGAGCAACACCACGTGCGTATGGAACCATTTGGCCATCATCCACCGTACTTTTGCCACTCGCATGGCCGTCGAAGGCCGTGTGCCACATCGGCTTTGCTTCACAATCACAGACAGCGCCAACAAAACAAGACTTCTCCCACGCCCTACCCGTCCTCTGTGGGACCCCGCTTTTTTGCAGCTGCATGTGGAAGGCGGTGGTTGAAAAAGAGTTACAGTTTGCTGCCATTGAGTCTGACTGGCTGCAGAATGGAGTTGAGCATGCAAACCCTGCGGCACAACTCATTATTGCCGTCACTGTGGCACGTGATATTGCAGAGGCATTTCCACGTTTTTCTGAAGCTGCCCGCTCCATGGTGGCCGAGTGCATTGGCAAAATATCATTCTGTATGGACGCATACACGTCTGAAGCCAACAACTCCTTCGTGTCCATGACTTCCTATGGCATCTAACGGATGTTGAAGCTTCAATGTGGTTCTGAGGAGATGCGGGGGGGGGGGGGGGGGGGGGGGGG
>SZWC01000727.1:267348-308774 GCA_023375785.1 Penium margaritaceum
GGGGGTGGGGGGATGATGCGTATGCCCTGTATGGGGCGTTCCGCAACTCTGTTGAGGGATGGGGGAGCGGATGGGTTGTCTGTCCATGGAAAATGCATCGGCAAAAATCTCCATGGTCAACTGCTTCATGGTTCAGGAAGGATGTCCCAGTTTCAGGCATCGGCATTACTTCGCGTGCTTTGACCACCTGCTCAACCTGGGATTTGGGCAGATACTAAACTGCGTGGAGGTGGACCATTTTGTCTGTGATCTCACCAATTTCATCTCCCACAGTGCCTTGTGTGAAGCTTTATGCGAGGATTTTTTCCTTGCCCATCATTACAGGCCTTACCGCAAAGTGAAGGTGGACAGCCGAACCCACTGGAACTCCACAGTGCACATGCTACAACTTGTCACCTACCAATGCTCCCCTCTGGGAGCATGGCTGGAGAGCATCGGCCACGGTGACATGCGGCTGTCCAGCGGGCAGTGGCGGACCGTCGCCGTGCTTGTGAAGCTCCTAGTCCCCTTCAAGGACATGACCGATGACGTGTCGGGAGAGAGCTACCCAACCATTGGCCTGGCAGTCCCTTTCTACAACCAGCTGTTTGACCACCTCAACAACCATGCCGCTGAGATTGAGTCCGGTGCCACTGCCACACAGGACACCCACGCCAACCAGGAGCTCTACTGGATTCAGTCCTCGCTGGTACCACGACGGCACGAAGCTGTCAGCTACATCAACACCTACTACGACCGCAGTGGAAATTTTCAGTACCTCATAACATGGCTGGACCCTGGCTTCACTCGCGCCTACTTCGAGGAGACATACAGCGGGGAAGAGGGTGACATGTACACGGAGGAATTCCAGCGCATCGTCCTGACCCTTCTGGAGCCTTACAAAGCAGCCTACCTCAGCGCACCACGTCGACAGGAGGAGGCAGTCGAAATGTCAGCCCCCCCCCCCCCCCCCCCCCCTTCTCGGTGGAAGCACGTTCCACTTTGCCACAGCTGCCTCTCCCCTGGTGGAGCCTGCCGCAGCACACCATGCCGCAGTTAAACCTGCTGCTGCTGGACCTCTTGAAGCTGAGCCTGCAGAGATTGAGGGTAAAGCTCCTGAGCCTGAGGGCACCACTGACAAGGCTGCCGGAGACAATCAAAGCGGATCAGGAATTCAGCAGCCAGACTCTTTTCCACGTCCCAGTGTCACAGAGGAGGTGCTTGACATGATGCTGGGCCTGGGGCCGGACGCGGACTCCAACAACGCCACTGCAGTTGCTAGAGACATGCAGCAGACACCATCTACGGTCATGGCAACCACGTCCGGCAACAGAGAACTAAGGTTTGAAGACGACGGAGGGCCCACGCTGCGTTGACACAAAGCGGACCCGTCCCACGTCCGTTTTTGTGTACTTAACCGCTCGGGCACGCCCTCTCCTGCGAGAGACTACACTGTAAACCCGGACCAAGCGCCTACCCAAGAACTCTGACATCATGAACTTCTGAGTCGCAAATAGGCCGAAACTTCCGGTTCACTACATGGTGGCGATGGGCATCCTACCTATCCAGGCGTCCTCCGCCACATGCGAGTGCAGGTTTTCGCGTGCTAGGCACACCACTATGGACATCCCCAGTGGCATGGCATCCAACACTATGCGGAACCTGCAACGTCTGAAAAACTGGTTCACTGTTCCAGAGCTGCGTGGCATTATGTACCATCTTAGGGTTAGGGTTGAGTTTGATGCAACTATGCCCATGGTCGCGTAGTGTGGGGGGGGGGGGGGGGGGGGGGACGGGGTTAATGGGTTGAAGTGTGCTCTTTTTGCTGTGGGCCAACAGTATGGCAATGTTTGCGGATGTCATCGTCATGTGAACGAGTGGACTTACCACTTGACAGGTTCCTCGTCAAACATCCAAATGAATCTCATCTTTTGCAGTTTAATGTCCAAACCCTGACAGAAGGAAAACCACGGGAGTTACTGCTAAAATTTTCAGAATGAAGTAGGTGACCTTTTTGTGGAACAGAAACATGTTTGCTGCTTTTCACGTGGCCGGCAAAAAAACCTACGCAGGCCTGTCAAACAAGCTGTCCGCGACCCAGAACAAACAAAAACACATTCGCCATGGTTTGAAGTAGTTCATTATTGTACTGTCGGGTAGTGACTAGTTATGCAGGCCCCCCAATGAGGTCTCGCACATACTTTCCCTCGAAGCGCGTCAAGTAGGATGCGTCAAGCAGGCAGCGTTGCGAACTCGTTTGACGGGGCTTACTCCCATCACGAAGCCCCCCCAATGAGGCCTCGCACATACTTCAGTTGGTGAAGTGCTGCTCTCTGAGTTCCATCAGTTGGTGAAGTGCTGCTCTCTGAGTTCTCATGCCGTTGGCCTTCAGAATGTAACCACGTTGCATCCTTGTGGGAACTTGCTGCCGTTTACCTGATGTTTCCTTGGGACCCTCAATCCCGCTGCCCCTTACACCCACCCCCTCCCCCCAACCCCCACCTAACCCTCCTTTCCCCCTTTCTGTTGGAAATTCTGTCGAGTTTATGTTGCACCTTCCATCCTCTGCCTCTGGCCTGCAACACAACAGTTGAGGATAGAAAAAGTGCACATGAACAAAGGCTGCACACATGCGCGGCAGAAAAGCAACATGATGCACAAGGAAAGGTGGTACCCACCCTCCTCCGCCAACGGGCTATGAGAAATTAATGCTGCATGAGCAATGGGACTTCTCTGCATGGAAGTAAGTGTGGTTCGGGCTAGGGGTCCTTCTGAAAGTAGGATGGCATGGAGCCAAAAGAAGGGCAAGATGAATGTTGCATGTTTTCGTTGCAACTACCACGACTTCCAGAAAACCAGACATGACCACACTTCAAATATTCTATGTTTCGACGTTCCCAACATTTTGAGGTGTTCCTACCGGCCAGCTAGATTTGCGTTGGTGCCAGAATAGGCTGGGAGACAGTTGCTTGATGAGGATAATATATGTGGCACTAAGCCAGGGTCATGGGAGAAGAGAGAGAGTCACAAACCTTAGGTTTCTTCTTCTCCCTGCAGAGGGCTTCAGAAGGGGGCGTTGGCAGGGGGCTTGGAGCTGCAAGCTATTAGCCCTCCCTCAGATGTTCGTATGGGATACGGATGCTTCTTGTCCGGACAAACGCAGAGCCAGCGCCCGTCGCAAGCCTCCACTTGCCCCCAGACGCTAAATGCAGTACACTTGGTTTTGGGTTTCGTGCTCTTTGAGACCTTGCACATAGCAGGCAAACTGGCTGGAGGGGGAGGTCGGGGGTTCGGTGGTGGAGGTGGTGGACTTGGTGGTGGCTTTGGTGGTTTCTGACGGCTGCTTGGAGGAGGGGTGGGTGGTGGAGAGGTGGGGGGTGCAGGAGAGCCAGGAGGAGGAGGCTTGGGTGGAGAAGAGCCAGGTGGAGGAGAGCCAGGTGGAGGAGGTGTAGGTGGAGGGGGAGTTGGAGGAGTGGGTGGAGGAGGAGTGGGAGGAGGAGAGGCGGGTGGAGGAGAGCCCGGAGGAGGAGAGGCGGGTGGAGGAGAACCCGGAGGAGGAGAGGCGGGTGGAGGAGAGGCGGGTGGAGGATAGGTGGGTGGAAGAGAACCGGGGAGAGAGACGAGTCCGCTAGTAACGGTGATGTTAGATGGTGGCTGGATGAGCGTGCACGAGATGAGGGCATAGCACGAGCAGAACTTCGTTGCTGAGTCAGCTTTGATGAAGGAGAAGGAGAAAAACGTGTAGTTCGTAAACTGTCCACATAAGCTGCGGCAATCCTCTAGAGTTGGAGCGCCCGGAACTTGCCCGACTTGAGACCCAGGGGGCAGGCTAAACTGTCGCGGGACGTCGCATGTGGGGCAGCCATCCCCGCCAATGCAGTTACCGGGAGCCTGGGGCGTAGGAGACCTGGGAGGAGGAGACTTGAGTGGAGGAGATTTAGGCGGAGGAGGCCTGGGTGGAGGAGGCCTGGGTGGAGGAGGCTTGGGTGGAGGAGAGCCGGGTGGGCGAGAGGGGAGTGGAGGAGAGGGGGGTGGGGGAGAGGGGGGTGGGGGAGAGGGGAGTGGAGGAGAGGGGGGTGGGGACGAAGGAGGTGGAGGGCTGAGTGGAAAGACTCGTCCACTAGTAACGCCGGTGGTCAGTATCGGTGGAGCGGTGAGGGTGCACGTCGTTCGCGCTCCATAGCAAGTGCAGAATGTGCCAGGCGGAAGTATACTAATGCCATAGGTGAAAAAGGGGAAGCCCGGCGCGGGCATCGATTTACAAAAGGCGCGGCACGCCTCCACATTCGCCAAGGACGGGAAACTGATAAATGGAGACCCAGGGGCAGAGTTCATCTGTAGAGCAACATCGCAAGTGGGACAGCCATCCCCGCCAATGCAGGTCTGAGCAAAGGCAGAGCGGAAGGCCACGGCGAGCGAAAGGAAAAGTAGTGAACTCTGTGGTGCGTGGCGAGCAGGAGCTGCACGGCTGCCTGGGCGGCCCCCGAGATGAGCCATTCGCGTCGGCGAGCCTGGAAGAAATCCAACAGCACTTAAGAGCGGACAGACGGCAACTGAGAGACGAAACACAGTCGCAGGAGTTAGCCTGGGATGCGATATCCGCGCAAAAAGTCGGACTAGGCTGGAACCTGGCTAAGATGTGAGGTTCTGGGACAACTGACAAGGGCTTCAGTCGGGAGTTGCAGCGAGGGTGCATGAACAGGAGCAGAATCAGCGGAGGAGAGCCAGGTCTTCAGTAGCACAGCGGGGGGTGAAGGGACGGAGTGTGGGAGAGTAGGAGTCTTCCGAGAAGCATTGGACGAAAAGGCTATGGGAATCGGAAGATGAGATCGCCGTCTGATAAGGGCGAAGGCTCTTTAAGGGTTGAGGAGCGCCACGAACAATCTTCACTGTGTGACGTATGTTTTACAGCGTTACCTACCTGCTTGGACAGAGGGGGCTCATGCCGACGGAATTGCATCACGCCCGCTGTCTCGTTCGCCACGGGTAGGTGACTCCGATCCGAGACACTATGGCAGGCGTCTAACTAAAAAAACAAAAAAATCCCATCAGTTTACCCAAAACCCACGCAGTGCCTCTTCGTGAAGTCGTGAAAGGCTGTGCTCGTGAAGATTTCACGACCATTGCAAGTTACGCTGGATCTCTCTCATCTACATCGACGGTGGTCGTTCCCGCGTGGAGTGGCATGTCTTCGCGACGAAGCGTTTCCCCGGCATGGCATGGCACCAACCAATGCCTGTCATGGCAAGTCGTGGAAAGCATGGTAGTAAAAATCCTCACCAGTGCCATTCCATGCCGAAACGACCACCATCGATTGAACCGTTTCGACGATGGATGTTCGAATCGAAACTAACGACCATCGCACATGGCGGTGGTGGTGGAAAAGTTCGCGACCTCTCGTTTCACCACTTCACCAGGGACGGAAGGCTGGCACGATTTTGACTCCGAAGGTTCACGACTTCTATATTCATCCTAACGGCAGTGTAGAAGGCTGGCAGCTCCCCGGCTCCCTTGTAAGGCAGACCGTCGCTCGCATCAAGTAGGGAGGGAGCTGTTGACCAAAACGTCAATGGCTCCCTTCAAGTTGTCCTGGAACACGAAGTGAACAGAAGCTCTTACATGAGAAAAATGCAAAACCAGCGCCCTGAAAGTACCACTCAGAAATGGCGTCCCCCCAAAGCAAGCACGCAAAAATGGCGCCCCCCTAACCTAGCAAGCACAAATGGCTCCCCCCCAAAGCGGGGACAAAAAAATGGCCCCAGCCTAGAATAGCACGCAAAAATGGCGCAAAACGAAAATGGCACCCCACCAAGCAGCTCGCGAAAATAGCACCCTCCCTTTGGTGGTACCACATCATCGACCAAATTCGCAACCGTTCGCAGACCCGTCTACTTTTTGTTTTGAGTTATATCTAAAAACATTATGTGCAACGTTTCAAAGAAAATGCGACTGACACAAAAACGATGATGCTAATGATCGCAAGCGAAACAAACCCAATGTTATACCATTTTGTCTTCCATCGCTTCAAAGCCGGTTGGCTCTGTTTTTTTCGCCGTGTCCAAGGCCCCTTTTTTATTCTCGTGTCAAAGGCGATCTGCCTAGATCTTGCCTCCCCCTCCCACTCCCCATCCATGTTGGCTTCGTCACAAGAACAAAACAAAGCGAGGCAGATCTCCTTCGGAGGTGATTTACCCCGCTTTTACCTCCGCCTCCCACCCCCCCTCACGATTGGCTTCGACACGAAGAAAAAAAAGCAGGGTAGATCGCCTTCAAAGGCGATCTGCCTCGCCTTCTCCTCGCCCACCCTCTCCCACTCCCAGTTAGCTTTGACCAGAGAAAAAAAGGGCAGGGCAGATCATTTTCGATGCGACGGAATTTTTTTTAAAAAAGAGCCATCCGGCTTTGCACAAGGAAGAAGAAAAAGATGCCAATGGATATTGGAGAGTCCTGTTCTGCCGACGACTACGATTACTATGTTTCTTGCGTCAATCCCATTCTGTCAAAACATGGAAAATCTTTCCTGAGAGAGAACTTGGAAAAGAAAGTAGATGGACCCACAATCGATCGAAAACTTAAGTGGATGACATGGCATTGCTAGAGGGGGGGTGCTATTTTTGCGTGCTACTTAACGGAGTGCCATTTTTGTAGGCACAATTTTTGCATGTTATCCTAGAAGGGGTCCATTTTTGCGTGCTTGCTTTGGGGGGAGCCATTTTTGCTTGCTCTCTTGGAGGGGTGTCATTTTTGCGTGCTCGCTCTGCGGTGGTGCCATTTTGTGTGCTAATTTCAAAAGGGTGCCATTATTATGCTTTTCTCCTCTTAGATGGGTTTGCGTGAAGTTCAAAACCCAAGACTAGGTCCCCAAGCGGAAAAGCAAAAGGATCCGCTAAGGGGTTTTTTCTTGACATACAGATGTCAAGTTCAGGATGGAGGGAGAAGCATCACAGTATGCTGCATAGTTCCAACATAAGAGTGTGTTCTCACTCATCACCATGTTCAATTTCAAAAGTCTAGCATATAACAATAGATAGTAATCCTTCATAATGTGACATAAACGCCATTTTCAACCTACATAAATGAAGTTACTTCTTTGTTATTGACCGCTTTATAAAAGAAATAAAAAAGGTTACATTGAAAATGAATCCAGTGGCTAGGAATCTACTTCAGAAACATGGACGTCTGAATATGCAAACAAGTGTGGAATGCCTACATGGTCAATTATCTAGGTCGAATTTTGGTTAAAAATGAGCAATTTGAAGGGATAGCTTAGATAATTTCATCTTCCTTTTACTCGATTAATGTATAACCTCGTCTACCACTAAATCTGGTCTCACAAGTAAATGTTATCATCAAAACCAGTATGCTTAACAAATCCAATGTATAGAATGACATTTCCAATCCTTTTGAGATTGAATATTGAGAAAACAATGTCAAGAAACATATCACTATGAGTATTTTTTATACATTTTTAGCAGATTTTGATGTTTTGATCCAATAAAGCAGGAGGAACGATTTGGCGCTCCCACCTTCCAATAATGAGCGGGTGGCTCGTAGTCACCCCTGGCTATAGCAAGGGTTGGCTAGTGGCCAACTACTCGTAAGATAACGACCAGCCGGCAGGGTGTCAGGCGGTCGGTCAGGTGACCGGCCGGCCACTCGCGGACGAGCCACCATCCTCTGATTGTGCTACTGGTTGAATCAACAGCAAAGAGGCCATGAGGTTTGCAAGGTCAAGGCTTGTGGCCATGTGCCCTCGCCCTTGCTCACCCTCCTTGCTCGCAAGAGCGAGTGAGGATGAGGGATAAAGCAAAAGCGAGAGCAAGAGTTGCTCAAGAAACGTTGATATGAAATCCCCGATAGTGCCTTCCCCGCAACGATTTTGTGCCAATGGTTAAAAATGAAAGTGAATTTTGTTTGTATCAGAATTAAAGTTTCTAAAGTGGAAAACATTGTGGGAACGTGTGATTTTGAGATAATACCCCCTCATATTCGACCTAGAACAAGAGGATAGGATGAAACAAATGGGCCTCAAGGAACTTGAAACATTTTAGTCTCCCTACTTGGGTCATTGATGATTATTTTTACAAAGAGTGATGTGGAGGGGGAACCCTTTCCAACGTGCTTTGATGCCATTCTACACACTTTGATGATGACTTTCGTGGAGGAGCTAGAGACGCGACACATTTCAGTGGTTTTGAAATCAAGACAATCCTTGTAATGAACTATAATGGCTACGTGGCATATAAAACAATGCAAAGAATTAGAGTAGTAGAAAAATAGCATAGGAGGATTTAGACTTCAAATTTCATTGTTTGAAGTGTCTTAATGTGCGTTGGGAAGATCTTGAGAAGTTTCATTTGATTTTTAGCTCCTCTTAGCTTCTCATTCCTCCCTGAAGGCTACTTGAATTTCTATGGGGAAATTGGGGAGCTTCCAACCCTAAACCACAAGTTTCCCTCATCTCCTCACAACTCCTTCCTCCTTCCTCCAATAAAAAATTAGGATGATTCCTTTCCCTTGCACTATAGACCATCATGGCCTGAGAGGACAAGAAAAAAGAGGAAGGATACCCTTGGGGGATTTTTAGAGGCCTCCTCATCACCGTGGGACACACAGGGGAATTTTCCAAGGAAAAGTGAGACACAAAAAGAGAACTCAAGAAAAGGCCATGGAAGATAAGTTGAAAAATAAGAAGACAAGAAGAGTGAGGGAGGAGTTTGAATGGGTGCAAAATCTTGGTTAGAGTTGACCACCCTCCTATCCTCCTCACTATTGTGAGCGGTGCTCAATTTATTGTACTCTCTTCACTTTTCCTTCCATTATTGTTTGTAGGCTTTACATCTTGTCACATGCCTTCAATCACGGCCTGGGATATGAGCTCTAACATATGTCATTGAGGTGACAGTGACAACGTAGAAAAAGAGTATTTTTCTATCATGTCATTTTTGTGACCGTAGCAGCCTATAAAAATAAAAAAGAATTGCAATTGCCTTAGAAATTGTGACAGCGATGGGACTTAGGAGGCAAGGCCTCTTCAACACTGTTCGGTGACCCTCACAACAATCCTCATGTGCTAGTTACGCGGACATCAGAATGGAAAGTGCCAAATATTCCAAGACCAACGAGGGAAAGGTGGTGACAGCCTTACCACACTGGTCCTCAGTGGAATCCAAATCTTGGGATCCGTTGTTGCAATTACGGTTGGCAAACCAACGGAAACCGTAGAGCCAATGGCACCCCACGCTAAAATAAATGACATCGAGAATACTGTGGAAGCCAAAACAACAGTCGATGAACACCTTGATGTGCACATGGACGAATCCCACATGACAAAAAATACGCTCCAAGAGGAACGCTCGAGTGTGGATCACAATGATGAGCACAATTTTTGCAACGGTGCAGGAAAAGAGGATCATGATTATTGCCATCATCGTGTGGCAAACTCAAGCCGATGGCTTGAGAGGGGGAAGAAACTCATTGAATCACCAAAATCTACAGACCATAGTGAGGTGATCAACAGAAGTAAATGCACCAAAATCATTCACAAGGGAAGTTATCGCAACCACGAGCCGGACAATGTCACTACAGAGGTAGTTTGTGAAAAATGTTACAGGCTTGCTGAGCTGGCTGTTAAGGTGTTAAGGCAACTCAAGATCAGCACAGTCAATGGAAGTGCAACACCACCCAAAGGAGTGTGGGCGGGCCCCATTCCTATGATGTGGTTGTGATGGGGTAGATCCACGCCTACTCGAGTGTCGTCACTGACGAGAGCTTCCTTCGTAAGGTGGGACTCTTCAGAGGCTTGTATGCAAAATTTACTCTCTAGTAGTGGGTAAATCTACACTCTGAGGCCCTTAAGGCTATTGCCGACGCTCTGACCACATCAGAGTTGAATTTTAGGTTCACCAACCTCACTAGCCCACATTGAGCACAACGTCATCGCTCTCGACCGTGTTCCCCAGTCGGAGTCTTTGGCCGCTCATGAGGCAACTCACCGATGTGACTAACTAGACAAGGCATTGACATCATGACCTAGGTGCACATGCAAAACCGATTGTAGTGGGCAACAAGTGATCATGCCACCGCTAGTGACAGTAACGATTGTCCTATCTTGACCACATCAGGCCCTTCATGAACATTTCCTTTCTCCGCAAAGTAGAGATGATGTAGAAGAGCTCAAAGTTGACCGAGTGGTTGAATCGCATGGAGCATTTTCTGCATGTCTGCAAGGCTCCACTCAGTCAGTGGGCTGATCTTGCCACGATGCAGCTTAAAGACAAGCTCTTTTAATACGTGGTCTAGGAGTGGGGCATGTGGAAGCCACACCTGAAGTGACAACCCATGACGTGGGAGGGTTTTTGCCCTATCATGTGCAAGAATTACACCCGATTCAAAGAGTTTCAGCATGCCTTCCACTAGATTGAAACTTTGAAGCAACTAAATAGCTTGCTCGAGGCCTACTTCAGCAAATTTGTCGCACTTGTGGAGGAAGTCAAAAGCTTCACCGAGAGCGATGGGACCCAAACTTTCAAGTATCTAGAGTACATTCTAGTCAACAAGCACGGTGGTCTTGCCAGCAAGAAGGTGAGGGAAAATACCACCACAATGGCAATAGGCGAGGCTTGCACAAGCTTAAGGATGATTCGTGACCATATGAGTGAAGTGTATTTGGCGAACCCAAAGCACTGCTCAGATGCATGGCCAAATGTGCATGCATGGGAAGGCCGCAACATGCGCATGGAAGTTGTGGTGGCTAGAGGGATAGCCAAGCAATTGTACGATGTTAAGAGCAAGCACCCCACCAACCCCCAGAAAAGGAAATTTGTAGGCACGAGGCCCCCATCCACAAGCGTGATTGTGGCAAGGACGAGCTGTAGTTTATGCGTGAGCAATGGAACATGGCCTTACACAAGGGCATTTGCCACAACCATGTGTTTCCTGGCCACTTTAGGGGACAATGCCCTTAGGATGCTAGTGGTGGCAAGAAGGCCACGATGTTTTCCATAACCGCAACACCTTGTGGTGATGGTGCTACAAGAGGCCACACAAATGGTCGTGGTCAGGGCTGTGGCCACGGCAATGGGCCCGGCAATAAAATGAGAAAAGAATATGGGTAGATTTCCCCCACCCCGAAGTAATCTTAATGGGGACCACTCAAAGGTAAAACAGGACCACGAGCGTCGATTTATGCTTTCAAATAAGGATGTTAGACAATTTGTTTTCTGGACGAGTTCAATATTTTTTGTTTCTTCTTCCCCTCTCATTGAACCTTATTCTACAAGACCGCATCGATATTGCTCACTTAACCTTGCATTTGTGGAATGAATGTTCAAAAATGCTTTGTGGTTGCAAAATTGATCATTATGTAAGAGTTGTGTGATGTAGTGATTGAAGCAAACTCACTCAAAGCGATGAGCTTAGTTCCATTTCCCATACCTTTGGTGGAAAACTTTGACCTCATCAAATTAAAGAAGTGGAAGTCACTATTCAAATTCACATGTAGCAAAAATATGTGGACCCGTGTATGTGAATCAATGCCCACCTTATCGATTATGTGTTTATCACAAATTCACCTTGCCATTATCAAGTGTGTTCAGTTGGAAGAGTGGAGGCAACATGAAGATGCAATAGAAAGGACACCTAGCTTGTGTTTTTTTGAATGTACTAGCTGCCACTGGAGGGGATGACTCATTTGTTACATAATAGGTTAGCCTTAAAAAATCCATCAATTGGCAGAGTGCTCATTAGTCAAAACCGTATAGTTCCCGTGATCAGTACTAGTAAAACAAACTTTTTACCAAAGGGTACAAACAGAGTGTCACATTGAAGATATTTTACCTTCTTGACCTGTTCAACATTGTTGCAATTCATCTTTGGCTCTAAAGAAAACCATGTTTTTTTCTGCTATGAATATGTTTATGTATATCTATATGTATATGTATATGTATATGTATATGTATATGTATATGTATATGTATATGTATATGTATATTTTTATGTATATGTATATGTATATGTATATGTATATGTATATGTATATTTTTATGTATGTGTATATGTATATGTATATGTATATGTATATGTATATGTATATGTATATTTTTGTGTATATGTATATGTATATGTATATGTATATGTATATGTATATGTATATGTATATGTATATGTATATGTATATGTATATGTATATGAAAATGTATATGTACATGTATATGTATATGTATATGTATATGTTTATGTTTATGTACATGTAAATTTCGATTCTTATACAAATGTTTATTTTTATGTATACGTATGTGTGATATAATGTATACACCAAAATAACATTAAAATGCATTATCATCATTAAGATTGTTTAAGGAAACTTTTTTTATAGTTTTCTCGGTTTTTTACCCTTATTCTTAACGTAAGATATGTTTTCAAACCATTAGATTGTTGAATATTCATTCGTTTTTTGATGAAATTTTAATTGATTACAGTTGAAGCTACGCCCTTGGATAATACAGACTTCAAGGTCACAATTGGATTTTAAGCTTTTACTTTAGCATCACAATTTTTACAAAAGTATGAACGGGTTTGTCATGTTAGCTTCGGATGGTTTTGGAGCACATTTTACACACATTCCGTTGTTCTCTTAACCCATTTGCTGTTTAAAACTTGGTGGACTCTCCCACTTGCAACCTCTTCTAATTCGCCTCCTTTGCTGTTTGTATCAGTCTCCTAGTGCTCAATCATTCAATTTCCTACGCAATTTTCTCTTTTTCATTTTTTCATTGCATTTTATGTTAGAAATACATGAAAGGGGTTGGCTATGCAATTAGTCAATTTCGTTGATTTCGCATCATGAACACCCAAATCATGTAACACAATCATTGTGGCCATCATTAAAGCACCTCTTTGTTTTCTAGTTATGGTTATGTAACACCATATATGTGAACGATATATCATAAACCTAAAAAATGTACGTTTTTGCACAAAACTTGACATGTCCACTAGATTGAACATAAGAAGTGCTGACAAGTTTGCTGGAAAAAACATAAAAGGCTTATTGATCATGTTAGATCATGGTAAGCACGAGCAAAGTTGTGGTTTCCCATAGAATTTCTTCGGAGTGACTAGTGGAATATTATCTTCCAATTTTGAACAAAATGTTCAGAACAATGTTGCAATCCTCAATTTTGAATACAAGATTTCTGGTGATACACGTTTTTTCAAAATAAGCAAAGTGAGTTTGACGCTGGATTAAAAATTACAAACATTGTGGTGCCTCCTGAACATGTCCACGCTATGAAAATCTTTTTCGATCAACCACATCTACCTGACACCATCAAATTATTCAGGCCACATAAAAATACAATGAATGTCTTTTTAATAATGATCGTATGGAAAAAAAACAAGCCCCATAACCATCTACATGCTAGCCCCTCAAGAACATCATCAAGTTACCTTATAGCATAAAGCCTATACTTGAAAAGTATAGGATTTTGTGTACTCACGGTTGTTATGTTTACCTTGTAATAAAACTGCGTTCACTACAGCACCGTGATGTTAAAACTTATATGAACATTGCAAAATTACAAGTATGCATCATCTTCATAATTTCAAAGCAATCAAATCAAAAAAGCTAATAATTTCATGTCAAAGGGTTGTCCAAGATTGATGATGTCTTTACAACACATACTTTCTTTCTCTTTAAAAAGCATTGAAGTAAAGCCCACGTGTGCGCTTTCTCAAATTTTAATTCTAGTAAAAACACGAGTTTTTTCTTTATATTGAGTGGCACGAATGCAAATATGGCCATTTTCACCCTTTTGTTTTTTAGCAATGTACTTTGATAAAATCATTTTCCATTTATTCCATCCCATACTACGATGGTGGAAACACAATTTTGCGTTATGTTCAACTTAGAAATTCACTTTTAAAACCTTCATTAGAAACGTGGAATATCAATAACATCACAAGACTTTCCATGTTGTGAACAGAATGAAAATCTATGCAGATCAAAAAAATCTAGTTGATGCCAACGTTGTAATGGGCCAGGTGAAAACGCCACAGACAAGACTTATGTTCCTAAGTCTACGTGAAAATTGACTACATCACAGACCTCGTGTCAACCTAAACAATGCAATGCACAACCCTAAACTTTTGAAGAAGCCAAATATCCTTCATTTGCAGGTGACATGCATTCTTATAGCTACCACACCCATAAAAAGCAGCTCATACCTAAGGAGACAACATTCCTAGTCTTATGCTTTGTATTTGCGACTCATTCTTCATCTCTATTCATAATAATCACTTAAAGTAACGTGTACTTGTAGAGACATTCCAACATGAAAGAAAATCAAAACTGGATGCATTTTTTAGGAGCTAATAACTTTACTATACAGATATTAATGATCATCTCTTCTATAGTATTACCAATTAAAACATCAAAAAAGCTTGATCAAACAAGCTTCATCATGAAGGGATTGAAATTCTATAATTTCATGAAATTGATGAAGATATCAATCAATTTCATCATGATCATCATTCAATGAAAAGAGATTCCCTAAATAACTGATTTATTTCCTTTAAGGAATAGTGAAGTCCTTCAAGTCAAAACAAAATTAGAATGAAATAATGAGACTTCATTATAACTAACCGTGTGATATTTTTAATTCAAAGAGTTGCTGTAATAAGAGGAATATATGTAGCTTTGCGAAGATTTTGTAGCTTTGCATATTTAATTTAAGGAACTATGTCACTCATATGGTCTTAAAGAAAAGATATCTTTCAGCCTTCCTTGGTCAGTTCACCTCAAACCCAAATATGAAAAACTAAAACTATGTGCATGCTGTTTCTCCCCTAATTAGGACTAAGAAAGCCAATAAAGTAGAACGTTATAATTGCACATTTATTTGGGCTTTATTGTTTTGAGTAATTAACCTATTCTTACAAGCCTGGCAAAAGAAAAAGAAATACAAACACATGGATGAACATGACAACCATGCCTAGTAGTTACAATGTGTTATAAACACATTTTCCGTGTCTAACAAACACATCAAAGGTTTCTGCAGGCTTTTTGAGGCCACTTTTATGGAATAACTTCCAAAGACATTGTTTTTCGATGAATATTATGTTCCTATTTTTCTCTTCATTCACATGGCAAAACCAATACCAAAACAAATGATGTAATGGAAGGGATTACAACAGGCCTATGGAATCTATCTCCTTGCATAAAGGGCATTGAGGAAGTTATTTTAAGGGGAACCTGCAATGAGATTGTCAATCAGAAAAGAATGGTCATCATGAACCCTTGCAACCGTCATTTCTCTTATCCATGTTCAGTCTAATGAAGATTCAATCTGTATCCTTGCAATTTTATGCCTTCACATAAAAAATGTGCATCTTCCTCCCCATGATGCATATATTACAATCAAATACGACTTCTGAATGTAAAAAAAAGATGTTAATCCGTCAATGGCGGATAAAACCAAATACATTTCAGGGAGAGAAGAACAAATTAAAAAGTACACAACATTGAATAAAGATTATATCTATAAATGTAATTATTGATATCAAATAATACGTTACTAACTCATTTCTCACATTTGTTTGATTTTAGAGTTTTAAAAAAGATTTGCATATTATTTCATGTATATTTGTTGGATATTAGACATATTATGAACCTGCTTGTGTTTTTTCACAATGAAACTTTCATGATTAAATAAGATACATTTAAATGCGAAACCCAAAAAAATATTTTATATATCAAAAAGTAATTATGAATGAATTTTCTCAAATTTTCTTAACCTCAAAAAGAAGAAACATTGGAGGATGGAGCATAATACTTTTGATTCCAAAATAATGATTCACGAAATTGGTTTACATTTCAGGAAATCTTTGAACATTATTCATCAATTATGTAATGATGATTGAAAACGGATCCTCATACCAATCAATTGAAACGGATACTTCATTTGTAAATTTGACGAGTAAAAATAATTTTCATTAAATTACTTCTTTCCAAATGGAAATAGAAAACGAATTTGAATACAAGTACATAATTTGCAACACAAAAAATAACCCCATGAATGTTGAACAAACAGTATTTATCTTGTAATATGATTTAAATCAAGTACATGAAACCAATGAACATATATCTAATATATATGAGCATATGTATAAAAGAGACAAAAAATTGCCCATACAAACATGATATTCTTAATGATTAACAAACATGTAAGCTTACTTCAAGTGTAAAAACAAAACTAGGAAGAGTTTATGTAAACTCTATTAAGAGTGTTAGAGTACTTATTCAAATGAGAATAATGGGTTCATAGGTTTCTTGAGCGTTGAAAACGATGTTGGCTTTCCCCTTGGTGGTGAGAGTAGGAAGAGTTCATGAAAGAATTGAATTCTTAACCTTATAATTTACAGGACCAAGCGACTAGATACCCACCATGTCCAAAATTGAAGTTGTGCTTGCATATGAAAAAAAGGTATCGCAAACCCAGACCACTTTCATTCGGTAATCGCGTATGTGACATGTGTCATTTTAAACACGGCATATCCGGGTCTGTTGTTTTTGGAACGCCATACCATATGCAAAGGTACCCGTTTTGAAAGTAGGAACAAGATTACAGATTACATGAACACGACCATAAAGTGCAACGTCAATGATGTGTTCTTGTCATTATGTCGCACTCGTCAAAAAGGAATGCGGGGAAAGTGTTATGTCAAACTCGAGAGAACCAAAGGGGGGTAGATACATAGATTATTATGTTTACGTTCGCTACCCCTCCATTGGGAAGGGACAAAGGCATTGAGACACATGTGATAGTGCACTCAGGAGGGACATACACGCATGACAACCATGTGCACACCGTCAAATGTTAATAGGCACGTGAAGATCTTATTAAATGAATAATTAGCAAGATTTTGGAGGGAAGGGAGAGTGCAAACGAGGCTAGTAAGAGGACCTGCCAAAAGTGACCGGAGAGGCCGAGTAACACATGTCACAAGTGCCAATATCAGCTACACCACGGCAAAAGTTGTTGCATGCTACGAGCTCGCTCTACAAGATGGGAGAGGGGGAGCTCGAGCATGCGCCATCCCATTGTGCACACCGTACTATGGTTGTGTGCATTAAACAGACTTCATCACATAACGGTAAGCTGGAAGCAAGACCTCTTTTCCGTCGCCCACAATAGGAGAAAAACAACTTGAAAATATCATCCATTCAATGCCTTTAGATAGGTCGATCGAACGTGTGACGGAGGCCAACAATTATATACAAAACATTTCCTTTGTATTTTTCCAATTTGCCTTCTGTTTTGCTTCTAAATACATGGATATACTGCTTTCCGCAATGTTATACATGTTTAATGGTTGCCATAAGAATATCCATGTAAAACGTGATGACCATCCCATTGGTAGATATAAAATCTCATGAATTCATGTGTCACATTCTTCATAACATTCTCATTTAGTGCAACAAAACCAAAATAACATATGAATTATGGAAAACCAAGGAAAAACGGTGTGGCCCTAAAATGGTCCCCAAATAAATTCATAATAAGATAACAATAAAACCCATCTTGACACATGTTATAGAGGTCAAGAAAGTACCTACAAAGCATGTGGGAGTCGCCATGCTTCATGGTGCTCACAACCATTGTGCGAACAATGACATATGTGCCGTGTGGCATGCACTCTATTTGAGTGAACATTTTTTGGTCACTCATGCGAATAACATGAAGACTCTAAGAACACGTACGAGTTTACATTTGCAAATGATGTAAGATAGATATGTTCATTATGAGTTAACGATTCCAACTCGACACAAAATGAAGGAATGTATTCCATAAAGATGATATCACATTGACCGAGTAAGCAGACCTTAATTTTTAATGGTAGACCCATCATATTAAAAAGGACACCCATGTCTGTATGCCGTTACTAGTTTAAAAGGTATGGGTGCGTAGTGGGTAGACATGATATTCATGGGAAGGCCATTTTGATTTTTTAGTGCGCCTGCTATGCCGTGCCAAATTCTATACCCGTATATGGAGTAGCTTAAAAGTGAGCACAGTCCCGGTATCTGATCTATTTCACACTGGTTTATATTTATTCTATTCGCAAAAGATTCTTACCAAATATGGGGCTTTCAACATTCATTATCCTCTAGTGATCATTTAATTAAATGAATGGCTTGTTGCATAATTACTTCAATCAAATTTTGGGATTTGAGGAATTATTTAGGGTATAAGGTTAAATTCGACAAAAGTGGGGGTAATACGCCAAATGCGATGAGTGGTCCAAATGAGATACTTTGTTCTGACGTCTAACGGAGACATGCTTGGGTTTTTTAAAAGGGGAGCGGTCAAATTGGACCGTTTGGACGTTTGACTATTTGAAATTCACTTATAAGGCAGGTCTATTCACGCGACTGGACGGTTTTGCTTCATTCGTCAAGTGACCAGTCTATTCCGTGTGACTGGTCAAGCACATGGATAGTTCTGACCGGATGCTCGATGCAAGCGCACAGGAGTTTGTAAGCACCATAATTGAGTATTAGCCCTTGAAAAAAAATTGTGCACCGTCCACAACACATCAATAGCCATCAGCCCACAAACCCTAGAATGAAATAAACAAAACAAAAGGGTAGACCATTGAATTCATCAAACTGATTATGTCATTATTTTGGTTGTACTTTTAAATTCGACAAAAGTCAATTTTGGGATAATTTTGACCACTATTAATACCATTAATATCAAAGATAACGATCAATAGGGAATTAAAACTTTATATTAGATCCAACATTCACTTTGTTCGATTTATCAATTTCTACATTGTTTTATGTCTCCGTACAAGTGAAATTGTTATGGGAAACGAAGGACAATGAAAGGAGTCACGAGGTTTGTTTCTTATGTTTTTGGGCTCTTTTATGTTTGGAACATTCATAAGCTTCGACCAGAAATTTCTCTTTACTTATTCCCTGAGGGTATAAAGAGCTCAAAGTGTGAACAATGTTTGGGCACACGCACAAGATATCGCATGCCCTCTATCTACTCCTGTGAAGATGGCGATGTACGCACTACACAATGTAGCACCAACACACAAGGTAGAAGAACCTTATCATTTCTAGTTTTCATACATCCACGATTGGGGAGCTACATGTACTACATCATCATCAACATGAATGAGAGATCTTTAATCCACATGAACGTGTATTACAAAAACAAGTACAGAGGAAGATAGCTTCTTGAGGAAGCAACCTAATGAACAAACGATATCATCCAGCTTGATTATGCTTCCTTTATGTTGTAGAATCCTTAACAGTGGTATTTCATAATTGTTACATTATTGAGCAAGAAGAATCCTCCTCTAACAGGAAGCTTCATACCAATCAAAACAAGATCCATATTTTTCCATCACATGTGATGAAGTTTGTCATACAAGGAGATCAACGTTCCAAGGCCAATCTTCTATCCCTTTCTCTCTCTCTCTCTCTCTCTGTCTGTCTCTCTCTCTCTCTCTCTCTCTCTCTCTCTCACACACACACACACACACACACACACACCCTCTCTCACTATCTTTATGTGAAAAAAAACCTATATAATTCAAGAGCTGCATACTTCAGATTGTTAAGAATCACCATTACCTTCGCTTTCAAGGTGTATAATAGAATTTACAACTATCATCAAGCTGGATTGAGCTTCCTTGATCAAGATGAATCCCTAAAATTGATGTTTCATGATTGCTACATCATTGAGAAAGAAGAATCTTCCTCTACAAGGAAGCTTTATACCTACTAAAACAAGACAAAAAAAATTCCATCACATGTGCTGAAGTTTCTCATCCAAGGGGCTCTATTTTCCAAAGCCAAATGTACATAAAATGACATCCTTAACACATTAATCTCTCTCTCTCTCTCTCTCTCTCTCTCTCTCCNTCCTCTACAAGGAAGCTTTATACCTACTAAAACAAGACAAAAAAAATTCCATCACATGTGCTGAAGTTTCTCATCCAAGGGGCTCTATTTTCCAAAGCCAAATGTACATAAAATGACATCCTTAACACATTAATCTCTCTCTCTCTCTCTCTCTCTCTCTCTCTCTCTCTCTCTTCTCTCTCTCTCTCTCCCTCTATCTCTCTCTCTCTCTATCTATCTATTTATCTATCTCTACCTCTGTGTGTGTGTGTGTGTGTAAAACAAGCCTATTTACTTCAAGAGCTTCATTCTTTGGCTAGTGATTCATCACCATTCCCTTTTCCCCTGAGGTATCTATTAGAATTTCAAAGCCAAGACCATGTTGTGGTTTGTTGTGAAGACCCTTGTTGGTTTGGAACTTATGTGCCAGCCTAGGTGTAGAAAGCCTCATTACATGAAAGCTATACTACAATGTAGATGGTGGGAGTGCCAAAACCCCTTACATCCACAGCTTACAAGGCCTAAAAAGGATTTTGTTTCTTTTTGGATGTGAGGTACCGTAGTGCTTTGTACATGACCGTGTTTAGAGTGACACATAATCATCAAATTGTGTTTTTTTTTCAAAAATAGAGACAAAATTTCTCAGGTCTGTATTTGCCATCGTCTTTATGACCAGAATAATCAACAATAAATTTCTTTGGTCTGTACATGCCATCGTCTTTATATAAGCAACAATAAACTTAGTGGTTGTTGCCACAAACCAAACCACTTTTGTTGTGCAAAATCTAACACAATGTCTTTCCCTCTTCTCTTTATCACAATTTCTATAGTTGATAATGCCTCCTTGGAGTTTGGGTCACTCCTTGGAACATAGTGGTTACACATATTATCATATTTTCCAGCTTGCACTTTCTCTTATCAGCTACGTGAATTCACATAACTGGAATTATTATGACTCTCATGAACCACAAGAGATATGGAAAACAACCATTCACATAAAGAGTCCATTCCATAATCGATACAACCAAATAGAAGACATGGATGGGGATTGCTTACGATGATTAAAAGACAATGGGTGTCGTATCAAAATCTCTACGTGAATGAGCTCTGTCATTTGCTCTGTATAGTGTACAATGTCCATGCATTTTTTGTAGAAGTGAAAGGTAAAACTGCTCAAGCCATTAAAATAAAATGAAAAGAGAATGAAATAGGTGAAATTTTACTTGCTGCAAAAGAAACAACTCTGATAATGGGATTCTTTTTACATGAACAAAACGTTGAACAGAGCTAGCTTCCATGGTGGAATTGTTTTCTTAGACAATGAAAATGATTTAAATGGATAGAATGTTTTGTGTCTTTATATCTTTGTTATGAGAAGAGGCAAATTTATCCTAATATTACAACCTTAATATCATTTTTTAAGAACGTTTTTAATTTTTTCATATTCAAATATGAAAAAAATAATAATCGTATGAAGTTAATGGTCAAATAAAAATTCATATTTAATTGCACTTTTTGTTAAACTACATTTGATTTAGGTTTCATGCATGAAGATGATGAGAAAGAGCATTTCTTTCTACCTTTTGCTGTGTCCACGTAACACAACCTTCAATGTTAAGGTAAAAACAGTGGAATGAAGTTTTCCAATATGATGGTTTTAATTCGATGTGATTATATATATATATATATATGTATATATTCCTCCCTTTCTGAAACCACATTGTATTTGCATGATACTTTGTCCTGCAACCTCACCGTGAACGATTGGTGTTATTGGCATGAGTGATGATTGCCTTTCTAGATGTAATCCCATTATCACCACGCGAATGCAATTCCCCCTTAAATGAACTTTTTTGAATTTTCGCTTTCCCATTTTGTCGTTCGGCTATTCGAGATTTTGTACGTCTTGTCTTTTCCCTTCATCCTGACCTTTATTTGAATTTGATTCACAAAGTCCAGAATGGGGCATGGTACTCCTCGGAGACGCACTTTGACTTCGCGTCTGGAACAAACATTTTAAAACAGTTATATTTACATCCCGATTATATACGAAATCCGTTATCTCCTAGTCAAGGCTAGCGAGCCCCATCTATGTCTTCGCTGTTTCGACCCGAACGGGACCTTTTTTGATCTCACTTCTTTGTACCGTGCATTTTGTCAAGACCAAGATAGGACTCTTGGAACGATCGCCGGCCTTGATCTTGACAAAGTCGGTCAAGGGCGATATGTATGTAAAGTCAGAGAACGTAAGTTAAGGGCTTATACCTTAATCCTTTATTGACAACTGGAAATCCCCTGCCATGACAGGGTTGCTTTCCATCTTTGAACTCGACATTTTGTGCTCGTATATCTTAAAGCTGAGGTCAGACCAACTTATTTTTGCTAGCCGCTGCTACACCCTCGAAGCTATAAAAAGTAATTGTCAATCCCGAATTCTTCAGACTAAGCGTTAACCACATCCGTGCTCGCGTGGGTGACGACCTGACGAACCGGACCGTCGTTGACACTGGACACTCGAACCCACTAAAAAATGCATTTGCTAACTTCTGCTTCAAATTTTGTGTTATCTCTCTACGATGTTTTCTGACAAGTCCCAGTGTGAAAGTCGAAAAGTGAAACTCCAAACGATCCCTTCCATCTATAACTTCAACGCAGGCGAGGACTTGGCTACGATGTGGACGAGGTCCAAGTATCTGCAACCACTTGCGGTGGACCAGGCCTGCTTGGCGTCTTGTGTGGCAGGTATGCTCCAGGTCTACTACAGCTACCACAGCAGCCCCAACCTGCAGCAGACACTGGGTTACCCGCATCGACCCCGTGCTCCCCCTCCCCCGCGCCAACGCCACATCCTCAGCATCTGCAGCCCAGGATGACAGCCGCTATTCAATCAATATGGTGGATTCGTATGGAGCGAGCTCGCAGCATGTAGCAGCCTTCTGGCCGCCGCGCAGCTGAGCTCGGCATTTGTGATATGCCGTTACTAGGCCTCTTTGGCCACCATTGGCATGTCTCTCTTATTGCCCTCGTGTGCTCAGTCCCTCCCCCCCTCAGAATCTCGCTAGGACTTCATTTGCTTTGACCCCTGTGTGCTTCTTTACACTTGACAGTGGGCACATGCATGCCCCTCTCCATGTTTGTCGTGTGTGGATGTCCCTCCTGACTCTCACTGTCACATGTGGCTCTGTGCCACCGTCCATTCCCCGTGGAGGGGTAGCGACGATAAACATAATAATCTATCTATCTATCTTGCGGTTGTGGATGCACGAACGCAAAGCCATGAGTGGTGAACCAAATGATTCTGCAGCTTACACAAGGGTGTGGAATTGCACACAAGGGGTGCATAGGTTACTAAGTGAATTGAACGTGTGAAACCCAGGATGTAACTTAAAAGATACGTAAAACATATTGAAAATAGTAACTGCACGAGACAAAAATTAAGTACGTACGGTTTGTATGTATGTTCATACATGCAACCCGTATTGAAAATGACGCTTTTGGAGGATCCCAAATCACATATTCGCGTTCTTTTCCATGCAAAATAAGATTTCTAATGTTGAAGTTATTTTTCATCTCAAAATTTTATTTATTTCTTAACCTTGTCTAATATCAATCCTAAATAGGTGTTACTATTCGAAAAAGTTCGGGTTTCAAGACTTCTCGGATTTTTTGGTCCGATGCGTGAGTTTCTTTCCAATATTTGTCTTTCTTAAATTAATTGCACGATATTTTTTTCATCTGGTCTGGCTTTCAGGGGAAACTTCCACGCTTTGTTGGTGGTCGTCGTGTTTAATGAATCCATACAACGTCGTAGTGGATTGCGCAGTGCTTGAGGTCAACCTACTTCACAATATACGGTCGTGATTCATTCGTGTCAAGAAAAATCGAGAGAGACCTCCACTTGTGAAAACTTTAGCACTCAACCGGACCAACGTAGACTGATTCAAGGTAAGAAGAAAACTTTAGCACCACCCTCGAACTTTTCTTATTTTTCCCATCTGCCAAGTGGGATGTGCCATTTCATTTCTCCTTTCAGGTTCTTTTTGTTTGCTTTTTGTCCATTGAAATTTTTTTCCGTACCAAATCCATTAAAGGTGTCAATCTCCCAGTTCAGCCGAACTCCTAAAGGTGGATACAGTGGAAGAGAAAAATAGGCTTCAAAAAGTGGATGTGGAATGGATCACATTAGGATTTACCTCATAACCCAAAAACCAGTATGCAAAAGTGGAGCACACATGATGAAAAGGTATGACAGAGTGAAAAACCAATTGAAATAAGGTATTACAAAAAGATGTCGAGCCCACACTACCTTTGTCGACAGAGGTGATGTGGTGAAAGGGTATAATTAGCACATCAATAGATACCTGTATAATTTCAAAATAACAGTTACTGTACTCCAACTATCATTGTTAGAACTGTCGCACGCATATAGACACAATTAGGAAGAAAATTGAGGCATAAATGAGATCTCGGGCTCTTTAGCTGAGATTCGCGTGTGATGTCACTAAGAAATTTATAAGAAGCTTTCTAACCTTGCTCCTGCTAGCATGGTGACACTGTCCAGTCATTTGGCACATAAGCAAGCAAGCAGGTGCAAGAAACAGCAAGGATCAGGCTCGGGAGACGCGAAGTCTCATAAGCTCCAATAGCTTAGTAATGTAGAGAGGAATGACAACTGACAAGCACACAACATGAATACCTGCCATGGCACACGGCGGGTGTCGCACGCGGCAGTGTCAGTTTGTCCTAAAACCGACTCAAAACCACTATTTTGGTTGTAACTCCGCACACAGGCATCCAAACGCAACATCGTATGAACCTAGAGATGCAGAATCTCGAGCCGGGACGCTACGACTGGTCACACGCACACGTTCGGCATCAATCGGTGGACAAACAATGCAAAACATACAAATTGGGCTCGAGAGCCTGTCCACTGAGTGAACTCTAGCGTCTGCAGAAAAATTGCAAAGCACCCCAGCAAGCCCCCGGGACGTCGTGGCAGCCGTTGGGCAGCTGTTGGTGGATGGAGCCACCACCCATCGGCGCTCCGGCGCTAATTGGGCCCGTATCAAGGATCTGCACGAGCATGGACACGGCCGAGTGGTCACAGTAAGCTGGACAAACAAACGGAAATGACTCACATCACAACACTTACCCATGACCCTATGGTACGCATGTCCATACACGTGCAGAACTGACATAGGTGCGCAACAAGATGCTCAATAGTCCATTCTCACACAACCCTCTCTCAACCACTCTCAGGCAAGGGGCGGAGCTCGATAGAACAAATGGCCACCATGAACTTTCCACGCGCAATTGCCATGGTCAAGTAGTCAACCCGCTGCATGTCTGTGCCGACGCTCACGCTGCTGCGCTTGTCAAGGAAGAGGTTGTCTACCAAGGTGGAGGTTGCCGTGTCGTCCAGTGTGATAAGAGCTCCCACTTCAGTGGTGCGTTTGGCATTATGGCTGCCTACTTCAACATTGAGATTGACAATTGTGCACCTCGGCGGCCACAAGTGCACGGCTAGGTAAAACGGATGCATGGTGCCATTACGCAAACCATCCGTAAACTTGTCGACGACAGTGCGCCATGGGATGAGAAGCTGGAGGACATTTGTTACGAGTAAAACATCACGCCACATTCTCCCACCAACGTCTCTCCATACATGCTACGCCATGGCCAAAAACACTGGACCATGGCTACATTGCTCCTTATGCCGGATGCGCCAGTTCCCCCGAGAAGAGAAGGGACCACGGTCACTGATGAGATGGAGTCCATGAAGAAGCAAGGTGAATGGCTGTAGAGGTAACTGCAGGAGGCTTAGGTCCGCGGGGCAGTTGCAGCATAGCGCTGAGTGAACCGCACCAACGTTGGCCTCATGAGTGAACACTTTCAGGTCGGAGATGGAGTGCATTCCAAACGGGAGGAGAGCGCACAATTGAGGTCACATTGCTCGACAGGTGGTACCAGGTGTGGAAGGTGGATGGGGTTTATGTGTGGCTCGATGGCAAACACTCCTCGAATATCGTCATTCAGTGTGAACGACTGGAAAAGCTGCCAGTCCGCTAGCATGATATGGTGGCGGGCCGACATCCACCCCAAATCTCCGTCGAGGACAACGTCGTGGAAATCTCAGCTAATGCTCCAGCTACGCCATCTCCCTCCCTTCGCCCGGAGCGCCCTCCTCCACCGATGCTATCTATGTCCCACGCTGTACCACCGTCTCCTTCCCACCCGATGTCCGATCATGCTACAGCTCTTGGTCTTCACGCCTCTTTGGCCGGGGGACCCGGCTTGTGCCGTCGAATATTGGGGTGGCTTTCCATGGACAGAACGCAGAAAGATATAAGGAGCAAGGGAAAGGAGTAGCCACAACCACACTATAACAAGAAGATGTGGCATCAGCACCACAACAGGAACCTCCGGAGCAGGTACTACCAGTAGAGTCAACATGATGAGCTCAAACAGCGCTAGAGACCACAACCAGAAGCGCCACATAACTGGGAAGGATAATCTCCCGGCCCAACGGCCTCATCTGAACATAATCACATAGGTGCAAAGGGAGCTGCACCCTGCAGCAGCTGCACCGGCTGTGACTCAAGAGGTACCTACACCATCGGCAGTGCCACCGGTGGTGGAATAGCAGAGACAAGAGGAGCCTGATCTTGCAACAACTTCATCTAGTGTGACGCAGGAGGTTCCTGCACCGCCAGTAGTGGTTGTATAGGAGTAGGAACGAGAAGAGTTGCATCCTGCAGCAACTATACCCGGTGCGGTGCAGGAGGGGTCCGCACCGCCAGCAGCATTAGCGGAGCAGTAGGAACAAGAGGAGTTCCATCCAACAACAGTTACACTTGGTGTGGTATAGGAGATGTCTACACCACCATTAACAGCAGCGAAACAATCGTGGCAAAGGGAACTGCCTCTTGCACCAGCTGCAACCGATACGATGCAGGAGATGCTTATACCGCCAACAGGACATGAATAGTAGAAAGCCTTAAGCATGATGTTACTGGCAATAATCTCACCCTTCTTGAGGCCTAAATTAGTACAACAACCCACAAAGGAGGAGCTGCCTATCGTAGCAGCTGTACCCGGCGCGGAGCGCGAGGCGCGAGGACCACGAGCAGTATCAGCAGAGCAGCAGGGCATGGAGGTGCTACCTCACGCAACAGTTGTACCTGGTGTACCGCAAGAGGTGCCTGCACCACTAACAATAGTAGTAACAAGACAGCAGGAACAGGAGGTGTGTCCCTCGTAGCAGCTATGCTCGACACGACGAGCGAGGCGCCAGCACCACCAGAAGCAGTAATAGAGCAGCAGGGCGTGGAGGTACTGCCTCACGCAACAGCTACACCTTGTGTAGTGCAGGAGGCGCCTACACCATCAGCAGTTGCATCATGGCAACGGGAACAAGAGCTGCTTCCTCTTATAGCAGTTGAATCCGGCGCGGCGCGCGAGGTGGCAACGCCACGAGCAACAACAATAGAGTAGCAGGTCATGGAGGTGCTGCCTCATGCAACAGTTGCTCCTGGTGCGACAAAGGAGGCACCTGCACCACCAGCAGTAGAAATTGAGCAGCAGGACGTGGAATTTATGTCACATGTAGCAGTTGTACCTGGTGAAAAGTAGGAGGCGCCTGCACCACCATCGGCAGCAGGAGGGCATCGAGAACAAGAGGTGCCTCTTGCAACAGTTGCAAACGGCGCGTCGCACGAGACGTCAGCGCCATCAGCAACAACAGAGTAGTAGGGTATGGAGGTGCTGCTTCATGCAACTATTGCACTTGGTGTAACGAAGGAGGCGCCTGCACCACTAGTAGTAGCAGCAGAGTAGCAGGGCATAGAGGTACTGTGTGGACCGGGCGCGGTATGTTAGCCTCAACCGGATAGTGTAGGCACCAACCGGCGGCAACGGTGACCAAGGGGAGGCGGATGCACACCTTCCCGGGATTGCGAAAGCATAAGATTGTCTTAGGGGAGCATGAGAACACGTGTGGCACAGTGGGAGTAAACTGTGCTTGCTATTCAAGTGTCAACATACAAGACTATATGTACATGATAGCACATCCTAGGCGACCCAGGATCTCCAAGCCATGCGTAGCTCCGTACGGGTCCAGGATGAGTATTATTGCGTTATCATCACGTAGCTCATCTTCTCATCTTTCCAACGTACCAAGAATCACTTTATTCCATGGAGGGACGGCGGAGATATGGACGTTTTCGTGAACCACAATAATCTGTTGCCGGCAGCACGACTAGCGGTGGTGACGGCCGCCCGAAGCGCCCTTTCTGGTAAAAACACATTGGGGCCCTATTCCAAAGCACCCTTGGTCCTCAATGATCCTTGACTCATTGAATATCCGGGCCCCAAGGTGCGCTTCGGCTTTGTTGGGTCTTCCGAGGGTCGAGCCTTGGTCCTTGGGGACAATTTCCCGTCACCTGTTTTCCCCTCAGCCGGTCCAACCTATAACTGGGCATAACTTCCTTGATTCTTGATGGATCGATCCCGTTCTTGGATCAATATTTCATAGTTTTTCTAGTATATTTCAAATCTACAGTCAGATAGTACATTCAAGGAAGCCTCAAGCCATAATCAGTGCCATTGGCACTGTCCGCCTTATACTATCCCCTCCTTTTAGGAGCGAGCCGTCCCGCTCTTGATACTCCCGGAGGATGGCATTCACCCCGCCAACATTGAAGTTGTGGACAGGCTCCCATGATTTGTGGGCTGCATCGTAGTCCTTCCACTTGACGAGGTACTCCCATCCACGGCCACGGCGACGGTGGTCAAGGATGGCCTCCACCTCAAACTCTTGCTCGGCCTTGACGACCATCGGAGGGGGAGGCTCAGAACTGCGGCCCGGAAAATGCTCAGCCGGATCGCGATAGAGCTTGAGCTTGGAGATGTGGAACACGTTGTGGACTGGCATGGAAGGTAGAAGAGCCAGCCGTGCCACCACGGGTGTCCGCATTTCGAGCACCTCGGACGGACCAAGCCACTGGGGTTTCAACTTGTCCTACCGGACCCCGCGAAGCTTGAGGTACGCGCTGTTGAGAAGCATGCGATCACCGACCTTGAGCATTGCGTCTGCACGTCGGTGGTCTGCTTGCACTTTCTGCTGTTCTTGCGACTTCGCCAATGCATGCCGCGTCTCTGCCCAAATCTGCTTGAAGTCACCTGCAATAGACTCCACCGCGGGCAGGTTCCCGACGATGTGCAAACTAAGAAGCGTGGCAGGCACCGACTCGTGCACCACCTCAAATGGCGCCTTGCCGATGGAGGTGGACGTGGCGGAGTTGTACGCCAGTTCAACGACCGACAACCGCTGATCCCACGTTGTCTCGTCTGGATCACCAACTTTACGGAGGAGCTACTCCAATGTCTGGTTTGTCCGCTCCGTCTCTCCGTCAGTTTGGGGATGAAAGCTGGTCGACAGCTACACCTTGTTGCCGTACCACTCCATGAGTTCTCGCCAGAACTTGCTCGTGAAGTTCGGGTCATGGTTGCTCACAATGGACTGCAGCATGCCATGGAGACGCACCACGTGCTCGAGGAACAGCTGAGCCGTGCCCTCTGCGCTCACCGTATCATGTGTCGTGATGAAGTGCAACATCTTGTTGAAGTGATCCATTACCACCAACACCGCATTGTGACCTGCCGCTGTCTCGGGCAAGCCCATGATGAAGTCTATGGATATTTCTTGCCACGGCTGCTCGAGGATGGGCAAGAGTTGGAGGAGACAGGTGGTCTTTGTCCTCCATGCCTTGTGGCATTGGCACACATCATAACTCCGGCAGAATTCAGCCACCTCTGACGACATAGTGAGCCACCAAAAGAAGCGAGCCACCATCTTCAATGTCTTGTCGGCGGAGAAGTTGCCGCTCGGGCCACTTTCATGGCACTCCTCCAAAATCAGCTGCCGAAGCGCCGGCACCTCGTGAACCACCACCTGTTGCGTGCCGCGCCGTCGCCAATATGGTGCCTCAAAAAAAAATCTCTGAGTGTCGTACTCTCCATGCACCTCATATCCCTCCATTAAGAGCTTCACAAGGAAAGCATCCTCGTGGATGGTGAGAGACACGACCCGCATCATCAGGTCCAGTCGCCATGAGAGTGCATTGGCTGGGTTGATGTGACCCGGCCGGTACATGATCTCATAGTCGAAGTGCAACTCGAGGTACTCCACCCAACGCCCTTGCCGCCGGCTCAGGTTCGACTGCGTCTTGAAGTACTTCAATGCGTGGTGGTCAGTCTAGACCATGCATTTCCATGCCTCGAGGTAGCACTGTCAGTTCTTGAAGGCCGTGACCACGGAGAGCATCTCCTGGTCATGGGTGGCATAATTCAGCTTCACCCCGCATAACTTGCGCGAGTAGTCGGCGACCCGTAGCCAAAGATCTGCAAAAAGATTCCACCAATGGCCAGGTCCGTTGCATCCGTCGCCATTTCAAACTCACGGCCGCTGTCGGCCAAGTGCAATGCAGGAGTGGAGGTTAGAGCCCTTTTGAGATTCCCAAAGGCTTCTTGTTCGCTAACTCCCCAACTCCACTCGTGATCCTTATGAGTGAGATTGGAGAGTGGCGTTGACACTCCCGCATAGCCAAGGATGAACCTACGGTAGTAGTTGCAAAAACCAAGGAACACTTGCACATCATGCACATTACATAACTTCGGCCACCTTGCGCGAGTCGATGGTAATCTTTCTATTTTCCATCAGGTGTCCAAGGAATTAAACTTTCCCCACCACAAACTCACACTTAATGAGTTTTACATAAAAAAGACCATCCTCAAAATCCCGAGGACCTTCTTTACATGTTCCTCATGCTCCCACGCCGTCTTGCTATACACCAAGATGTCATCGAGGTACACCACCACGAAATCATCCAAGTATGGCCTGAAGATGTTCTTCATCGCCGCCATGAAGGTGGCCGTCACATTACTCAACCCGAAAGGCATCACGAGGAACTCGTATTGACCATAGCGGGTGCGGAAGGCCGTCTTTTCCACATCATCTGCTACGATGCGGATCTGGTGGTGGCCGGAACGGAGGTCAATATTTGTAAAGAAACGAGACGCACGGAGCCAATCAAAGAGCTTCTTGGCTTGTCGAAGCGGGTACTAGTTCTTGATGGTCAACTCGTTCAAAGCCCGGTATTTTACACACATGTGCATCTCCCCTATCGTTTTCTGCACAAACAAGACAGGTGCAACGTAAGGAGATGAAGACGGGCGGATGAAGCCCTGCTCCGTCATCTTGGTCAGTTGCTTCTTGAGCTCCTACAACTGCGCGTCGCTCATGTGATACATTGCACGAATAGGCAGGCGCGCTCCAGGTTTGAGGTCAATGCGATCGTCCACGTCCCGCTTCGGTGGCAGACCGGCTGGGAGGGTGTCGGGGAACACGTCCTCGAACTCCGTACACACCTTCCAAAGCCCTTCGGGCACCACAGAAAACTTGCCTTGGGCCCCCGGCTGCTCACGAGATGCCACGTGTACCACAACAGGCACCACGTCCTCTGGCTCGTCGAAATCGTCCTCCACATCTCGCACGATCACAAAAAAAAATCTGCTCCTTCTTTCCAATCGCACGCTTGAGCTGCACCAATTTCAGCGTCAACGACACCGATTCCTCCTTGCAAGGCACCGACTGCTACAACGCTTCTTCCCCGCAAGTCTCCTCCTCTACAACCTCTTCCTTGGACCACGTACGCAGGGGATACTCCTTGTCTCCGAGCTTGAGTGAGACTGTACGCTCCTCCCACACGCAAGGTCCCACTTTTGAACGCACTCTGTTGGCTCTAGTGGGTGTAGAAGCACCCTCAAGGATACCTAGCTCTCATTGATATATGCTACCAGTATTTTTGGGGTAGCCAATGGAAACCAATGGTGAAGAGTGTGGAGCACAAGGATCACGGATGTGAGTGGGCAGAACACGTCTTATTCAGTAGAACTGAATCGAAACATGTTTTTGTTACTTAGCATAGTGGGATTATATCCGATCCTTATAGCCTGAGATCTAAGCTTCCCAACGCATCCATGCATTCCCAAATCGGAGCAGTAGAGCCCCTGCTACGGCCGTCGAAGTAACCCTTGGTGGAGCCACCCACCTTGCCTTACATGTTAGGCAACGGGAGACGCTTCGACGATGAACCGTCGAAGCGCCTTTCCTTGTCCAAAAGTCAAGGATAAGGTCATCCTGGTCAAGGAAGTCCCTCTAGTCACTTCATTCATGGCCCAGGTGCATTTGGAGCTCGTTGGATACGAACTCGGATCACTGGCGGTGGATTATCCCGCCACCCATGGCGGGTACCAGATTCCACCTGTCCAACACCCTATTTTTGGGCTAGGCTAACTTTCTGAATACTCACTCAAATTGAGCGATTCAAAGCTCGATCCTGCATGGAAAACTCCAAGGAATCCAAATCTGCATTCATCTCAGATGTTCGACCACTCTTCAGTGGTCGAACCAGGGAGTACGATCAACGGCACTCATGGCAAGGGACACACCATGTCAACAATCTCCCCCTTGCACCGCAGCCTTGATGCCCTGTCCTTGAACATCAGCCATGCTCTGCTGCCCGGCTAAGCTGCTACTGTGAGAAACATTATTCAGCTGCCCTGTAGCAATCACAACACTTAGCGACGGATGCCTCGCTCTCCATTGTCGTCACTTGTGCCCCCGTGCGGGACTTGGCAGCGCCTTCTGTGGCCTGCCTTGTGACCCTTGTTGTGTTGGTGTTGCTGCTTGCCGCGGCAGTCGGTCGGCTCTCCAAGATGACCTGGGAGCTCTCGCCTTCTTGCTAAGCTTCTCCCCCTCACACGGAAGATCCGCAACCCTTGCGGCCTCCTCCACCGCCTTCAAAGACGGTGGAGGAGGCCTCAAGCGCCTCCGAGTGTTCCTTGGATGCCATTGTATTTTCAGCACCCTCGACACCTTGCGAGCTTGGCCCAACTTGCTGCACACCTCCCCCACCTTGCTGTAGTACTTCCTTGGTGCTCATCTTTGCCCTTGATACCACCGCCTCTGCGTGTGCCATCTTGACCAAGTTGCTGCTGCCTGCACTACCAACACTGGTTTGCCCTTTGTTGCAACCAGCCTCGCGGGATCCATGGTGCTATAGCTACGACTGCTCCTTGAGTCGCCGCCTGCGTTGTTGCCGCTGCCTCGCTGCACGTCCCAGACATGCATGCCTATCCCCCTTGGAGAGGGCTTCTGGTGCTGGTCTTTTGGTCTTGGCTCCCTCACTGCACTCCTCATGCACAGTCTCCCCCTTTTTAGGAGAAGTTGGAGAGCCGGAGATCTCACTCCCCTCTCCCAATGTTTGCATGTTGCATGGTTCATCCGCCTCATTTGCAAATGCCGGAGATGTCGGCCTGCTTGCCGCATCCTTCGTTCCATACCCCTTGAGTGCTTTCCCCCCTCCTTGAGCACTTTGCGGGCTGGTCCTTTGCTGAGCCGCTACTGCCGCCTCATAGGAGTCCGAAGCGTACTCTCGACTTGCCTTGTAGCCACGGTCCACCGTCGATGATGCTCAGAGCATGTTTTGCTCCAATGGAGAGCTCAGCCACTTGCTGCCGCTCTCCCCCTGTTGCATAGCCCTCCGGACCACCTCCTCCCACTTTTGTTGCGGTGCATCCACTGCCCGGCGTTCCGCCGCGCGGTACTCTTGGTCCTGGTCCGCTGTTGCACCAAGCCGCCTTGGCTCACTTTGAGGACCTACCCTCTTGGCGTCCTCTATCTGCTGCGTGGTCCTCCGAGCCGCCACCGACACCTCCTCTTGAGACTTGGCGACACCTTTTGTGTTCGCCTTGTGGCCCCGGTCCACTACCTCTGCAGCTCGTAGCCCGTTTTTCTCCAGTTGAGATTGCGGCCTTTTACCGTCGCTCTCCTTCTCCTCAGTCTCTGAGGCGGAGCCCTGCACGCACGACTTGCCGGCACCTCGTGCCAACACTTGAGCAGCCACATTTTGGGCCTCACATTGTTGTCATACCTGCTCCACTTCCGCCGAGGTATGAAGCTTCTCGTGCTCCCCTTGAGGATGCACCTCCTTGCCGTCCCCGTTGTGCTGCATGGTCCTCCGCGCAGCCACCACCGCTCCCGCGTGGAACTTGGCAGCACCCCTTTGGCCTGCATTATAGCTCCAGTTCACCATTCTTGCAGTACTAGGCCCCTTTTGCCCATTAGGAGAGCCAGGCAGCCTGCTGTTCAGGCTATTCCCTGGCTGGTTTGCCACCTGGACCACTTCTCTTGCCTCCCTTGGAGACCGTACACCAATCACCCGGTGTCCCGTTGCATGGCGTGCCTTTTGGTCCAGATCTCCCAACCCAGCCCGGATGGTACTCTCCATACCACCCACTGCACGCTCAGGTTGTCCTTTCTTGGATGCAGTCGCAACCGCTTCCTTGCTCCGACGGCTGTCCATGTTAGAGTCACGGCTGCTCCTCGTGAGGACGTTGGCACGTATCCGGTACACACCACTTTTGTGTGCACCACGTGCCGCGACACGCCCACTGCCCACCTCTTTTAAGAGGCAGCCCTTCCTTGTGAAGGTCACTTCGAGTCCCTCCTCAACAAGGTGACTCACGGAAAGCACCTCTCGCCAGGTCAGGCGCTTTGAGCCTCCTTGTCGCAACGACTTTCTTCCCGACCGACTCCTCCACCCGCTTTTTGCCTCCTTGGAGCACATCACCTTCATTGTGATGTATAGTGATAGCCCCCGTTTGTTGCTTCACCTTATGCTCCATCTTGGAGGTTGAGGAGGTTGCATGCCCTCGGCATGTCTCGTGGTCCCCGACCACAACAGCTCCCGGAGCATGGAGTTGGTCATTGCTCCATGGCGTGTCAACGATTGCTCCGGCCTGCCGTCCTCTCTCGACACGCTTGTCAGAGTCCACGGCTTCCGGTATGCACGTCGCTTTCCAGTGGCCCCACTGGCCACGCTTGTAGCAGGCCCCCTTTTGGGTCCTGTTGGAGCCTCCTTGCTCCAAACACGCCTGCCGCTTGCACGCCTCAGGTTGTGCCATCTTAGCCCCCTTCATGGAGCGTATGGAGTCGGCGACTCCCACGCTGGTCTGCTGATCTTCTGCCACCTCCGTGGCCAGATCCACAGCTCCCCTTGTGCAATCCCTTCTCCAGTGGCCCTCTTGGCCACACCAATGGCAGTCTCCCTTCTTGGAATGGCATGGACGCGTCCTTTCCTCCCCTTCATCTCCCTCTCCTCCTTGAGAGCAGACGATCAGGGCTGTTGCTGCGGACGCCATCCCTTGCTCTGCCACGGTGGTTTTGGTCCACCGGTCGCATACCACTTGTGCCGCCTCTTCGAACGTCAGCATTTCGTCTCGTAGATCACCATCGCTGGCGATCCATGAGGCCCGACTGTTAGGAAGGGCCAGGAGGAGCGCCGCTACTTGCAAGTGGGAGTCGATGGCCCATCCCGCCTGATGAGAACGGGATACTATTGTCTCGACCTCTTGCACGAGCTCTGACGGACGAGTCTCCTCATCGGCTTGGAGGGTGAAAAGCCGTTTGATGAGGAGGAGACGTTGCTGAAGACATGACGGGTCATGCGTGTCGCAGAGCCATGCCCAAGCCTCCGCGGCCTTCGTGCATCCTTGGACATGCACGCATTGTACTGGGCACAACGCCTTTGCGATCAGAGTGAGCGCCTCGTTGTTGCGCTTCTTGAACGCCTCCACCTCGTTGGCCATCGCGGACACCGTATGAGCTCTCTCTTCACCTCTGACCAGCTCAAGCAGTCCCTTGTCATCAAGGTAGACCTCCATGGTCCACCTCCACAAGGGAAAGTCCCTCCCGTCAGCCAGGAGGACGTCTATGCTGCTCTCTTGCTCGGTCATTGTCATGGCGCGCGGCGGTAGCGTGAAAGTTGAGGAGCTAGGGTCCTTCTAGGCACGTGGGTCCATAACCCTTTGTTGGCTCTAGTGGATGTGGAAGCACCCTCAAGGATGCCTAGCTCTCACTGATGCACGCTACCAGTGTTTTGGGGCAGCCAATGGACACCAATGGTGAAGAGTGTGGAGCACAAGGATCACGGATGTGAGTGGGAAGAACATGTCGTATTCAGTAGAACTGAATCAAAACATGTTCTTGTTACTTAGCATAGTGATATTATATCAGATCCTTATAGAATGTGATCTAAGCTTTCCAATGCATCCAAGCACGCCCAAATCAGAGCAGTAGAGCCCCTGCTACGACCGTCGAAGTAACCCTTGGTGGAGCCGCCCACCTTGCCTTACACGTTAGGCAACGGGAGGCACTTCGACGATGACCCGTCGAAGCGCCTTTTCTTGCCCAAAAGTCAAAGAGAAGGTCACCCTGGTCAATGAAGTCCCTCTAGTCACTTCATTCATGGCCTAGGTGCATTTGGAGCTCGTTGGAGACGAACTCGGATCACTGGCGGTGGATTATCCCTCCATCCATGGCGGATACCAGATTCCACCCGCCCAACACCCGATTTTTGGGCTAGGCTAACTTTCTGAATACTCACTCAAATTGAGCGATTCAAAGCTCGATCCTGCATGGAGAATTCCAAGGAATCCAAATCTGCAATCTTATCAGATGTTCGACCACTCCTCAGTGGTCAAACCAGGGAGTACGATCAAGGACACTCATGGCAAGGGACACACCATGTCAACACACTCCATACTCACAAAACTGTGGCTTGTACCACAATCCAACAGAATCCCCTCCTTCCCCTTGACACCTTCCACTCGCGTCTCCAAGAGAAGTGCACGCTGCTCCTCGTCATACCCCACATCCTAAGCCTTGACCTCGGAAACCTCCTTAATTGCCGCAAGGCGTTCGGGTGGGCGGTCAACTGGCGGTTTGGGCTGAGAGGAGTCAGGAGTAACTCCATCTACTCCCGGCTCTCCTCGTTTCCCGACTCCTTTGCCACTTTCTCTGCTTCCTTCGTGGCTTGCTTCCCCTTTCCTTGCCGCCTACCCTTGACGTTACCCTTCTTAGGATGCCAACAGTCACACGCATTGTGGCCAGGCTTGCCACAGTTGTAACACTTGCGCTGTTGCAATGCTCCAATCTCCATAGGTGCATCATCGCTCTCGGCTCGCTTGCCGTAACCACCACAAAAAGAGTTGTGGCTGTTAGCATGAGCCTGTTGCACACGCAAGTTTTACCGCTCTGCTACTGTGATCATTGTCGGCAGGTCAACGTTGAGGTCGCACATCACCGTCACAGCTCGGGCGTCGTTCTTGTGGCCGTTTCTGTAGTGGAAGCACAAATCGTGGAAGTCGAAGCCACAATTGGCGAAGAACTCTTGAAACCTGTGGGTGTAGTCAGTGACGTCACCCGTTCGGCGAAGCCGATGCAGCTTGGCATGCGCATTGTTCCTCACGTCACCCACGGTCAAGCGTTCAATGAACGTTTTCGTGAATTCCTTCTACGAAGTCTTCCATTTCAGGGTAGCGTCGCCATTGCTACAGATTGGAGCCGATGGGATTGAGATTCTAGTCGCGGGTGCAATGCCGGAGACCATTGCTGCTTCACTACCGTGTGGATTGGACCGCATCACATTGACCCACCAATCCAACGATGCCCCTCTCAACAGGGTCACGGCATAGTCACGGCACGCCTCGTACCATGAGACATCCACGCCGATGGCTTTGATGTACAGCTCCAGTCTGAGTATCAAAGCATGTGGAGATGGTCCATCCTTCCTTGATGAGACGAACGGCTCCGGCTTGGGCGGGCTCGGGACGCCCACCGTAGTTCTGTTAGCGGTGGCAACTGCCACTGGTGTTGTCACTGGACGCTTCGCGGGCTCTTGATTGAGGTACATATTTTGCTTCTCCAACAGGTCCATCTTGGCCTGCATGTTGGTGAGCAAATTCTACAACACTGCGGCTCCTGTTACTTTGCCTTGTGCATCAGACGACACGGCCATCGGGAATGTGCCGGATGAAGTCATCGCTGCGTCCGGTACAACTTCTTCCTCAACGAGTCCTCCGGTTACCGCCTTGTCACTGGAGTGCGTGGTTGGCCTTGGGTACGGATCCGCCAAAGAGACGATATGTGTGTTGGTCAATGCTGACCAGGAGAGGTTGCCACGTAGATGATTGTGCCTCTGAGCCAAGGGTGGCTCTGATACCAAGTGTGAACCGGGCGCGGTATACTAGCCTTAATCGGATGGTGTAGGCACCAACCGGTGGCAACGGCGACCAAGGGGAGGCCGGTGCAAACCTTTCCAGGATTGTGGAAGCATAGGATTGTATTTGAGGAGCAAGGGAACACATGTGGCACAGTGGGAGTAAATTCTACTTGTTATTCAAGTGCCAACATACAAGACTACATGTACATGATGAAACATCCTAAGCGACCTAGCATCGCCGAGCTATGCACGGCTCTGTACGGGCTGGGGATGAGCATTATTGCCTTAGCATCATGTAGCTCATCTTCCCAGCTTTCCAACACACCAAGAATCACTTCATTCCGTGGAGGGATAGCCGAGATATGGTTTTTTTTGTGAACCACGGTAAACTGTCGCCGGCAGCATCAATTGGCGGTGACGGCCGCCCGAAGTGCCCTTTCTGGTAATAACACATTGGGGTGCTATTCCGAAGCACCCTTGGCCCTCGATGATCCTTGATTCATTGAATACCTGGGCCCCAAGGTGCGCTTCGGCCTTGTTGGGTCTTCCAAGGGTCGAGCCTTGGTTCTTGGGGACGATTTCCCGTCACCGGTTTCCCCTCGGCCGGTCCAACCTTTGACCGGATGTAACTTCCTTAATTCTTGATGGATCGACCCCATTCTTGGGTCGATCTCGCACGGATTTTCCTGTAAATTCCATATCTAAAATCAGATTTTACATTCAAGGAAGCCTCAAGCCGTAATCAGGGACATTGGCACTGTCCGGCTTACATGCTGCCTCCCGCAACAGTTGCCCCCGGCGCGGCGCGCGAGGTGCCAGTGCCACCTGCAGCAGCAGCAGAGCAGCAGGGCAGGGAGGTGCTGCCTCATGCAGCAGTTGCACCTGGTGCAGTGCAGGAGGTAGTGATGGCAGGGCGGACGTCTTATATGGCAAGGCGTAAGGCGTCTCTGCCACATAAGGCGTGTCCCCTTTTGTAATTAGGGCGTGCCTTGGTGTCCGGAGGGAAAACATCTGCAAAGAAAAATTTTGAAAACAAGGGGAAGGTACTAATTTTCAAGGTCTATGTATTGCTCATTTAAAAATGTGTCCAAACCCATATTTCCAGCAGTGAAAAATAAAAAACCCTTATCACCAGGCTCAAGCAGTGATCACTCCCATCAGATTGACCATACGACTATAAAGCACCTCCGGAGGCCGGCTGTGCTAAGCCATGGGATCATCATCCTCAGAGGATCAAGCCGTCATCGCCTGGGCAGCTCCCATGTCAATGGGAGCTGCCTAGAAAACCCACCCCCCATCCATTACCCCTCCCCTGTGTCTTCATTTGATTCCCCACCCCCCACCCCCCAATTCCATCCCCCCTCCACCCTCCTCCCATTGTTCCTCCTTTTTCCGTTTGTTTTTTTCTTGGTTTGTTTCCCCCCCCCTTTTTTTAGGTATCCATCATCAAATGAAGTCAAGTTGAACACGTTGACGCGCCACATCTGTTCGTGTACCTGCGATGGAACAGTCAGTCGCACAGAGCAATGCATGTGCGTACGCAGGCATCATGAGGAGTGTCAACTGTGGTGATACCACTACTGTCCCCAGCACTCTGTGAAACCCCAACAGCCCCTGCCTCACTACCTTGTGCTGCAGCTCGTCCTCTACGCGTAGTTCTACGCGATACATTGGGCAGGGCATCCTGCATAAGCACTGCACTGTCCTTGAATGAGAGAGTCTGCGCTACGCTACGCGTCAAACGTGTCGGCAGCAACACACTGTCGGTGAACTGTCCGTCCAAGTCCTCTGCCAAGTAGTCCTCGTCATCGTCCTCGTCTGATTCACCATCTCTGAGTCTGTCTGTGGCATCAGCATCGTCCAGTCCGTCCACCTCCACCAAACTGAAATCCCTTGGTTGTGTTGACATGGTGTGCCCCTTGCCATGAGTGCACTTCCTGGTTCGACCACTGAGGAGTGGTCGAACACCTAATCTGACTTGAGATTTCGATTCCTTGGATTTTTCCATGTAGGATCAAGCTTTGAATCGCTCGATTTGAGTGAGTATTCAGAAAGTTAGCCTAGCCCGAAAAATGGGTGTTGGGTGGGTGGAATCTGGTACCCGCCATGGGTGGCGGGATATTCCACCACCAGGGATCCGAGTTCATTCCTAATGGCCTCCAAATGCACCCGGGGCATGAATGAGGTGACCATAAGGACCTCCTTGACCAGGATGAACTTCTCCTTGACTTCTGGGCGAGGAAAGGCGCTTCGACGGGTCATCGTCGAAGCGCCTCCCGTTGCCTAGCATGCAAGGCAAGGTGGGCGGCTCCACCAAAGGTTACTTCGACGGCCGTAGCAGGGGCTCTACTGCTCCGTTTTGGGCGTGCTTGGATGCGTTGGAAAGCTTAGATCACAGGCTATAAGGATCTGATGTAATCTCACTATGCTAAGTAACAAAATCGTGTTTTGATTCAGTTCTACTGAATGCGACGTGTTCTGCCCCCTCACATCCATGATCCTTGTGCTCCACACTCTTCACCATTGGTGTCCCTTGGCTGCCCCAAACCTTGGTAGCGTGAACCAGTGAGAGCTAGTCATCCTTGAGGGTGCCTCCACACCCACTAGAGCCAACAAAGGGTTATGGGCCCACGTGCCTAGAAGGACCCTAGCTCCTCAACTTTCACGCTACCGCCGCGCGCTATGGCAACGACCGAGCAAGAGAGCATCGGCGCCGTCTCCAAGTTTGATGGAAATGGCTTCCCCTTGTGGAGGTGGCAGTTTGAGGTCTACCTCGATGACAAGGGCCTGCTTGAGCTGGTCAACGGTGAAGAGACCGCGCCTCCGGACACCGCGACGCCGGAGGAAGTGGACAAGTACAAGAAGCGCAACAAGAAGGCGCTTGCTTTGTTGGTGTTAGCGCTAGCTCCTCCGCAGCGCGCACTGATTCAAGGATGCACGGAGGCCGCGGAGGCCTGGAAGAAGCTCTGCACTATCTTTCAGTCCACCAACCTTGCTAACCAGCTCTTCGTCTTCAAGAGGCTCGTCACCCTCCGAGCCAACGAAGGCGACGACATCATGGAGATCCTGCAGCAGATCGAGTCCCTCACTGCCAAGTGCGTAGCCACCGGATGGAAGGTCGACCCTCAGCTGCAAGCCATGATCCTCCTTCTGGCCTTGCCGGACAGTTGGAGTCCCATGATCACCGTCGTAGGCGGCTGGTCCGCCGATGAGCTGAAGTACCCGAAGGTGGCTGAGTACGTCCGCAACGAATGGATGCGGCGTGGTGGGAGAGAGAGTGGGGCGACATCAACTTCCGCCTATGCCGTCCGCCCTCAAGGTGGAGGGGGAGGCAAGAAGGGGAAGGGTGCCAACCAGGGCACCAAGAGAGGTGACAACAAGGGGGAGTGCTACAATTGTGGCAAACA
>SZWC01000727.1:314700-329412 GCA_023375785.1 Penium margaritaceum
CCCCATGGGCACCCGAGCGGCATCCGAGATCGCATTCAGCCGGGCAGCGGCTGGATCCTCCATCAGGTTGCTGTGCGACTGGTTGTGGAACACGACGCCATTCAGCCACAAGCTGTTGAACTGTGTCCAGGCCTCTTCCTGCGCCTTGGTGTCGTTGGGGAAGATGCGGCCCACCAGGGACCGCCAGCCCGCGTGCGCAATGTCGCTCTCGGGGAAAAGGCACTCCTTTGCCAAGTTTCGGGGATGCAGCAAGCGGGCAGCTGCATGTATTCCCTTCATCTCTCCTAGCTCGTTCCAATACATCTCGAAGATAGCCTTTGCCTCTTCCACCCTATCGCGCTCCGCGGGAGTCCTCGTGTCCACCTGCACAAAATCCGTACACACTTTGGACAAAGTGGAGTGTATGGTCATCAAACTTTCCTTGTCGCTGTCCACAGTCCAAAGAGCCTTGAACACGGGTTCCATGCTGTCTTTCACCACCTTTAGCTCTCGCCAAAAACTGTTGTCAAGAACTAATGCCGTCAGTCTGTTCTTCCTGCCCCGTTCAGACTTTCCAGAAACGTGCATGTTGCGCCAGCTCTCACCGATCACCACCTTTGTCAACGCTGTCCGTGATAACCCTCTGTATATACACTCGTGCGTATGTACCCTTGGGTGTGCAGTGCATGAGGAATCGGCAGCCGGTGGTGATCCACGCTGATAGCGGAGACACGTGCTCGCCAAGCCTGTCACGTGGCGGCGTTGCTCCCTTGTCTCACGCGATCTGCCGGCCGTCGACCCTTGCCTGCCCCCGCTAGGAGACCTATCTGTGTCCTTGCGATTCATGTGGCATACTGTGGTCGCTGTGATGCGCGACCTAGATTAGATCCCAACTTGCATGCTTGTAGGTCTAGTTTATTTTTCCTAATTTCTGACCTAGTATGTGACTTCGCAGGTGCAATCGCACCTTTTCTGGGCACACAGGGCGATTTCGCCCTCGCACCCCGTCGAGCGGCGGCGAGCGAAGAGACTCGACTAGCGAGTCTCACCCGCTCTAGGGTTTTGGAGTCAACCTGTTACTAGAGTACTTGTAGTAAATCTGTGACTTCGCACTAGGGTTTTGGAGCTCACGTGCTCCACACTTAACAAAATGAAGCGCCGTTGGTCCCATTCATTCCGTATGGTTCTTCTCATGGTATCAGATCTCCCTTTTGGGCCTGAGGAGGACGAGAGCCGACCGTAGGAGCTGAAAAAAGGGGTGGCCGCCACTTGGACGCCATGTCAGCTAGGGTCGGCGGCCTAATACAGGACGGCAAAGCAGATCTAGGGCTTCGATCGAGCCCCAAGGTGGCGCGCAAGCCCTAGCAGGGATTCGCGCACGCAGCGGGAGCCTGGGACAAAGAGCCGGCACCGAAAGGAGGTTTCACGGCCCACCAAGGACCTCCCCAAGGTGCCCAACTGTGGTTCTGAGGGTGGGCAAAGGGTTTGGGGGGACGGGATCGCACTTGCAGGGTCTTAGGATGTCTTTGGCGGCCTCCCCACAGAGCTTCGGGCTCTTGGCAGAGAACTGGGCCCAAAGTGGGCCTGGAGAATTACTGCCAAAATTTTCTTGGTCACTTCCAGCACCGTCCGAAGCTAGGCAGACCCCCGGACCCACTTCCCAAACATCATGAGCGAGGTAGATGGGACAAACGGAGGTGCCGACAGTGTCGGCAACGTCGGTAGTGGTGGCAACGTTCCTAATGTCATCCTCACTGCTGGCGCAATGGTGCAGCTTGGACTAGGCCAAAAGGAACTGTCCCCTCCGCAGCTTGGGACAAGGGATTACCTAGCATGGAGGGACATCTTCTTGTCCTGGACGGTAGAGCATGGGTTGGAGGAACTTTACATTCCTCCACAACCGATCTCATGCTACTGCGTGCATTCAATGCACTAACACGCGCACTACCAGACCCACAAGCCTACGCTTTGCACCATTTTCGCTTTGGCGGCCGAGGTGAGGATCCCTCCGATCCACGTAGTGGTGCAGCTCGACCCCATGATGCCTGGTGCCACCTGTCCACGCGACAAGAAGAACAGGGAATGACTCTTGTCGTGACACTGAGAGATCACCTCCGCAACCTCTATCCTAAACCAGGCGCACCAGTCGCTGAGTTCTGGGATGAGGCCATGGACATTCGCTGACGACTCTTGGGTCTAGGCGCCTCGGGCTCCGTCCTTAAGTGGCTGGACGTAGTGCTGCTCCACATCGGCGAGCAGTACAAGGAGTTCTGGCGTGACCTACTGCGTCGCCACCCAGTCGCTGAGATCAAGCTCATTGACCTCGCCTCCGTTTTTAGGAGCTGCGTAACTACGAAGACATATTGAAGGGCGAGGCTCGCGACATGACAATGGTGCCACCGACAGCATATGCACATCAGAGCTCCTCTTCCGCTGATGCTGCAATAACCCAGACGTCATTCTCCTCTCGTGGAGGATCCCCTAGCGAGGGTCGTGGCTGGTCCGGTGGCAGTGGTCGCGGCGGTGGTCACGGCCGTGGTAACCAGAGGTGTAGCTACTGCAACCAGACTGGGCACTTCTGGCGCCGGTGCCCTTCCCTCCAGCGGCAGATGGAGAAACAGCAGCAGCAGCAGTAGGCATAGCAGCAGCAGAGGCAGGCACAACAGCAGCATCAGCCACTATAGCAGTTTCTCGCGGTGCAGCACTTTGGGGGGCATGGACCAACTGTGCTGCCACCCTACCACCCTGTAGCAGCAGCCACCTTTGGACTGCCGCCTCAACATCAGCTTCAGCCGCAGCCACTGCAGCAGATGACGCCACAGCCTGGGCCTTATGGGAAACCCTTGCACTACGTCCCACCATTTGCTACGGCTCCGATGCAGGTCCCAGGGTGGGCCCAGCGCGTGTACGACGACATGGCGACCTCGCACACCGCTGACATGCAGGAGGCTACGCCCACCACTTTCCCTCCAGAGACCACTACAGCTTCCCAGCCAGGTCCGCGCCTTGGGCACACGCACATCACCACATCACGCGTCTTGCCCATGCATGAGTGGTTGTTTGATACAGTAGCGTCACATCACATGTCACCTCATCATCAGTTGTTTGTGTCTCTGTATGCCACTCATGATGTGGAAGGTGTGCGGACGGGCTAAGGGGAGGTGCTGAGGGTTGAGGGCATTGGGACTTTTGCATTGCAAGCACCGGGAGGGGTCATGTGACTGACTGGGGTTCAGTATGTCCCTCGGCTGAAGTTAAACCTGCTGTCAGGGGGGCAATTGGATCGCCAATTGGGCATGTCAACGCTGACGCAAGCAGAAAAATGCATGCTGTTTGATGCACACGGTGCATTGCTGGCTGATGGACCCTTGCATGCCGACATGTTGTACCGCTTAACCCTGTTCCCTGCATTTCCCACTAACCAAGCACAGACTCACAACATGACCAAGACAGACCCAAAGCACACTGAGTTCATCCACAGAAGACTGGCCCACATCAACACAGAACTGGTCACCGATCTGTTGAAGCATCAACCTGCACTTGGATTGAGTCCAGACGACTGTCCTCACGGCCTCAAGGCATCTACCTGTCTGAACTGTCACGAAGAAAAGGCACACCATCAGAGTTTTCCTTTATCACAACATGTCAGCAAGGTACCCCTTGAGCTGGTGCATGCTGACTTAACTGGACCCATGCCGGTCTCCTCAGTCCAGTACGCGTCACTGTACGTCCTGACACTAACCGATGATTACAGTCGTTTTCGCTGGGCTTTCCTGCTCAAAACCAAAGCGGATGCACAACGGGCAATCATGGAGTGGATTCCCCTTGCTGAGCGACAGACTGGGTGCTCTCTGCGCATCCTCCGTACAGATAGGGGTGGAGAATTTCTAGGTCCACTCGAAACAGACCTGAAAGCTAGAGGCATTGTGCATCAAACTACCGCACCGTATACACCTCAACAAAATGGGGTGGCCGAGAGATGGCACAGAACGTTAGGCGATGCTCTGCGTACCCTGCTGGCAGAGTCTGGTCTGACCTTTGGATTCTGGGAGGAAGCTTTCAAGTACATTACCTGGGTATGGAACGGAATACCACAAGGGCCTCTGCCTAGGACCATCAATCCCTGGGAGAGATGGTTCAAGCAGAAGGCAGACTTACGCCCTGCGCGGGTGTGGGGAACTATGGCGTGTGTGTGGTTTGCTGACCCACAACGTAGCCATAAGCTAAGTCCACGAGGTAGATGGTGTGTCTTTGTCGGAGTCGCCCATGCTTCAAAGGCATGGAGGTTTTGGGACCCTGTGCAACATACATTTGTTGAGAGTCGCGATGCGTCATTCCTAGAACACATGCCATACAAGGCGTTCAAGGGACTCAAGCATGCACCGGTGCTCACTGTTCCTGAGCGATACCCTGAGTACGTGAGTGTACCCATCTTTGTTCCCACCACACAACCGAAGGTTGCACCACTGTCGAGAGAGAACAAAGTCACGGGCCAGGTCACACCAGTCCCTACCGACTTGCTTACACCGGCTGATCTTGCAAGCACCAGTGCAGACTCCTCAGGGTCGCCACCTGGCCTGACCCCAGTGCAAAACAGTCCTGTCCAGCCTGATCCAGTCCGTCGTTCACAGCGCAACGTGGCCAGGGTGGACTACAGACAGTTCTATCACACAGCTGGTCCCACACAGCCTGTGGCTATCCACCCAGAGCCTCTCACCGTCGAAGAGGCAAGGGGGCGCCCTGATGCAATAGAGTGGGAAAAGGCTATGATCAATGAGCTGAACGCCCTCCTTGAGCATGAAGTTTAAACATTTGTGCCTCTTCCCCCCGGACGTAAAGCCATTGACCTAAAGTGGGTGTTCAAAGTCAAACGGAATGTGCAGGGCTTGTTTGAAACATACAAAGCTCGACTGGTGGCCAAGGGCTTTCACCAGATACCAGGACACAATTTTACGGACACTTACGCCCCCGTGGGCAAGTACACGTCAGGTCGAGTACTGCTAGGGGTTGCGGCACACGAGGACTGGGAAATACATCAAATGGATGTCAAGAATGCCTTTTTGGACGGACCACTAGAAGAGGAGATTTATGTGGAACAACCACCCGGGTTCACGGACGGGACAGACAGAGTCTGGCTTCTGCTAAAGGCATTGTACGGACTGAAACAGGCACCACGGTGTTGGAACAAAGAAATCAGCCAAACACTAGAACTGGGAGGATTTCTACAAAGTCTGTCTGATCCCTCCCTGTTCATCCGCAGTGTTCGCGGCACTCCAGTGGCCCTTCTCGTATGTGTGGATGACCTACTGATTCTTTCACCCTCTCTCTCTCTCTCTTGTTCAAGACACAAAAGCACTGCTCACTGCACACTACCGCATGACTGACCTGGGAGAAGCACACAACTTCCTAGGCATGACCATCACGCGCAACAGAGCTGCACGCACCTTGACATTACACCAGGGACGGTTCATAGCACANCACTCTCGCCCAGTTCAGCCAGCAACCCCGCAGTGCACATCAAAAGGCTTTGCTGAAACTTCTGCGTTATGTGTTTGACACTGCATCCATGGGCCTCGTCTTCTCCCCTGGTACTGGTCCCTTGCTCGATGGGTACTGTGACAGTGACTATGCACGAGACCGCAATGCACGCAGTCGGGGGGGGTATGTCTTCCGTTTGTGGGGCACCACTGTGTCATGGCGCAGTGCAAAGCAGTCATGTGTTGCACGTAGTGTGGCTGAAGCAGAGTACATGGCATTGGGAGAAGCCGCATGTGAAGCAACTTGGCTGCAACGGCTGTTGGGGGAGCTGGGCATGGTTGTGGGGGCCGTACCACTGTACAGTGATAGCTCTGCTGCACGTCGCATCACGGCAAATGACGGTGTACTGCACCCACGCACTAAGCACATAGGCGTTGAACATCACTTTGTCCAAGAAGCAGTGGACGCAGACGTTGTCCAAGTGTGCGCAGTGCCTGGAAGTGAGCAACTCGCTGACTTTCTCACTAAGGCACTTCCATCATCCTCCCTTATGTCTCAACTCCATCTGCTTGGTTGCATGCCTGCAACACCCTCGGCCAAGGGGGCGTGATAACCCTGTGTATATATACTCGTGCGTATGTGCCCTCGGGTGTGCAGTGCATGAGGAATCGGCGGTCGGTGGTGATCCACGCTGATAGCGGAGACACGTGCTCGCCAAGCCTGTCACGTGGCGGCGTTGCTCCCTTATCTCACGCGCTCCGCCGGCCGTCGACCCTTGCCTGCCCCCGCTAGCAGACCTATTTGTGTCCTTGCGATTCATGTGGCATACTGTGCTCGCTGTGATGCGTGACCTAGATTAGACCCCAAATTGCATGTTTGTAGGTCTAGTTTAGTTTTCCTAATTTCTGACCTAGTATGTGACTTTGCAGGTGCAATCACACCTTTTCTGGGCACACAGGGTGATTTCGCCCTCGCACCCCGTCGAGCAGCGGTGAGCTTCGCTCGCCGCCGATGGGTGAGACTCGACTAGCGAATCTCTCCCGCAACAAGGGGTCAACCTGTTACTAGAGTACTTGTAGTAAATCTGTGACTTCGCACTAGGGTTTTGGAGCTCACGTGCTCCACACTTAACGAAACGAAGCGCCGTTGGTCCCATTCAATCCGTATGGTTCTTCTCAGTCCACAGGTTCTGCAATCGCTCAAGCATAAAAAAGTTAGTGCCGAACCGTGTGTCATTGGGGCGTTGCGGCCGCCTTCCGTCACCTGCCTCCTCCAACCATGCAAGGGGTGCACGGTGGTTGCGGAAAAAGTCCACGATGTATGCTGCCTTGCGAATGCATTCTTCTACCCATGACAAGCGTGTGTGCATGTCCTCGAGTGCATTGTCCAGTTTGTGAGCAACGCAGGTGGAAAACAAGACATGCACAAACTCGGGTTTGGTACTCAGAATCTGTGCTGCAGCCTTGTTCGTGCTTGCGCCATCCATAACCACCTGCACCACATTCTGTGTCCCAACTGCATGCATTGCGCGCGCCATCTGCGAAGCAATGTACTCGGCGTCACGAGGCTTAGAACCTGCATCATCAGAAAACAGGAAAATGCTGCCTTCGGTGTTAACAGCCAACACAGCGAAGATTCCGTGAAGATTTATGTCCGACCAACCGTCACTCGTCAGAGTGCAACCTCGCGACTCGAATGACCTGCGCATGGGCAGCAGCTTCTCCTCAACACGCTCACGCTCTGCTTGCAGCATGGTTGTTGCAATCTTACAACGGTTTGGGGGCTTGTAAGATGCAGGAGCACCAGCCAACCACAGAACACGATGGAAGAATGGGGTTTTAGCAAACGCAAATGGAAGGGCTGCCACAAAGATGAGCAAAGCAATGGCTTGATCCAACAGGCGGTTGCTGGCTAGCTGAAAGCCGGCTTGAATCGTCCCCGGGATGGTTGTGCGGCCCCGACCGGCGCTTGAGGAGGACGATGAGCTCTGGGACACGCGGCCTGAACGCTACACACGAGGCGGCAGAAGGTTAGCGTACTTCAGACACTTTGGCTTGTCCGCAGCAAGAGGAGTCGGGCGGAGTAAACTCGCAGAGTTGCCCAGAAGCCCAACCCCTGCCTGACTGGATGATCCCTGTGTGGATCCACCAACTCCAGGTACAGCTGGAGCTGCAGTTGTCGGTGAAACACCCCCTGCCTGTGATGTGCCCTGTCCTAATTTCTCACACCCCGGCTGTGATCCATGCTCGGTCTCCATGTCATCTCCCTCATCAACCCGCAGTCCCGCACCATCACCATCCACCTCCCGCAGGTCGTCATCATCGTCGTCATGACAGCCGCCACCTGCCCCGTGAAGAACATCATCTCCCACTCGCTCACATGCCAGTTCGTACTCCTCATCAAACTCCCCATTGTCAAATGCCTGCAGATCCTCCCATGGAATGTAAATCATGCGGCCCTTATGGTCACGCCTAATGGGCCTCAAGTCAAGGATCTGGTGGGCTTCATCGGGCGGATAGGGCTGTTGATCATTGCCCTGACAGAATCCAGACCCCTTGGTGCTCGGGTCACCCATGTGCGCACGCAGCCGGTAGTAGGTGCCCTTGACGTGGGTCTTGCACTGGAGGCACATGAACTCTTGGGAACTGTTCATGCCCACCGAAAACTTCCACAATGGCCCTCTTTCTCTGCCAGCCCGTCCCATCTGCAACAGCACAGGAGTACACGGCCCATATGCACACAGATTACCCCATGTCTTTGCATGGAAGAACAGGGGAAGACATGCCCATTCATCCTCCATGGGCCAGGAAAGTACGTACGTCACTGTCCAAGTCCGTGCTGTTTTCCTCGCGGAACAAGTAACGCTCATGGGCCATGGGCTCAATCCTCCCTTGCAAGATGGCTTCCCGGTGCAACTGTCATGAGATCTCCCTCACGGCAAGGCAGCCGGGGCCTGGTTCGCTCCCAGGACTCAGTTCACTGTCTCTCTTCTTCTGCCGCATGCGTCCTGTGCGTCCAAGGCGCCTCGGATGCTCAGATTCAGTTGGGAACAACTCTCGGGGATCTACCCATTGCGACATCTGTGGACAGCGTAGGAGCATAACCAGAGTGAGCAAGCCACAGTGTTGTGCGTTGTGAAAGAACAGCCTTAGGAGTAGAGGAGTGCGCTGATTAACCACTGACCTCTGCAAAGGGCCGGCAGTTGACGTCTATGAGCTTGGTTGCGACGAAGTTACAGGGGCCTTCTGCACTGTAGGGCATGCACACGAAAAATGTGCTCACAGGCCGAAGGGTGTATTTCACACTGCAGAACCAGCCGTGCAAGGCTGGCACTGAGAGTGCATGAATGTGAGTTGGGAACCAGGATAGCAAGAGTTGCCTTATTACGCTGCTCGGCTTCCATGTGCGCTCCGTGGGCCTTATGCGCGGCTCGTCCGTGCCTAGTTGCGCTCAAGCGAGACGATGGCAATGTTGCCGCGCGTCGCTTAGGAGCTATCGAAATTATTGGAAAGCGCGCCAATGTTTTTGTTCTGGCAAGCGACGGATGGGACTGCAATACCGATGTTAAAAATCCAGTATGTGTTTAATTGTTGTCGCGCACCCTGCATGGTTGCACAGTTGATTTCGAACGCATGGGCAGAGGAATATTCGACGGGCATCATCGACAAATTGTTCGGGCGCCGGCAATCCATGCACAGGTGGATGGCCATCATCCGTGAGGCCTCGATCCGAACGCCCTCCTGCAAGGAAGCATTCATCGAACGGTGACCGTGGATGGCGGTGGTGACACGACGGGGTAAACGGTAGGGCCCTGTCCGCGGGCAATCCGTAAGTTAGAGCGGGAAGACGCACGGCTGCGAAAGACGGCAAAGCAAACCTGCAATATTACGTCGGTTTGCTTGGCGAACAGTACATACGGGAGAGCGCCGTGACAAGTGGTGCGCAACATGTGGGGCCAATTTTCACGGACTGAACTCGCAAAACCGAAAGATAGAAACGAATGTAGTTTTAGTACAATGCTCGCTTGCAAACCTCCACAATCAGCAAAGGTTCTCCATAAAAAAAAAAATATTGCCGCTGTCAACAACAACAGCTCTGGCCAACGTCGCGAAAGGCAAACATCGACAGACGTCGTTGCTGGATGGACGTCGCAGGTGGCTCTTCGGCTCAGGCAAGTGTTCGCGGTGGTTTCCCAGTACACAAAGATGCTTTGCGGAGGACGTCTGTGTAGCCACCGCTTGCCGCGTGGCAGGCATGACGTGGAAAGGCTCAAGCTATGGTGAATATGTTTTTCAATTAAAAAAAATAATAATAAAAAAATTCCAGGGGCAACAGACCTATGGGATGAAGTCAGCTGGTTGAGGTCTCCGCGGTGGTTTTATTTTTTTTTTCCAGCACATCCGCTGCTAAAAAGGCATTTAAGGCATCAGGGTAAGGCGCCACTGAACGCCTTAACGCCCTAAACGCCTCATGGAAAATGAAGGCGCGCCTTATTCCATCACTGGCAGGAGGCACCTGCACCACCAGTAGCAGCAGTAGAGAAGCAGGGCATGGAGGTGCTGCCTCACACAGCAGATGCACCTGGTGTGACACAGGAGGCGCTTGCACCACCAGCAACAGCAACAGAGTAGTAGGGTATGGAGGTGCTGCCTCATGTAGCGACTGCACCTGGTGCAATCCAGGAGGCACCTGCACCACCAGCAGCAGGAGCAAAGTAGCAAGGCATGGGGGGGTTGCCTCATGCAGCAGTTGCACCTGGTACGACGCAGGAGGCGCTTGTACCACCAGCAACAGTAGTAGAGCAACAAGGCATGGTGGTACTGCCTCACGAAAGGAGCTGCACCTGGTGTGACGCAGGAGGCGCCTGCACCACCAGTAGCAGTAGCAGGGGAGTAGGGCATGGAGGTGCTGCCTCTCGCAACACCTTGGCATGGCATGGTGCGCAAGGTGCCAGAGCCACCAGTAGTAGTAGCAGGGAAGCGGGAACAGGAGGTGCTGTCTCATGCAGTGGCTGCACCTGCTGTAGCGCAGGAGGTGCATGCACCACCAACAACAACAGTAGGGCAGTAGGAACAAGAGATGCTGCCTCTCGTAGCAGATACACCCGGCGCCACACGCAAGGTGCCAGTGTCACCAGCAGCCAAACGGGCAGGAAGGCGTGGAGGCGTTTCCTCCAGTAGTAGCCACATCGGGTACGACGAAGGAGGCACTTGCACCACCAGCGATAGTATACCAAACCAGAAAAGGGCGGTCCTCAGCGGTAGGTGCACCTTGTGCAGCACATGTTGCACCTACACCGCCCGTAGTGCAGTCAGGGGGGCAAAAGCGTTGCAATAATGTTGTTGGCTGCGATTTCACCCGGTCAGACGGAGAGGGATCGTCAGTCAACAGAGGCGACAAGGTCCCAGGAAGGCATGATGAGGGAAACATCAGGAGGTGGATTCAAGGATGGGGCAGGCGAAGCGCAGGCAGTGGCATCTACTCAGCCTGAGGCAAACTTACCCGGGCAATTGCAAGGCCTCAGTCTCTTGCATGCACCCTCCCTATAGCTTGAGCCCCTCCCACTAGATGACAGGCACTTGTGACCAACGAGCTCATACCAAGAGGGGAGGCGGAAACGAGGTCGGCAGGAGGCTTGGAAGGTGAGCAAGAGCAGGAGGAGGAGGAAGAAGGGTGAGAGGAACCTGAGTTGAGTATGGATACGGAAGACCGCGATGAGGATGAGAAGGAAGGGGAGAACATCTTGGGGCCATGCGCATCATGCAGTCAGGACGTCACAAAGGGGGAAGAAGTATTGCACAAGGGTTGTGGGGCGGGGATGCACCCCAACTGCTGCGATGAGGAGCTCAAGGTCATGCTCAATTACAAAATGTGGAGGATATGCGTGGGGGTCCTGAGGCAGGATGTGGGAGCAGACAGTGAGGTAGAGAGGGAAAGAGAGGAGGCGGAGAAGATCCGCTCGGGAAAGAAGATCATAGAGTGGATGCCCGAGATGCCGCCAGACGAGCAAGAGCCCTTCAGAAATTGCGAACAGCTCATGGCTGCCACCACCCTTATCCGCTGCTTCACGTGCAGGCATCCGATATATCCTGCCTGCCAAGAGCCAAAGGTGCAAGCACGCCGGGGGGTTATAGGCTGCAAGAAATGCGCACCAATCATGTAGGACTAGGCGGACAGGGAAGACAAGAGAAAAAGGATACCGCCATCCAAGCGCTGGATTGAAAGGTGCGAGAGCTGTCGCCAACCACACGACCCCCTGGAGGCTATACGGTGCCATGAATGCAAAGAGTCCCTCCACTATAAACGCGCCACCATGATCCCAGGAATAGGGCTACACTGCAAACCTTGTCTCTGGGAATTGGTTGACCAGGAGCAGGAAATGGGTGAGGGGAGAAGGAAGCAAGGCCCAGTCACCAAGGCCCCAGGCGTGGAGGAGGTAGAGGCATGCAGGAATTGCTCTCAGCCGATGAGAACAAAGAAGAAATGCTGCTTCGGGTGTAAGGTGGCCCTCCACCACATATGTGGAGGAGAAGAACTGTTGAAGCAGAAGGGAGTGCATGTCTGCTCGGCCTGCAAACCAGACCTGAAGGGGAGGCTGCAGAAGGAGGAGGAGCAAGGTGGCCTTGGGTTGGATTGGAACCTCTACTACATGGACTACAGCATCCGTAAGGCCAATGAGTGGTGTGAGGGTTGCAAGCAGCCACTCCACCGGCAATGTGGAGAGGTGCTATCGGGAGTGGGGCACCATTGCAAGGGTTGCATGGTGAAGATGCTGCTGATCGAGGCCCGAGCACATCGTAGGAAGCAGTAGGAGGCAGGAGATAGGCAAGCGATGGAGGAGATGGCAGCGCGCGTCAATTCTTACGCGGCCAACCACCCGGTAGAACAACTCTATCGCAATGCTCTGGCGCTGCCAGGGGAAGAAAGAAAGGTGACCTAAGATACAGTGCTAGCGATGAGGGCATTGCGACGCAGAGATACGCCCGAGGTCAGGGAAGGGGTGCTGAAAATCGTATCGCGGGCACCACGCATGACACCTTAATGGTGTATGCTGAAAAATGAGCAACAACTAGTGGCCCTGAAGCCACCTCCCCGAAGGACGATGGTGCGACCCAACCCTCCTCCACCACCGATGAATGATCGACCACCACGGCATAGCGATGTGCCAGATACTCTGGGCAGAATTAGACAAGGGCGAAGCTTTGACGGCGACCGAAGGGCAGCACCACCCGCTCACTAAATAACCCCACGACAGCCCAGCGCTCCAGTCGTTAATGCGCCGATAGTACGGAGGAACCAGAAGATGATTCTCATCAGCCAGTGGGAGGAGCAGGAACTAGCAAGGGATGTGCAACACCCCTCGCCAGCAAGTGGAGCTGCAACGGGAGTGCTGCTGAGGGCATCAAAAGGAACATGGGAAGATGTGGCAGGAGCCAGAGCTAGAAGTGGTAGATGGACGGGAGAAGGTGTAGCAGGAGAAGGCAGCGCATGGAGGGAGGCTGTAGGTGGAGAGCAGGCCGGAGGCAAGGCGCCACGATTGGTCAGTTGTCCTTGGTGTGAAAAGAGGATACTTCATCCTGCCCGACAGTGCGTGCGCTCTAAATGGCACACGCACCAGGAGTGCGGTGCCACAGACAAGGGAATGGGCTGGGCTTGCATCCCCTGCCTGACTCGTGTGCTGCTGCTTTAAGAAAGACCTTGCAACCCTGATCGCGAGATGCGAATACTGTAAGTGAGCAGCACATGGCGCCAGTATCAAGGTAAACGATGAAGAGCTGGATAATTGCACAAACTGCTGGATATGGCCGCGCACCAACACTACAAAAGGGAATTGCTCCAGCTGCCTGGAAGCTCTCGAGGGGGTGACACCCTGGTATGAGAAGTGCGTTATTTTTCCCATAGTGAATGTGTGAAGAAGGTGGGGGAAAGGAGGCTCCGACATGGAGAGTGAATCAATCTGTACCAGTGTCTTCGATGTGCAAATTCGTGTCTCGAGCCTTGTGCTACCTGCAACCACCCTGTTCGCATTTGCATGTGGTTTTACATCAGCTGCCACCGGAGGGTGCATCTCCAATGCGCGCGCCGCTACAGCAAGCCCCAGACAGGAATGCATGGACCACTTTGCCTCCCTTGTGAGCAGAGTGACGAGGCCAGGATGAGAGTGCAGGCGGAGGAGAGGGAAGTGGCATGACAGATGTAAGAACGCTCTGGGGTGGGGGGCAGGGAAAGAGGGGCGCAAGGCAACACCACGAAAAATTCCTAAGTCGTGGAATGATGGCATGCGGCAGGATGGGTTGCACAAATAACTGTATGCCCTAGAGAGGACAAGGTGGTCAGAGGAGGAGTACCCATCGTCGGAGGAAGGGGCAGCAAGGGAGAGGGAGCCCGCTCGGGAGGGGGGAGGCAGCATGCGCCAGGAATGACGGTGGATGATCCACCAAATAATGGGATAAACAAAACAAGGAGGAGGCGCGGATGGAAAGGGAAGTTCAGCTCGTTTTACAGGAGTAAGGTATAACAGTGTTAATTATGTTTCTTTCATCCACTTGAGGAGGGCAGAGAGGGAGAAGGACCCGGGCCTATGGTACGAAGAAAGGGTCAACAGATGATTCACCGACGGCCGGTAGGAGTAGGAATATTGAGAGTTGTGTGGTTCACATCCGCGAGTGGCAAAGCGCGAGCGGAAAATCACGGATGGATATTGTCACTCGGACGCACGAACATGGGAGGTGAGGAAGCATGCCGGGGCTCCTCCGATGGAAATGGAGCCACACCGAACCTCGAGGAAAGGGGCGACAGCCAAGACGCATTATCCCAAATGTGTTTTGATGTGCGAGCCATGCCGGGGGACACAAACCGAAGGGCGCAAAGAGAGTGAGACGGGGGGAAAATAAGAGAGGCACGAGGAAGGAGAACAAGGCTACTATTTGTGCACGAGTGAACGAATACTGACGAATCTGCAAAGCCAATAGACGATCACTGTCAGTAGCCCGTGTGCTGGATCCCAATGCTCGGCGAGCGTCGCTCTCATCCCTGACCAAGGATCTTCCTCCTTTCCAAAGCTCATCTCCCGGGTCCTATCGCGAGCTTTACTGCCGTCAGTAAGACTGAGCGATTGCTACCCCTTAATCCATCCAGACTGTTGAGCGGGACCCACGTCCCGTATCACAACAAGCTAGAGTAGGGAAGCTAGATATAAGTGGGTGTATGTGATTTTATGTGTGTGTGTGTGTGTGTGTGTGTGTGTGTGTGTGT
>SZWC01000728.1:23631-37554 GCA_023375785.1 Penium margaritaceum
ACTCCCATGCAGACTCCCATGCAGACTCCCATGCAGACTCCCATGCAGACTGCCATGCAGACTCCCATGCAGACTCCCATGCAGACTCCCATGCAGACTCCCATGCAGAATCCCATGCAGACTCCCATGCAGACTCCCATGCAGACTCCCATGCAGGCTCTCAGACACAGTCTCCGAGAATTTTCTGTTCAATCGGTTACGGATGGAAGTGAAGCTACCCACGACGGGCCTCCACAGAGGGAGTGGACATGGGTCGGCATTAGGGACTTGGGGGAGGGAGAGTGGGCGAGGGGAGATGGTGAGGGGTAGGAGGATGGCGAGGGGAGATGGTGAGGGGTAGGAGGATGGCGAGGGTGATGGGTCGGGAGATGGGCAGGGAGTACAGGGTGGCTTTATCGGCGAGGGCTATGGTGTGGAGCAGGGGAGGATATGTGCAGAGGAGGTGAAGGGCTGGAAAATTGATGGAATGAGAATGAGAAGTAGGGAGTAAGGAGGGAGTGTATTCAAGGACGAGGGAGGAGTCACTTGGCAATGTTGGAGTGGAGGGGGAAGATGCGGCATGGTAGTGTGCGAGAGTGGGTAGGGCTTGGTGGTCTCATTGACCTGCATGTGGTTTCCACTCTACTCGTCTCCTCTCCTTTCTCCATCCGTGCTGCTGCTCGTGCAGTCTGTGTTGGAGCGCCTCGTCATCACGCCTCGCCATTTGCCAGCCCATGCAAGCACCAGTGCCTTTCATTCATGAGGGGGAAGTGGAGTAAATTCTTTCTCGGTTGAGAGCTGACGAGGAGCAGGCTTGCTGTGCTCGTTGAGGGAGGGGTCGACAAGTGCGCATGCATAATCGATAGGCGGCACTTCATCTTCTGAGCTATCGCTGGAAACGGATCCGTGGGCGTGGAGGCTGGTAGTTGACAAAATACACTCGGAATGGACGCAGCATTCGGTTTGGCATGGGGGTTGAATCACATAGAAGGTGCCATGGACAGGACCAACTTGCTTGGTGGACAGGGGCACGGCTTGCAGACTCAAATGTACAGCGAACATCTGCAGGCAGGAGAATGGATTCTCCCAGCAAACATTAGAAAGCCACCTGCCAGCCCCTGCAGTAGCAAGGTCCGGCAAATGCCCGCACAAAAATAAAGCCTAGTAACCCTTGGGTTCACTGGGGAATGGGTTTTTGTTTTAAGGTTTGACTCTTAAAATGAGAGGCTTAACATTCACAATTTGGGGGTTTGTTCTTATCTTCTCAAACTCGTAGCTGGAGTTCCAAGGTCCAGACTAGAGCAGTTGTGGAAAATTCGCGGAGCACTCCAGCAAGCACCCGGGACGCCATGACAGCTGTCTAGAAGTTGCGGGTGGGTGGGGCCAGCATCCGTTGGTGCTCCAGCGCTAGCTGGGTCCACATCAAGGATTCACACGAGCATGGACGGAGTGGTCACAGTGAATTGTACAAACAGTTGGGAATGACTCACATCACAAGTGTCACTGTCATGATGGAGGAACTCTCATTGAACAATGATGAGGGACGAAAGCCGGTGATCGTCGACCTCACCAGAAATCAATCGAGATGCCAATCATCGACGGCTTGCGAGGTGATCAATCAACAACTTTCATCATTGACCGCTCATTTTCCGGTTGGTAATGCACATTTTCTTTTTGCTCGGTCGTCAACGAATGTCGCGATGGAGCATGGAAACAAACGTGGCTGAACTCTTGCTTTTTTTGCAGTTGCTGGGCAGATTTGAGTCACACTTAGCATTTTATGCATATCTGAGCTATTTGGCACCATTGTTCTACCACACAAAGAAGGGACGAAGAAAGCCACATCTAAAGGTGATTTATTTTCTTAGGGTTAGTGAAAATATCCTACTACTGGCTAAATTCAGACAAATTGAACACCCTCGGGCTTGATCCTCTTGCACAATTAGGTTCCCCAATTGTAGCCAATGTGCGGATGTCCTGAAACTAGGTCAAAAAATGAGGGACCTCAGTTCATGCTCGCACAATGCTTACAAAAAGAGAGAGGTCAGTGCGACGTCCTTGGATCGCTTGAATTTTGTTGTTTGAGCTTGGACGACGGGTGAGAGCATGCGCGTTGACAGACTCCAAAAAATTTATGAGTTCTAGAGATTCAAAATTTCGCTCTTGTAGGTAGTGTGCGGATAGGTCGGTCAATATCATATTATGTAGTTGTCATTAAGATACATCGAATGCATTGTGTGCTTTGTCGTACAAAGTGGAATTTATAATAAACTTATGTTCTTCGGATGTTGTCCACGTCGCTCAAACCCCTCAAACCCCACCTCAAAAGCACCATACATTTACTAGAAGAGTGTACATGGGAGTGTATATGGTGCACGTACAAGAAAATAAACAAATGTACGAGATCTCACATGTTTTCTAGAACCGTTTCACATTGCAACATAGTTGTGTATCTCTTCGCAGTCCCCCCTAATACTAAGTTCAGGAAACGAACATTACACACTTTCTACATTAATGTGGGGGTGGGTATCTATTGGATCCCATTGCCACTCGCCTTTCCAAAGTTGAAAACATATTGGAAGTGTGTACGTGAGCGTGTTTTTTGGTAAATTTGCACACACAAATATGCAATTTGTAATGAACTTAAAGGAGGTGTGGTGCAACCCATCCCCCTAACAACAACAAAAAATGAGAGTACGCTGAGTGTACGTATTTTCATTGTCGAGAAATACACAAATACTTTATTTGTAGATTATTCTTTGAACTCTCTCAATGAAATACCCTTGTACATATCTTTATGGTCCCCCGACATACACTGTCCAATACACTTGTACTGTTTTCATGATGATGGGGGAGGAGGGGGTATATCCGTCGAACCCCATCCCTCCTCCTCTCCCTCACCCAAGTCAAGTTTTCGTGAGGAGTGTGTCCATGAGAGTGTAAGAGGTGAATGTCACAAAATAAGATAAGTGTGCATTTGTGATGAAGTCAAGCAAGATGTGGTACCTCTTTCTCCCAAATACCAAAAGCATGTAGGGGGAGTGCACGTGATAGTGTGCCTGGTGTACGTGTGGATAAATACAAAAGTATATTAATTAGAACATCCTCATACATTTCATTGAAATTTATCTCAACGCAATATACTTGTGTATTTCTATAGGGTCCTTCCTTTCATTTCTATAGGGTCCTTCCACATGTAATGTTCAGTAGACTGGCCTGATACATTTTAATCCTTTGGAGAGGAGGATAGGTTATGCTCGACGTCGGTCAGACCCCATGTGCGATCCCCCCTCCTCCAATGTGGAGGAGTCATGGCTAATCCCCATAAATTCATACACTAAAAAACTGTTGTATCAAAAATTGTACTATATGCAAACACTTTTCAGAAATAATCAACATCAGTTCATGTCACTAGAGCCCAGATATACATTCCTTGTATGAGGTGTTGTTTTAGATGGATTATATGTAGTATGGAGTAGTTCTTCCTAGAAGTCCTTGTTCAGTGATATGTTCACTTCCCAATACACTTGTTGATCCACAGTTTCTGGGATTAGGTGATTGGACATACATGATGTGGAGAGTGTGGTAATGGAATGTATCAGGGTGTGTACGATGAAACCTGTGGGAGTGACGAGACGGTTGTACACAAGTATACAGACCTTCATGATATGGAAAACTGACAGGAGTCATCGATTGACGAAGGTCGGCGACTAGAATTCTTCACAGGTTGAGTCCACACATGGTTTCTTAGGTTGAAGTAATTTTTAAGTGGAGGGTAAGTCTTGCAAATGAGAATCTCTCCTATGTTCTCCCTCCATGGAGGACCTCGATCTTCCTGCTTGACCATCCCTTAATCGGCAGTCGCGTAAAGGACAGTGAAGCTGTGGCTGGAGCAACATTCAAGCTGTGGTACTTTGGGGAGGCTTCAACGTGATGTCGTTCACAGAAGCATGCATATTTACGGCTGGATATCTTTGAGATGATGATGAGGCAATGACTTGAATACAAATGTAATCATTCATGTATTGTGGTACAATGTCTGATCTTATGTAGCTTTTCAATGAAATTTTCTGGTATGCATGGTTTAAATGTTTCTATTTATCGATGAAAATTCCTATAAATTACTTATTAACTTCAACAAACATGATTTAAGAATTAGGAGTTAGCATTGTAGTAATTTCACAGAAATTTCTTAAGAACATCTTCCTCAGGCGTGCTCTCTGCATGTATACGGTTCACAGAATGCTTTTTTCTTTCAAGGGGTGAAAGACCATCAGCCTTGAACGTATTTTTTATCATCTTCCTTAGCTGCACCTGCAGCTAGGCATATTGGGAATGCATTTAGGTAATGCAATGAAAATGTTGTCAACATAGACCAGTATGATGACGAGCGTTGTTGATGGTACCCTACTGCCACATGAATTCGTGACAGTAGGGTATTGAGTGGTGTTTTAACGAATTTTTTTTTTCCAGTTTGAAATCATTTGTGGAAATCCTAAATTATTTAAAACCACGAATTCATGTGGCAGTAGGGTATTATGGTGATACCACCTCTCCTTCCAAAGAGTTAAGTAGCAGTCTTGGTTCCAGCAGTGTGGCAACTGCTTCATGTCATACAAGTCCTTCAAAAATTGCCACACCTTCTCCATGCTGTTGATGAAACCTAGATGCCGCACCATATAGTTTGCGTCATCCAGCCTGCTAGGCAAGAAGACGACGTTCACGTCCATCTATTCCAGCTCCCAGTCACGCCGATAGATGAAGCTCGAGAGTGTGTGAACCGTAGTGCAAAGACACGCGTGCACAAGGGTCTGGTCAGATCTGACTTACGGGATTTGCGAGAACCCTTCCACAGTGAGACATGCCTTGCACCAAATGACTGAGTAGTCAGGCTTAAAATTTTGCCAACAAATCCAGTGGGCCAAAACAGCCATGTGCCCATGCGGCAAATTGACCAGTTCATAAGTGACATATCCATCGAGGGCCTCGAGATCTTCATGAATTGCAGCTTCTCATTGTTGGGAATCAGTTCCCTTATGAACCTGATGGACTATGGTTGGTTATGGTGCTAGAGGGGTCCTACCGGCAGCGGCATGATATTCGGCAATACTTCCTGAAACTAACGTTCCCACAGCACGCTGGAGCTCACTTGTGTCAAGAGCATATCCAAGGTCAGTGATGGGTTGGACATCCCAGTGGCCTGCCTGGGAGTGACAAGGCTGCTGGGTGCAATCAATGTGGACGCTGCTCATGAAAACGGTCGTAGGTGGACCGTGTGACACATGGTGCCTGAGACTCAGACTGAAATGAAGAGGGGCAAGGGGATCTGGCATCAATCAGGGAACATGGACCTGAGTGGGTGGGAAGTGTACTGAGGCACACTCCAGGAACAAAGGGAGATACAGGAGCTAGGACCACAACCGAAGCAGGCAGATCCGACAAAGTTGCTAGGGTGTTGCTTGTAGGGACAAACACGGAAGGAGGGTAAGACATGGGAGGAGGATACCAACAAAGACAAAAGAGGTGAAACTGGAGAAGAAAGCAACGTTGGCGACTCAGACGGGGACGCAGTCTCAAACTCCAATGAAACTGGTGGGAAATCTGGTGCTACTCAAGAAGCAGGAAGCTACATGATTGGCCGGATTCCAAGGAAGAGAGGGGCTGACTATCTCACCTGAGACAAGAGATCACATAAAGGGGGGATGCCATGGACTGGCGATCAAGATTGCGGAGGAAGACTTACTCAAAGAATGGAGCATCTCGTGATTTGACAACGTGCTCATGATCTCTGTCCCAGAACCGCCATGCTTTAGATTGTGAAGAGACATTAAGGAAACAAAACAGGCAGCCATCCATGTGGGGATAGATTGCCATCATGTATTTCCTTGGAAGCCAGGAGTTGCAGTACTGCCCCTGAACTAAGAAATGCAAAGATATGCATGATGCCCAATCCACCCGCTTGAAGGAATTGACTGACCGGGAAGGTGGCCCATTAAGGACACAATTCCACACCAGTCCATGTAGCTCATTGTCTCAAAGACAATGAGGAGGAAAGCCCAGGCACAGAAAGCCCAGGCCATCAGCAAGCGTGTGATTCTAGCATTCAGACATTCTGTTTTGCTACAATATGTACGGAGCAGAGGGATTCATCTACACCCTGAAAGATTTTAAAAAATGGGCTGCGGGAATCATGAACTCACCGCCACCATCACTACAAAATGCTTGCAGATATCGATGACATGAGAGCTCAGCCTGGACAATCCAAGAGTCAGTAAAGGAACATAAGTTTTTCTTTTGATGGAGGGTAAACACACAGCAATATCAAGAGAAGCCGTCATTCAGGCACAACATGTAATGAATAATACCACCAAGAAAGTCATGGATTATAGGCCCAATGACATCCACACGCAAAAGGTCAAGTAGGTGCGCGGTAGGAAATTTAGAGGTACTAAAAGGGGATCATTGAATTTTCCTTAGTGCACTGCTGGAGCAGTCTGCAAGGCAATGCAAAGAAATGTAGAGAGATCAAAGCTGATGGCAGGCTGAGCATGCTAGTGATGACATCTGTGTGCACATGGCCAATGTGGCAATTCTACAGGTGGAAATGCTTGAGAAAAATCAATGGTGCAACATGAACAAGGGTGGGGCCAGCAGAATGAGAAGTAGGCACAAAGGAGGCTGTGCATATACATCGGCAGAATTGACGCCATGCAGGACAATGTAGCTAGGAGGTAGAGTGCAACAGTGCCGTCACATATATCAGCAGAAAATTCCATGCACAGCTCATCCAGGGAAGTTTCGACAGCAGGGTCATCTCCAAGATAGGCATGTAGATCAATTTGGAAGGGAAAAGGTCACTACTGGGGCCAACAAAGCCATCGGCACCAACACCGTGGATATGGAGCAACTGACCGCAGTCAGTGTGCTTTAAATGAACGGACCCAACCGGACCAAGGGAAAGAATGGCAAAGAGAATGAATTCCACGTGATAGGTGGTTCCTGAATCCAGGATCCAGAAGTTATCCAACAGACTGAGAGAGGGAAGAACATAAATGAATGTTAATGCGCAATCCATGGTTTTCTCTTGCCACTTTCTCAGCACAAAATCAGACGCTTTTACATGCAACATACCATCAGATAGACACACAGGATTCCTGGCTGATGCACTCACACTCTCACCACCCTGATCATGCTAGGGTAATAGGTGAGTGAGTGGAGTAGGTAGAGAGGTAGGGTTTGGAATAGGCTGGGATAATGGTGGATAGGTATGGAACCACAGCTGTAGGGTATAGGCAGCATAAGGAGGGCGAAAGTATGAAGGGGCTCCATAGGGTGGTGGCCAGCCCCATGGAGACGGAGACACCTCCGTGGTAGTGGTTTCTTGTGCTGGGAATGCGGCGGGCAGCATGAGATGGATTAGAGGAAGATGAGGAGGCAGAGGAGGAAGATCCATTGATAAGTGCCCAATGTGCACACATGGATGAAGCAAGGCACACTTCATCCAATGGGTGATGGAACTTACAAGTACTGTGCTTGCTGGACCCACAGTTCCAAAAGATCATGGTTCTGGGATGTGCGAAGGCAGAAGAGGTCACCTTGCACTTGCCCTTACCCCCCTAACATTGCCCTTCACCTTCCCCTTTCCTTCATATTCATTAGCTACTCAAATAAAGGGAGAGAATGCAACAGGTTCACAGAAAGGAGGCCCGAATTCAGTAGTGGTGACAGCAACGACACTTGCAACAGTGGAGAGATGGAGGAGTTTTTTAGGAAGGCTCTTCAACTAGGCAACCAGATGTTCACTGGTAAATTTTCAGGGCATGCCAACCCCTGGGAGTATTTTTGGGAGAAGTGGCTCGACAACAAGACGCTCGAGCTTAGCTGCATCAACCCTAGAAAGAAAGCTGGAGATTTTGCAAATGATTCTGGTCACAATACTGAGAATTTAGGACAGCTGCCCAGGTGCTGCAGGCCCAGAATCACATTGGATCTTGAAACCACGCGTCTAGTAGGTGCCAGCCGTCTCATCAGCTTACATGAGCAAGGTTTCAAACTGGACTCTTGAGGCACTTTGGGCTGTCTGGCTTGTCACAATGGAGCAGCAACGTAGCAAGGAGTGAGAACCAATGGGATCTGTGGACATGCAAGTGGCAAGATCAGCCTATAATCCTCTGTCTCTTTCCTCAGGTGCTTGGATACAGAAAAAATAAACAGAAGAACTCCTCCGACTTCTGGCATGACGACATCGCATGCAGTGAAGAGGGAGAGAGAAGGGGAGATTGGCCGGAAAGTTGACAATAACGAAGTCCTCGCTTCAACACCATAACCACACCCAGGCATGCAACTTATTGGCCTACACCCTGATCTAGACACTTCTGTTGCTCAAAATGCATATGCTTCAATGGTTTACAAGGTCCCGGGTCGTGTGCCAGAGCTGCCTGTCCATGCAGTCCCAGTCAGTCTCGCTGGGGTCATTTTTTACGTTGCTGCTGGCACAGCCGCCACCTTCTCCGCAACCGCCAGGGCAAGCAGAACCTCCACAAGCACGGGAGTTGGCTGAGCCACCGCTGCGTACACGGAGGTAGCAGCATCACTGTCCCTTCTCGTGGCAGCCGCTGCCAACGTTGCTACGCAGGTGACCATTTCCTGCTGTGTTGTGGCTACTGCGGCGGCTACAACAGCTGAAGCTACATGTGGCACAGTCAGGTCCATTTATGCCTTTACTGCAGCTATTTTTCTCACACCGTCAGGGACGACACGCACCCTCGCCCATCACATGAGCACCTGAATTCTCATTGCATCTACAAATACAGCCCTAGAAAAAGCCATAGTGATCGGCTTTCTTTGCTTGCTGGTTGCAGTTTTCACGTGGGTCGTTGTGCTGATTCAATAGCTACAGTGGTGGTCCCTCCTGCTGCCGCGTCGTTAGTTGGGTGAGCACACTTATTCTACTCTCTCTCCCTCCCTCTTTAACCTCTCATTATTTCACTGGTATTACATTTTCACCTGCACTTGTACCAGCACTCAGCATGCCGTTGCCTCAAGAAACTATTGAAGCCCTTATGGCCGTCCAGAGTGAGGCACAAGCAACACGTCAGCGGGTTGAATAAGAGCTCCAGAATGACGTCAACACCTAGAAGAAACTAGCTACAACCGCGGCTAACATGGTCATGGAGTGTCATCTAGAACCAATCATCCCGAATTCACACACTCCTCAAATTGTGCACACTGCACCATACATGAGAAGCTACCAAGAAATTCCTTATATTTTATTCCTAAATAATGAAAGGTGGCAAGTAGCGTAAAAAATGCACAATCTCCAATGCTTCCATTCACTTTTCGCACAAAGGCATCTCACCATCATTATCATTTCCAATTAAATTTATTTATTTTTATCACACAGATCACATAAAATTTCAATACAATCATGCAAAGCTTCGGTTCATTCATTATAAAGTATGTGAGAAACTAGTGTTGAAGTTTTAGACAAGGTTCTTAAAATTTTCTTTGATAATAAATTACAGAGCTGATTTCCTTTTAAAATCAAAACCTTCTACACGCTGGCTTGTTTTCTAGTCCTATTTCTGGGATGTTTTTAGCGCACTGGGCTCCGCATGAATCAGTCTCACATTGCAAGGGTCTTCTAAGAACTGAAGTTGTGCTGTCGGGAACAGCAGTAACTTCAGACCCATTTTTCGGGTTTGCTCCCCCCCCCCCCCCCCCCCCCCCCCCCCCCCTCACCCCCTCCGGATGCAAAGATGTGTATGTGGGGAGTGTACAAGACGGTGCACAATTGTTTGCAGACATATTTGGCATCACTGTGAAATATTTTGTTTTGTTTCTGATCACAAAGGTTACCCGACTGCACTTCTGTACAATTTTCTTCGAAACGATACGACAAATACTACACTTCCATATGCACTCACGCCATTCACCTCAGTTGTGGCAGGGGAGGGGGGGGGTTCCGAATTGTAGTGCCAACCCCCCCTTCCCCTCCTTTACTGAGTTATGATCAATCACCCCCGTTTAATACACTATGAAAGCTATGTATACTACACCAGTAATACCTTAAGTTCTTAGAAATTTACTCGTGTGTATACACTTGTTACATCTACAGTTTCTCACTGAACAGAGTAAAATTTAATACTCTAAGAAATTTGTGATGTACGTTTTGGAAATAAAATGAAAAATATATCGTGATCATAAAAAACCTACAATGGTCCTTAGAGTGTCCATCTCGTTACTTGCAATGACCATTGACTAGATTTGTCACAGATAGTCTATGTCTCCTAGATATTTTCGAAATAGTTATTTCCTTGTGCATACGAACAGGAAATAATGAGACTTTAGCACGAGGTTAAGATGAGACGCGTTACTGATTCGCTCGATGGTGTCCTCCCCCCCATCCCACCAACAGTCCGAGTGTATCTGGGGTGTGTATCTGGCAGTGTATCACGACGAAGTGGAAAAATGTTCACTTATGTACATGTTGTCTCGCTCTCCATCCCCCCCCCCCCCCCCAAAACCTTGCTAGTGTATTGGAGGGATGTATGTGGGAGTGTATTGCATATACGGACAAAAAAATACACGAGTGTATTGGTACACACGTGTATTTTATTGGCCATCCACCAGATACACCACCAAATACATTCCCACCGTACACGTTCGACTTCGGGGGGGGGGACCCCTCCCCCCAAAGTGAAGTGTGTATCTGGTAAGTGTATTGGGAAGTGTATCTGGTAGAAAGCACAGAAGATACACTAGTGTATTTTTTGTAAAGACTTCTACGAACAATGAAAGACGTGAATCGTCAGAAGCCGACGGTTCATGGATAAACATCAAAACATCCTCGCACACAGTGCTCTCATGAAACATTGCTACCAATAAAACAAGAGTGCCCTGATTCAAGCCCCTCCCTCTCCCCCCCCCCCCCCCCAAACCATCATGAGTGCATTGGGGGGATGTATTGGGGAGTGTATTGCATGAATGCACAAAAAGATACACAAGTGTGTTAATTCACTTGTGTATTAAAATGGAAGTACTCCATATACACCACCCAATACACTCCTGCAGTACACTCTCGACTTCGGGGGGACCCCTCTCCCCCAAAGTGAAAAGTGCATCTGGTTAGTGTATTGGTGAGTGTAGCTGGTGGATAGCAATTCAAATACACTAGTGTATTATTTGTAAAGGATTTCCGAAGTGATCTAAAACGTCCAGAGTAGAGATCTGACGATACAATTGAAACCTTAACTTTGAACAGACTCACAAGTATTGTGCTCTCATTCCACATTGCGAAGTTGAAACACAGTAGAGCGATTGAGGGTCAACCCCCCCCCCCCCCCCCCCCCCAAAGAAAAAAACCATCGTGAATGTATTGGGGGGGGGGGGGTGTATCGGGGAGTATATTGCGTGAACACACAAAACGATACACAAGTGTGTTAAATCACTTGCTTATTAAATTGGCAATACTGTAGATGCAATGCCCAATACAATCCTGTAATACACTTTCGATTTTGGGAGGGGGGGTGCTTCCTCCCCCCCCCCCTTCTCAAGAGTGAGAAGTGTATCTGGCTAGTTTGGTGTGTAGCTGGTAGACAATATTTCAAATACACTAGTGTATCATTTATAAAGGATATCAGAAACGATCTGAAACGTCGATCGTGGAGAGAAAGAGTTTTTTTACGCAGTCGCACATATGGTGATCCCGTGGCCCGTTACGAGACATAAGATAAATAACACGATTGAAGATCCACCCCTACCCCAAACACCGTGAGGGTATTGGGTGGGAAGGGGGGGTATTGGGATAGCGCGACTCTGGAGATCTTGATTCTCGAATTTTTGAATACTACCACCGATCAATGTATGCATCGACAGCGTGCTGAGAGCAAGATTCTAAAGTTTTTGTTCACGCATAAAAACAATGACAACAATCTGTTGCATAACGACATAGTTTTCCAAGCGCTAGGATTCTTGGTAAACGCCACCCCTCTATAACAGACATTTATTGACTGGCTCGAGAAGTACCACGGTGATTACACGACCAACAGTCAGCTGCCAATATCGAGCTTTGACCAACAACTCGTGTTTCGGACAATCCCGCACACACCTTAGTTACACATGTGCAGATTTGTGTACAATATAGGGTGGATACAATTTTACAAGTTTGGCACATCATGTACAAAGACACAATCTATGTAACATTTTAAGAGAAGATATGTTTAAGTAATTTTTAGGAATTCTGCTGGTTTAAGTGATTTTTCCATCCGATTTCAATAAACCTTGTTGTACAGAAATTTCATGGAAATTATGGTTTTCATGTACACAAAATTATGTATGTGTACTTGTCTAACAAGTAACTTCCTAGAAATACTGTCATTTTTCAAGGTTCCTTTCATGGAAGGATCAACTCCATATGTTTTTGTCAGGTACACACATTAGCAAGTGTATGGATTTGGGGTGATTGGGAATAAATGCCTTTACTGGAAAAGTATATGTGAAGATTGTTGTTGGAAGTGGAAGTGTTGACCTGTGTACTTGTGTAGGTCTTGTTGTTTCTCATGCGACATTTGTCTTCCACTTCCAAGACCTACACAAGTACACAGGTCAACATGATGCTCGTACACCGTCGATTCATGTAGACTGACAGTCAGAATGTCTCAATAGTAGTAGAGTGGATCTGGTGTCCCTACTCAAGTGACCGAGTAAATATTGGTCTTTGTCAGCCTGATGATATCTATTCATTCCTTCATCAAACGGCGATTGATGAAGAACCACTTGAATATATGATCTCTGTAAACACACTTCCGGGGAATTGTCGGCAACCGTCCTCTCCGTCCTCGGATACCCGAGTAGTCAAGCTTCGGCGGTGACTACTAGGGCGTCAGGCTTCACTGCTGGCCGAGGTCGACAGTTGACCATGTACCATTAGCATCAGCAACTAGCCTGTCACTCCACCGACAGGCTCAATTTCTTCAACGCGGCCAATATTTTTCTCCATTGTGTCACAAAAATCCCTCTAAACAAGTAAGAAAACAAACGATAAGTCTCTGCTGACTAAAACAATTCAAGTACAGACATGCAATAGCTCTCAATACTACATTTCTCACCATGATTGTGTTTTGGTACAAGATCATTTCTTTTTTTTCACCGGAGATGTGCAGTGTAGAAAATGTTAACCTGGAAAGATTCCAAATGGATTCAAAACTACGTCTCATATGATTTTGTATCCTTATCACAAGGAAAGTATCAAAGATATAGTGGTGGATGTCTCTAGATGAAGTGGTCAAATTTATTTTGTATACATTTAAATAATTTTACACGAGTACACACCTTCACTCATAAGAAAATCGATATATTGTACACCTATGTATTCAATGTTTGTGTTAAACTTCACCAAACAAGTCCCAATCCCAGTTGAGCCTTACCTTCCGTGCAAAATATCATACACAATTTTTTTCAACTCTCAAAACATTCACCCTTCCATACATCTCCTTATGCACTCCCCACATACGCTTACACCCGAGTAGAACTATGATCTTCCCAATCAACTCCAAATACTCTCAAACACATCACTCAAATCAAGACACACAAGTACAAACCTCTACACATGTACCATACACCTTGCGATACACCTCCACATGCAATCTCCACATACAATTTTTACCCCTACAAACCCCTTCTCTCTCCACCCAACGACCAACAACCAACCTCAAATACATATCTCAAATAAAAATACACATTTATGAACATAACACACACATCAAGTTATAGAAAATCACTTACAATCCCCACATGCAAATTCAACCACCACTCACAAAAAAAAACTCAAAACCAGCATACAAAAGTTCGTATCTCTACACACAACCCACACATCCAACAATGCACCTCCACTTACACTCTCCACATGTACTTTCCATCCCAATCCCCCCCCCCCCCCCCCCC
>SZWC01000728.1:44589-77986 GCA_023375785.1 Penium margaritaceum
GCGGTGACGATGAGGAGGATACGAATGACCATGAGGAATATGGTGATAATAAGAACGAGGAAAGGGAGGATGATGGTGTGGTAAAGATGTCATAGTTTGGTTGTGTTGAACATCTCCCTTGCAACTTCCAATGTCACATCTTTTGATTTCTAAAGCTCTTGTCAGACATCACACTTACCATACTCATGTTTTTTGTGTCTTACATTTACTGCCATGGAACATAGGTTGCAGTATTAATGGCAACGGATTGTGTAAAGGTGTGAAACATGGTTTTGGTTATTTCGATCAAGGAATATACACAAACTACTTAGTGTAGAAAGAATAAATTTTCTAATGACATTGTAAACATCGCACTAGAGTTGTGGAAAACAAAAAATTCAGGTGTGTGTTTTTTTCAAAGGTTTTACATGTTTTGTAGAGTTAAAGATTGGAGAAAATGCTTGTCACAAAAGGATAGATTCATGCCAATGAGTGAACATGACAAAGTGCATGTGTCAGGTACTTGTGTTCTGGAAGCTAGAAAAAAAAAGGTAAATTTACACCCTGTGCCTGACACACAAACATTCAGAACACACGGACTCGAGAGTCACCATGACAAATGATCGCGAGTTTGGAGACTTGCGATTCTCAGCCAGGTCTTGCGAGTCCAAGTTTGGGCCCGGACGCAGACTCGCGATTCCGAGTTTGGGCCAGGAATTTGACTCGTTGTCCGAGTCCTTTGTTCAAAATCGTAATTTCGGACTCGTGAATACCCCAAAAATGTGGATGTCATGGATCCTCTCCCTTGTGACTTCCTTGGCGGCCTTGGCCACTCTGTGCTGATTCTGACTCATGGCTACTCTCGCTGCCATTGGGTCTTTGCCTTGTGTCACAAGAGTGATGTCACTCATATTACTTATTCCATGTTGGCCTAAGCCAACTGTACTTGTCTGTGCCCGCTATGCGTCTTTCGGTGTGATCATGGTGGTGAATTCTTTGGCCCCATCTCTTGTTTTCTTGAACCTCGTGATGTCCGCATGGAACCCTTTTCTCCTTACTTGTTAGAGAAAATTGGTGTGTCAAAGAGTTGGAACTGCACCCAGGCTGATGGAGTTTGCTCCCTTCTACTTACCTCAGGTGAAACTCCTCTGCTTTCCTTTGCTTGTCATATCATAGATGACATGGGTATGGAACCGGATCTCCATGGTCCCCTCCTCAACCAAGTCACCTCCTTTCAGTGTTGAATTGGCTTTCAGGCTGATCTGTGCCTTGCCTTTGTTTAGAGATCTGTCTTCTCAGTCTGGCTGCCTGATGATCAACGTGGCCATCTTTTTGTCTTTCTTGGAGTCTCTCCTTTCTCCAAACCACTCTTCGTCACGTCATCGAGTCCCGTGACACTCTCTTCTTAGAGGGCATGTTTGAGTGTGACTTCTGTTGCATACTCAGTGCGGGACCCGTTGAACAGTTCCCCTTGTCTTGCCTCCCAAACGCTTTGGCCACACTCTCTTGGTTTTGAGGAGGGTCTGTTCCACCTTTCTTTGGTGTACCTCCTATTGCACACTCAGTGTGGAACTCGTTGGAAAGTTCTCATATGCAGTTTGTACCCTCGGTGCAGGACCCATGAGATGCTTGCATTCTTGCCGCATCTCCTCGTGGATTGCCCCTCTCTCCCCCTTCCTTGTCATTGCCTACAGGGTCACCCTCTCTTAGGCATGACACTGCTGACTCCCTTGTATTATCTCGTGTCTAGACTGACAGTGAAACACCTCCCATTTTGGTCGCGTTCATGGCGCGACCTGCAGCCTCATCTCTTACCAATGTTCCCCCCGTGGTGACTCGGTATGTTTGTTGTGGCTGACTTCAGGCACTGCCAACTCAAAGTCACAAGTATGTGTATCACTCTCATGAACCCGTCTCATTTGCACCCAACACGAGTGAACCGTCAACGGATCTCCGACCTGCTGTCCCTCCCTGATTCACGATTTTAGGTGAGCTGGGCCCTTGTGCCCTTGGGCCATATATAACCAATCACCTCACCCTTGAAACTGTGTACAGAAAAGTGTATTGAGAAGTGAACAGAGAAGTGAACATTGATCGCTAACAAAAACATATCTATGTCATAAGAATACCATGTTTTTCATGTTTGACAAGGAATATATTTGCGGGCTCTAGCCACATGCCTTCATGTTCATAAATGTTGAGAAATCCATGGATACAGGAATACACTTTTGGATACACTGATTGTGGAGTGCATGAATTTGGGTCGATTAACTATACCTCCCTTGGGCTCACCACAAAAGCATCCTCTATCACAACTTACTTTGTTGTGCATCCAAGCACTGCCTTGGGATACTCCATCATTGAGGAGGAGTTCTGTTGGGCTCTTCACACTTTGAGTGTTGGATATGTTGCCTCTTGCTTTACTGCTGCTGGCCTCTCACTCCTGCCACTTGAGTCACTGATACTTTATGATGCACGCAACACATCTGACTCCACTTTGTGAGAAACATGACTTAAAAAAGAGCGTAATGCTCTTAGCAAATTCGATGTCCACAAGTTATTGGATATCCCACCTGGTGAGAAGGCATTGTTTGTCAAGTGGGTTTACCGTCAAAGGCTAAAGCCTAACTGCTTCATTAAGTAGTATTAGGCTTGGATCATTACCAGAGGCTTCTCTCAGGTGCCATGTGTGGACGTAATGAAAAAACTTCTCCATTTGGCCGATACACAATTGCCATAGCCCTTCTCATTGTGGTGGTGCAACATGACTGGGAGTTGAAACAGATAGATATTAACAATTCATCACTTCATGATAGACTTGACAAAGAAGTTGACATGGTCCAACCACTTGGGTTCACTGATGGAACAAACAAAGCATGGCGAGTTTGGAAGACCATTTATGGGCTCAAGCAGTCACCTTGCTATTTGAACAAAAAAAAACACCTCTCTACTTGAGAAGGGAGGGTTTCACAGCACAGCCAAACCCACCTTGTTCCTCAGTGCCCCCTCGGCTCCTCTTGTGGCCATCCTTGTCTATGTCGATGATTTGCTGATTGCATCTCCGAGCCCTTCAGCTGTTAGGTCTGCAAAGGCTCTCCTACAATCGACATACAAGATGAAACATCTCGGCCTAGCTAGTGCCTTCTTGGAAATGGAAATTCAGACCGATTGCTTGCATCAAACATTCCAAGTTTACCAAGCTGCACATGTTTGCAGCTTGGCAGAATGCTTTACATCTCTGCTGTCTGCAGTTCCCAACACTTCCACCCCATGGACCCCAGCAGGTTATACACTACTTAAGTGTCTAAATATTCTGAAACTGGAGGAGAAGGTGGATGTGATAGAACAATGGAGAATGATTCGCTCGTTGATGTACCTTGCGACCACCTTCCGTGCTCATGTGTCCTTTGCTAGTAACTCTATGTCTTAATTCTCCTTGTTCTTGTGAGAGCATCATCTCAAAGCTATGCTTTGTATGGTGTATTACACGTTCTCTACTATCTGCACAATCCTCAGTCATTGTTGATGGATTCATCGATAGTGACTGAGCACATGAGATCGACACATGACTTAGAGCACGCTAACTCTTTTGACTGGGGAGAAAATTGTGGTTTGGAAAATTAGCAAAGAAAGCTACATGACCTAAAGCTCGACTTAGGCTGAGGACGTGGCACTTGATGCATACATGGGTAAAGCGTTTTGGCGATGTCGCTTGCTACAGCAATTGCGCATTTCCACTTGCTGCATCACCTTGCGTGGTGACAACCAAAGCAAAAAGGCCATTGCCGAGAATGACGGCATGCATTGCTCTTATACTGAGCACATCAATGCATTTGCGCATTCCCATTTTCTTTATGAGTGCATTGCTGTTGGCATTGTTCACCTTGTACGGATGGATACACAGTCACAGATAGCTCACTTTCTCCCAAAGGCACTCAGCAGAAACATCAAATGTGATGCTTACGTGATCGGGAATGGGCAGGTATCTCCCCGCTCCCACCTGAACCGCTTAGAATTTGTGACTCACGCACCATCGCTGACTCCACATTGTGGGAGACAACTACCCGCGACGAGCTCGATGCTCTTGCCAACCATGGTGTCTAAAAACTGGTGGATCTTCCACCAGACCAAAAGGCATTGTGAGCCAAGTGGGTTTACCAGTGAAAGCTGAAACCGCACAGCACCCTCGAGCAATATAAGGCTCGGCTCAATGCCAAAGGATTCTCCCACATTCCTGGCATTGACTTTTATAAGAACATTTCTCCAATTGGACGACACACCACCGAAAGACCTCTACTCACTTTGGTGGCCCAGCATGATTCGGAGTTAAAACGGGAGGATGTCAGCAATGACTTTCTACATGGTAGGCTTAAATGAGGAAATTGACATGGTTCATTCCTGGGGGCTCATTGATAGGTCCAACAGTGTGTGGAGGATTTGAGAAGCTTTCTGTGGGCTCAGCAAATTCCCCTGATCTTGGAAAAAAGAGATGACAGCTGAAGCTAAAGCCATATACTTATGTATATGGCGCTCGGTGTAGGTACGTGTGAAGCCGTTTGGCTTTCTCGCTTGTTGCAACAACTGTGTGTTGCCATACATTGCATCAATCTTGGATGTGAGTGACAAAGCACAAAGGCCATTGCCAAGAATGATGGCATGCATCACATTTGCACTAAGCACATTCAATTGGAGCATCATTTGTTCTTAAATTGCAGTGTTTGTGGCATTGTTCGGGTTACTTGGGTAGACACGCGATCAGGTAAGGCTGACTTTTTCACCAAGGTGCTCAACATAAACGTCTTCAAATATGCCATGCATGTTGCTGGCGTTTTGTGTCCTCATGATCCCGGGTGATGTGTGTTTGTTTTCGACTTGTCTATGCACCACCATGCTTCTACATTTACGTGCCTGATGTCGCACCAATGCATGTGAGTTCTGTGACTAGGATCATGGGGGAGTGTTATTATTTCGTCTTGTTCATGACCTTTCACACCTCGAATGCCCTTGTGTTAATGATTAGGTGGCCACCGTGTCGGCCGCTCTCCGTGCACTGGTGAGAAGCCACCTTTGGTTAAATGCCGAGAAGTCGGGCTCAACTCCCGGATGGCAGTGTCGCCTCGTCCTGTGTGTTGCATTGGCGAAGTGCACAAGTACCTGTTGTGATATGAGTTGTTTCCATCCATTTGTATAGCTTGCTGTGACCACTCGACCGTGTCCATGCTCGTGCAGATCCCTGATGTGGGCCCAGCTGGTTCCGGAGCACTGACAGTTGGTGGGTCCATCGACCAGCAGTTGCCAGACGGGTGCCATGACGTCCCGGGTGCTTGCTGGGGTGCTCTGCAGTTTTTTCTGCAGACGCTAAAGTTTTCTCGGTGGACTGGCTCTCAAGCCCGATATGCATGTTTTGCATTGCCCGTCCACCGTGCGTGTGACCAGTCGTAGCGTCCGGCTCGAGATTCAGCATCTCTAGGTTCAGACGGTGTTGCATTTGGATGCCTGTGCGCAGAGTTATGGCCAAAACAGTGGTTTTGAGCCGGTTTTAGGACAAACTGACACTGCCGTGTGCGTCATCCGCCGTGTGCCGTGGCAGGTATTTATGCCGTGTGTTTATCACTGGTGTTCTCCCCCCTGAGCACCAGCGCTTGTTACATCATCGCCTCTGCCATGTGAGCTCGGAAACTATGTCCAAGCTCATTCGAACTCAGCCAGCCCTCGGTCTTGACGTAACTTCTTTTGAGAAGTCGCCCAAGACCGACTGTCTTTTTTGCGTCAGGGTATGATGCATCGCTGCTCTTACCCTGACTCCTCCTCCCGGGCTCTACGCCCACTAGAGTTGGTCCACTCAGATCTTCTCCGTCCTCTCCCAGTCGAGTCCCTCTCTGATCGGGGTCGATATGTTCTCACCCTGACCGATGATTTCACCCCGATGCGGTGGGTCTATAGCCTCCGCCACAAGAGTAATGCCGCACTGGCGGTCCGCCTGTGGCTTGTGATGGCTGAGCGTCAGTCTCGTCACACCCTGCACACGTTCTGCTTAGATCGTGGTGGCGAGTTCTTAGGCGAGATGGATGCCTACTTTGACGAGCACGGTATCTTTCACCAGATTTCTGTCCCTACTCCACCACAACTCAACGGTGTGTCTGAGCGTTGGAACTCCACCACGGAGGATGTGGTTCCCGCTATGCGGTCTGCGTGCGGTCTACCGGAGTCCTTCGCCTTTGAGGGCTTCTCCTACATGACGTGGGCTTGCCGCATGGTTCGCTTCCAGACCATGTCACGCCGTACAAGTTGTGGTTCGGCCATCGTGCTGATCTCCACCTCGCTCGCGTTTGGGGGTCCCTCGCCTGTGTCTGGTACACCGAGGACCAGCTGAGGTCCAAGGTCTCACCTCGGGGACGCATGTGTACCTTCCTCGACATCTCCCCGCGGTCAAAGGCCTGGCGCTTTTGGGACCCTGCTCGCCATCGCATTGTCGAGTCTCGAGATGCTCTTTTCTTTGAGGCACTCACCTACCGTGACTTGTCCAGCATTCTGTCACTTGCCGCCGACCACATTCCTACTTGTGTGGCCTCCTGGCAGATGGGGGAGTTTAGTCCTGTGGATGGGTCCGTCCGGGCCTCCTCACCTGTGGTCCGGTCTCCGGCTGTTGACGATCCGACCATCGTGGCTGTGGGTCCAGTAGCCTCATCAGTTCCCTCTGGCACACCTGATCCCGTGCCGGTGTCAGACCAGTTTGGCACACCTGATCTCGTGCCGGTGTCAGACCCCTCTGGCGCACCCAATCTCGTGCCAGTGTTGGTCCCCTCTGCCACACCTAATCCCGTACGAGCGTCAGTCCCCTCTGGCATACCTGATCCCGGGCCAATGTCAGCCCCCTCTGTCATACCCACTCCCGTGCATGCACCCATGTCCCCTACGGCTCTGGCTCAGCAGCCTTCCCCGAAGCCTAAGGTGAGTGCCTCAGCATCGGGCTACTCCCACGAGCCCAGCGGTTGTGTTCGACCATTGGCCTCTAGGGTTGAGCGGGCTGCTGACTCAGCGTCCATGCGCTCGACTCGTAGTGTTTAGAATGGCGAGCCTGGCACGAAGGCCCTTGGCTTGAGTGTCCAGGCAGACTACACTGAGGTGCATCCAGCATGTCCTGTCGGCCGCGAGTTGGTCGAGTTGGTGCCGCAGCTGACCTTGTCGTGGTCAGACCGAGTCCGGAGGCGTGTGTCTTAGCCACCCGGAGCACTCCCTCGACGACGCCTGATCCAGGCACGTTGAAGGAGGCACTCTCAGCTCACGATGCAGACCTGTGGTCTGTTTCTGATGAGGATGAGCTGAGAGCCATCCGTGAGCACGGTGTCTATGAGCTTGTCGACCTCCCGCCTGGGCGGAAGGCTGTACAGGCTAAGTGGGTCTTTCGCAAGAAGGTGAAGCCTGATGACACACTGGATCGCTACAAGGCTCGCTTGACGGCCAAGGGATTCTCGCAGGTTGAGGGAGTAGATTTCACTGACACCTTTGCACCCGTTGGCCGCATGACCACCGCTCGCGCTCTGTTCGGGTTTGTTGCTCACCACGACTGGGAGCTGCACCAGATGGACGTGAACAACACGTTCCTCCATGACACCTTAGAGGAGGAGATCTACATGGTCCAGTCACCTAGATTCGAGGTCGGTGACAAGGTCTGGCGCTTCCGCAAGGCCTTGTACGGCCTGAAACAGTCACCCAGGTGCTGGAACTTGGAGATCACCGGCACACTGACACGTGCCGGTTACGTACAGAGTGACCCTGACCCGTCCCTCTTTCTCAGACGGACAGTCGAGAGCTTCACCGCCATCCTGGTCTACGTGGACGACCTCCAGATTGTGTCTCCTTCTCTGGAGGCCGTGAAGGAGGCCAAGGTAGTTCTCCAGGTTGCCTACACGATGAAGGACCTTGGTCATGCAGCTGTGTTTCTCGGGATGGAGATCGTGCGTGTTCGTCAGCGACGGACACTCTTGTTGCATCAGGCATGTTATGCCCGCGTTGTGGGGGAGCGGTTTGATGACCTCCTCGGTGCAGTTCCTACAGCCTCCACCCCCATCACATCTGACGGGCAGGATGCTCTCAAGGTGGATGATCCCGCTGACCTATGGGAGACAGTGGACGTGACCCCGTACTTGCGCCTGATTGGCTCTTTGATGTACTTGGCCACTACCACACGACCCGACATTGCCTTCGTCGTCAACCTCCTTGCACAGTTTTCACAGTATCCTCGAGTGAGAGCCATTCATGCGGCAGTGCGAGTGGTGCGGTACGTGGTGTCCACACCGTACCTTGGACTCTGCTTTCGACGGCAGTGTTCGGTGGTAGATGACGGCTACACAGACAATGACTGGGCGTGGAGTCCTGATGGGCGTAGTCGGACAGGCTACATGTTCTTGCTTTGTGGCACCGCTGTGTCGTGGCGCAGTGGCAAGCAGGGTTGTATCGCACGTAGCTCATCAGAGGCTGAGTATGTTGCTCTGGAGGTTGGGGAAGCTGAGGCGGTGTGGCTGCAGCGTCTATTTCGTGAATTGCGTCAGTCTGTGCCTTGCATCGTTCTGTGCTGTGAGAACTAGAGTGCTCTTGCCATTGCAGAGAACTCTGGTATGTTTCATGCACGCACGAAGCACATTGTTGTTGTGCGTGATCTTGTGGAGCGACAAGTGATCTCCGTCATGTGGTTCGGCACGGACATGCAGCGGGCTGACTTCTTGACCAAGGCACTTGCGCGCGGAAAGTTCATGGTGGCCATTCGTTTTGTCGGGCTACGTCCCTTGCCTGAGAGTGACTGATAGTGGGGTGTGTGAACATGGACTGTTGAGCATCTTGTTGTGCACCTGTGTTAGTACTGCACGTGTATTGACATGCGTATTATCGGGACTTCGGGAGTGTTGTGATGAGAGTTGTTTCCATCCATTTGTACAGCTTACTTTGACCACTCAGCCGTGTCCATGCTCGTGCAGATCCCTGATGCGGGCCCAGCTGGCGCCGGAGCACTGACGGTTGGTGGGTCCATCCACCAACAGCTGCCAGACAGCTGCCACGACGTCCCGGGTGCTTGCTGGGGTGCTCTGCAGATTTTCTACAGACGCTAGAGTTTTCTCGGTGGACTCGCTCTCGAGCCCGATTTGTATGTTTTGCATTGTCTTTCCACTGATCGATGCCAGACTTGTGCGTGTGACCAGTTGTAGCGCCCGGCTCGAGATTCTGCATCTCTAGGTTCAGACAATGTTGCGTTTGGATGCCTTTGGGCAGAGTTACGGCGAAAATAGTGGTTTTGAGTCGGTTTTAGGACAAACTGACACTGCCGCGTGCGTCACCCGCCGTATGCCGCGGCAGGTATTTATGCTGTGCTTGTCAATTGTCATTCTCTCTCTGCTTTACTAAGTTATTGGAGCTTATGAGACTTTGCGCGTCTCCCTAGCGTGATCCTTGCTGTTTCTTGCACCTGCTTGCTTGCTAGTTCGCCAGCTGACTAGAGAGTGTCGCCACATCAGCAGCAAGAAGGTTAAGAAGCTTCCTAGCAATTTCTAAGTACAAGCTCTTCAATGCTCGCTCTTCCTTTCCTATATTGTATTGGTGATTTTATCTAAGTACAGAACTTTGCATCCATTGCGTGTGCCGTATGTGGGGATCTCCCCACCTTCTGTTGCGTTCTCCATGCACACAGCTAGCGTATCGAAGACCTCTAAAAAAAAGGGCTTTGTAGCTCGATTTCACGTAACTATGGAAAAGAATGGACAAGTTTGTGTACTCGTTGCATTCACATGTCGAAGCCTTGTTGTGAAATGAGAGAAGGAGATACTCTGATTTCGATGCAGTTCTTTGCAACCTAAGGAGGTCACTGGCCCGATGTGAATCCACTATCGTCATTTTTTATGTCCGCATAGTATCCTAGTAAGGGTTAGCCCCGTAAACCCTTGATGTCATAGCGATGAAAGCAAAATACTTGAAGATTGGTTCTAGAATAACATTCGGTTGTTTTAGATAAGTTACGGTGTTGGAAATATTTTATCCACTAATGAACGAATGATTTTTTCAAAAATTTCATTCATATAGAGGCGATTTCCGCTTGGGTTACAGAGGTGTATTTATTTACTTCTATTTCTTTTTTTCATAAAATTATCCTCTCCGAGGTTTTGCTTTTTTAAGCACATTAAATACACATGCATTTTCTTCCGTTTCTTGTTTCTTATTTTTATTTTGGAAGATTTGTATGTTTTCGGTGCTTTGGGATCTGTGGGCATACGAATCTCGAAGTTTTCCCTCGCATGGTTTGTAAGATATTACATCTAAATTGTTTACAAGCGTCGAGTTCGACAGCACCGTCTGTGTTCCTGGATATGTGGTGGGTCTGGCCACATCGATTTCGTTCATGTGAGCTGACGTGGCTTTCACCATCGGGTCATCAGCGGCAGGCGGGCGTGGTCCAGTGCAAGAATCGACAGCAGACACATGCGAGCACTCTCGCTCATGACGAGCTTTGCGTGCATCTTCCGTCGATCGAAATCCACGGTGACCACAACTTCTTCATTTGACGTTTGAACTCGAAAATTTGTTGCCCAAGCTTACACGTATTTTTTATGGAGTCACCGTCAGGATTGGGACGTCACCGGCCCCCTGGTCAGCTTGCGAGCGTCCCACTTGAGCTCGTGGCATCCAAGTATTGGCGTCGTGCACCTCGCGAGTTAGCACACGCCCTGAAGAGTTGCATTCCCGTCGAAGCTTGCCTCCAGGAACTGACGTACATCCGACGCTCTTTGCGACCCAGCAGCAACCCGAGCAGCAATGGCTCTATTGACCAGCTGCAGTTGCCTTCAGCAAACTGTCATCGGGGGCGCTTTGAGCAGCGAAGCGAGGCGTCAGAGGCCTATCCATTCTTCAGTAACAGCCATTCAGGCCGGTGGGTGGTCCATGATTGGCTCGCCTATGCCCTGCCGAACCGTTTCAGCTCCTTGCCGGAGACTGTCGAAGACCATCAGGGCCGACGTCTCTGTACAGCTCGGTGGTGGCGGAGATGTCCATGGCAAGGCAGCGGCCGGGGACCGGTTGAAGGTCGTGAAATCTGTGAAGGTCTACCATGTTCCTAAGGTGCCCTCCCTCGACCTGGAAGGCATGGAAGGCGTTGTGAAGGAGGTCCTCGGGGACTGGAAAGGCACACCCGTGTCAGCAAATTTGCCGTACAAGGTTCAGTTTGAAGCAGCGGTCGAAGGGAACACAGTGAAGTTTGTGGCCCATCTGAGAGATGACGAGTTCGAGGTCGTGTAGTGGACTTGATTCCGCGGAAAGCAGCCGAGGAATGTACTTCCGTGCGGTGGCCATCAACGTAACTCCTTTCTGCAGGCGGCTTGCTTTTGTTTTTTGCGCTGTTCGGGGGCTGCGACACGTTCGTCCACTTCTTGAAAAATGATTATTCTGGGCACTGCCTGCTGCTTGTTGCTTGCTAGCCAACGGTTAAGCTCCCTGAAACCTTCTGTTTCTGAAGCTTCATGGGAGCTCTGCGTTTGTAAACTCTGCACAGGGCGAGTGCACAAACTACAGTTGCACCGTCTCCGGCAAGGCATTGTGGATGTGTATGTATTCATTTGCTCTCTTGGTCATTTTCGGGTGTGCCAGCTGACTTGTTCCAATGCTCTGCCTGGACTGCCCTTGGGCGACTATTGCTGAGGGTTGGGGTTCTCATTCAGTTCAGCTGCAGGCAAGCCAACGTGTAGGGGAAAAATGGGTACAAGATTCTTGGCTTTAACATTGTCAAGGGCAGCTGCCAGAGGCCCTTGGTTGATTGTACCAGTGGTGTACAACTTAATGGCTTGTCCAACGGCAGTGCTAGCAGGTGCATGAGTAGTTGCAGCAAATGTGGAGGCAACTGCAGCACTGGAAATGAGTGTTGCTTCTAGGACAAGAAGAATATCAGATGGTATTGATGATGCTGAATCTGATCCAGAGACCACTGGAGGTACAGCACAACGTGTAACATAAGGCCTACGGAATGCAGCTTGGGCCGTTGGTGCCATCCTACCAGGAGTGGTATGCCGACTCTGCCAACATGTCCTATGGTCGATGAGTGAGCTTCCATAAGATATACATGGTAGAATGCTGAACAGAGACTGTCGATATGCATGCAAACGAAAGTGTAGTGTTATAGTTGAGAACCAGGATTGCACCCCGACCCAGGCATTAGGAAGGAGGACAAAGCAATCGCTAATGCTACAGTTGCAGCTGCCATGAATAGTTCGGCAGTCACAGCTGGTGCTCACATGCACATGCACCACTGGGTGTGGTGGAGTGTTGGTGTATGGGCTTTGAGCTATCATGTAGCCTTGCTAAGGGAGAGTCTCCTAGTTTGAGCTGATGGGTCTCCGGTGGCTACATTACTCCTTCTGTGACATGAATGGTGCACTCTAGCAGCTCAATTTCCCCATATGTTTCTAGTGGAGTTTTCTCGGTGGTCGAGACCCGGGCACTTGGTGTTTTCTGCCAGTGTTTTCTTGCCCCTGACAGGTTGTACACTCTCTCTGTGGTCGAGACCCGGGTACACGGTGGTTTGTGCCGATACCTCGGGAGACCCTGCATTGATTGGTCTAGTCTTATGGACCTTTTGACAGACATGTGTAGTCTGCGTGTGGCTGAGACCCGGACGTCCGGTTACGTGTTCCGGCGTCTCGGGAGGCCTCAAACTTGCCTAGTTTGGCTAGACCGTGATGCTAGTGTGTCACCGTATATCCTGGTTGTGTTTGGGGTATATTTGATATTTTCCTATCGGTCGAGACCCAGGCACACGGTTACCTGTTCCGGTGCCTTGGGAGACCTCCAGTTTGTGGCTTCATGTTGTGGGACATGTGTACTCCCCGTCCGTGCCTTTTGGTGCGGCGGGGATGACGGGGCCTGGTGGGCTAGCCGCCAGTCCCCAGTACAAAAGCTCAGTGTAGGGCTCATTGTACTCTCTCCTTGATTCTTAATTATGTTATTCCAGACTTAGCCAGATTTTGGCGCTGCGTTTCTCCCACTCACACCCAGAGCTCATGTCTCATCCAGCATGGGCCTGCATGCCCTAGACCTATTTTAGCATGGTATCAGAGCACAGGGGGGCCGTGTGAGCAACAAAGCAGCAGAACAGGTCTGAGACACAGCAGAGATGCGCCACGTGGCGCCACGCAGACAGAATCACTCAGGGAGCGGCAAACGAGTCTACGACATCAACTAGAGTGACTTCCATCAAATTCTTAGGTTTTAGTGGTCCATGGGAGTCTTCTGGGTCCTACTGATGCTGCAATATTGACGGCACAAGCAGCACCACCAATGCGGCAGCAGCCGCTTATCAACAAAACCAGCACCTCCCGGCAGGAGAGTGTAAGTGGCAGCCGCTTGCAAGCAAGCCTTGCAGTCGCGTACAAGCGGTGCAGCTGCGGCGTGCAAGCAACGAGCAGCAGCAGCATCAGCCACATGCATTGCACAGCAGCAAGCAGCCACAGCAACGTTTGCACAAGTAGGAACCAGATTAGGTGCGTGCAACAGCATACAAACAGCTTGGCATCAACCTTCAAACATCAGGGTGACGCCACGTGGCAGCCAAGGACGTAGTCGCAAAGAGCAGCAGCAGCGTGCATTGTGCATCGCGCAACATCAGCAGCAACGGCAGCCGCTGCGGGCATTGCGGACAGCCATGGCCGGCAGCTGCAGTAGCGCAGTACAGTCGCTCACAGCCGCCTGCTGCTGCCGCAACACGTGTCAGCAGCGTTCTGTACGCTAAGCGAAGAGTCACGTTGAGTAGCTTGCAGCAACTGCACCCTGAGCAGCAGCGTTGCGCAGCCTGCGACAGCAGCAACAGCAGCAGAAGCCTTGCGCAGCGTGACAGCACCAACGCGAGCAGCGAGCAACAACAGCAGCGTTGCGCAGCTTGCGCGACAGCGGGCAGTAGAGGCATTCGTGCAGCTTGCCGCAACGCGCTCGCAGCAGCAGCCAACGCCCCGCCCCTTTTCTCTCTGCTGCTCTGCTTCGCTCCGATCTTGCTGCCGATCCTCCCTCGCCCCACAACCTCTTTCTCTCTCTCTCTCTCTCTCTCTCACTTTTCTGCTCTCCCTCTCTTTCGCCTGCTGGCTCTCTCTCGCTCGCACGGACCCGCCCTCTCACTCTCTCGCTCTCGGCCCTCTCTCCTGCTAGCGTTCACTCGCTGCGACGGACTCGCTCTCGCGTCCTCTTGCTGACGTCACCGTCGGCACCTCGCAGTAGCGAAACCCACCCACGCTTTTCGCGTGGGTGCGAAATCACCCACGCGATCGTGGGTGGTAGCCGATCGACGTTGTATCTCAAGCCGGATTCGACCCGGCCACTCCATCCAAAAAAAAAAAAAACTGTAGGTCAAACAGGGACAAGCGAAGAAAGAGAGAAAAAAAAACTCGTTAACCCCAAGGGGTATTTCTGTAACGTTTCCCATTCAGACAACGAGTTCTTTTCATTCTGATTTTCTCCTGTATTTCCTTCTTAGAAAGGGGGCATTTTTCCCATACCCTTTTTCATACCCTTCTCTCCTTTCCTACATTTTAGCACAAGTACGACTATCGGACACTTCACCATTTTTAGTTCTTTTCTTTTAGTCGCTTCAGGACTATTCCCTTCCACTTTGCATCACCTAGGGACAGTGCCTTTTTCACTCACCCCTATCACACCTCACCGTCCCTCTCGGCACGATGTTGCCGTGGCCGGGGCCACCCCCTGGCCCTTCCCTCACTCAGGGATTTTCTCCCTCGCCCATTGATAGTGTTCTGCACTCTTACCCTCTTCATCCGCGACCCTCAGACTCCCTGAGGCCGCCGCCGGGACCACCACCACGTGGTCACCCCTGCCACGTGGACCCGTGGTCGTTTTCGCCGGGACACGGTCCCTCCCACCACGGGTTGCCTTTTGGCACAGTGCCTCTGCCACTGGCATCCCCACCTCATGGTGGTGCTGGTCAGTCCCTCCTATGGTTAGTTTCTTCCCCACCACGAGAGAGCATCTTCCTCGCTCCGCCGTTTCACCAGCTTACTGATGCATTGACGCGGACATCGCCTTCTCATGGGTACACTGGACAGCCTCCTCTGTGGTCAGCTTCTGCTCTGACCGGGGCCAGCGCTCTACACGCCCCCACGTGCCATCAGCCTGACGGCTTGGTGTCCAGACCACATCCACCCTCTGGTCATCCTTCTCCATGGTCCCTCTCGTCACCACCGCGACAGGGAGTTCTTCACGCTCATCCGCATCCTCCTTTGCCATCAGGGGTTGATGTGTGGCCGACAGCACCACCTCCCCGTGATGCTGCTCTCCAGCCGCTCCCATGGTCCGTCGTTCCGCCTCCGGGACACGGCACTCTCCATTCTCACCACCATGACTCTCCTCGGAGTGGTCCAGTTCTTCCACGGCAGGATCCAGCTCTTCGTGGGTTTGCCTGCCACTTCTGTGGCGATGGATGCCACGGTTGGCGCCAGTGTCACCTGCGTCCCAGTGGGTGGCATCCACCCTGGCTCGCGCCTCGTGAGTTCCCTCACATACCACAGCAGACAGACCTACCTCATTCGTCCGATCATCACACAGGTGATATTGCTATCCTGTACACCGAGCTCCAGAGTCTGCGCCAGATGTTGCAGCAGATCAGGGACCGTCTCTTCACCCATCAGGTTGACTCTTCCTGTCCACCATCGTCCTCCTCTTCCTCCTCTTCTTCAGAGCGACCTTCCCCAACTGCATCAGACCTCTCTTCTCAGTCCGCGGCTATTCTCTCCATCCTACGCTCCACTGGTGTCATGCCCCCTTCCAGTCAGCCTCCTGTTCGACGACGTCGTCGTCGCCCAGCGCATCATGTTCGTCTCGTCTCTGGCAGGTCTTCACCTCCACCAGCTTCTGTCGTTGCACCGGTTGAGGGGGGGTGTGTGCATCCGTCCACTTCGACGTCGACTACGCCAGTGAGCACCGAGGATGGAGTAGGAGCACCTAGTACTACATCTATTAGAGTAGGTACATCAGCAGTAGCAGAATCAGACACGTCCACACAGTCGCCATCCACGCTTTCCGCACCATCTACAGGACCAGCTGCATCAGCTGGTACAGTTGCACTTGCTGCACGAGCTTCCCCACCTGTTGCATCGCCTGCAGCAGTGTCCCCTGCAGCTTCTACAGTTTTGGCAGCAGTAGCAGCATCAGACACCTCCAAACAGTCTCCATCCACGCTTTCCGCACCATCTACAGGACCAGCTGCATCAGCTGGTACAGCTGCACTTGCTGCACGAGCTTCCCCACCTGTTGCATCGCCTGCAACAGCTCGCTGTTGCGTCCCCTGCAGCTTCTACAGTTTCAGCAGCAGTAGGCGCATCAGACATATCCACACAGTCCACATCTCTAGTAGGATCAGCAGCAGTAGTCCTCTCCACAGCACTGACTCTACTTTCACTAGCAGGCGCAACATCAACGTCATCTGCTACATCTACAGCTTCATCGACATCAGCCTCTGCTACAGCACCTCCTTCGCTTACAGCACCAGCTGCCTCAGCTGTGACGGCTGCTCCAGCGGCACCAGCGGCACCAGCTGCTCCATCTTCACCAGCTACGTCGACACCTTTGTCAGTGTCATGTACTTCACCAGTGTTAGCGACAACATCATCTGTTGCATCCTCAGTGCCGACAGCACCAGCTGTATCTGTTGCCTCTGCAGCGCTTTCATCTTCCACACCAGCCCTGCTAGCCACGTTGGTTGCACTGACCACATCGTCTCCACCAGATGCACCAGCTCTATCATTTGGATCGACGCCTTCATCAGGATCATCATTAGCTCCGGCTGTTGCATCTACTCCAGCTTCTGTCTCAGCGATACCACCTACATCCTCTTCAGCATCACCTGTTGGGACATCAACTACATCTACCATATCGACATCATCTACAGCACCTCCAGCATCAGTTCCATCTGCTACATCGGCAGCAGCACCTTCCTCAGCAGCACCAGCTTCATCAGCAGCACCAGCTGTATCATCAGCACCAGCTGCATCAGCACCACCATCTTCACCGGCAGCATCCGCTGCATTAGCAGCATCGGCAGCACCGGCAGAATCTGTAGTATCAGGTGCATCTGCAGCATCATCTCCACTGTCAGCATCAGCTGCATCGATAGCATCAGCTACATCATCAGCAGCAGCCACATCGGTAGCCTCAGCTACATCGATCGCATCAGCCGTGTTGGTTTCTCCCTCATTGGTCGGTGATTGTGCAGCGGCTGATAAAGACATCTTGGGGGGGGCGTCGGAGTCTTGCCCACCTATGGTGGTCACTGCAGAGTTAGTGCCCTGCACCAGGTCGGCAGCACCTAGTCATTCCTGTCTGAGATGCCGAGCTGAGGAGGATGATATTCATTCCCAGATCAGTGAGCAGGAGACGTACGTCGCTACCGTTCGAGCGATATTGTCCGGCGACATCCGTCCACCGGAGGATTTTCCAGGTTACACCTTCATTGGAGACATGGGGAGGAGCGATCACATCCGGATGTCTAGAGAGTGCGAGCTGAGGGATGCAGAGGGGTGGTTGCGTGCACTACAGGATACGCTAGCTGAGATACTTGCTGAGGGTTGTAGCGGACACAGCCCAGATGGTTCCGAGTCCTGTTCCGTAGCACCCTCAGACAGCACCTCACAGAATGGGGATCCTGATGCAGTGAGCAGCGACGACACATCAGACAGCCTTGCGACATCCTTCAGCTCACCCACATCCTTCTCCTTTCCACCTGGACCATCTCTCTCCACCTCTGAGTCTTGCACGCTTCCTACCTCAGAGGTTGTCCAACATCCACGTCCTTCAGTTGACCCTTTGTCTCAGTCCTTGGATACCTTGAGACATTCCGCCTCAGGAGGCACAGCACCTGCACCCACTCAGCTTCGAGCAGCGGAGATGGAGGTGATGGTACTCCTGAGAGTGGTTGACTCCTTGTCCACCACGTGCAGTGAGATGATGGCAGTGCTCGAGGATGTTGAGTTTGAGCTCTGCACAGTGACTCAGGAGGATCATGCCGAGATGCGTGAGCGCGCCTCTCTTCTCCAGGGTGAGTTGGTTGTAACACAGGAGCATCTACGCACATTGGAGTGTGCAGTTGCTTTACCGACTGCAAGAGTGAGTTTCCCATACACAGCTCCAGCTCCGTCTTCACTCTCCACTCCTGGATCTTCCACCACCATCCTCTCCACCTGTACTAATTTGGAGTCTGCTAGTTTGGACCTCTGGCACCTCCCAGATGTGGGGGGATCAGCCTCTCTCTCCTCGCTCTACCATGGAGCATTCGGCAGCGTCTTCTCCACTCCTGCACCCTCTGATTCTGATGAGAGTGACACCCAGGATCCTGCTAGTTGGGATCTCTGGCAGCTTCCCTGTGGTGAGTGACAGGCCTTAGAGAGTGCGTGAGAGAGTTGTGCACATGATAGTCATTGTAGCCTCATCCTCATCTCTCTGATGACGTACTCACATCTCCGGCTACTGTCAGGTGTGTCCATTGTTGGATTGTTCTTCCCAGGATCGTTTGAGCCAGGAGGAGATGCAGTGTTATCTTCAGGGGATAGGTTCACAGCTTTCTGCATGCAGGGGGAGCAGATGCATCCTATCACATTGGTGTTGGCGTTCATGTTCTCATGACTCTCTCACCACGGGGGAGCGTCTGTATCTTCTCAGCTGGTACCTTGTTGACAGCTCTTGCAGCCCAGGGGGAGTGTTGGTGTATGGGCTTTGAGCTATCATGTAGCCTTGCTTAGGGAGAGTCTCCTAGTTTGAGCTGATGGGTCTCCGGTGGCTACATTACTCCTTCTGTGACATGAATGGTGCACTCTAGCAGCTAAGTTTCCCCATATGTTTCTAGTGGAGTTTTCTCGGTGGTCGAGACCCGGGCACTTGGTGTTTTCTGCCAGTGTTTTCTTGCCCCTGACAGGTTGCACACTCTCTCTGTGGTCGAGACCCGGGTACACGGTGGTTTGTGCCGATACCTCGGGAGACCCTGCACTGATTGGTCTAGTCTTATGGACCTTTTGACAGACATGTGTAGTCTGCGTGTGGCTGAGACCCGGACGTCCGGTTACGTGTTCCGGCGTCTCGGGAGGCCTCAAACTTGCCTAGTTTGGCTAGACCGTGATGCTAGTGTGTCACCGTATATCCTGGTTGTGTTTGGGGTATATTTGGTATTTTCCTATCGGTCGAGACCCAGGCACACGGTTACCTGTTCCGGTGCCTTGGGAGACCTCCAGTTTGTGGTTTCATGTTCTGGGACATGTGTACTCCCCGTCCGTGCCTTTTGGTGCGGCGGGGATGACGGGGCCTGGTGGGCTAGCCGCCAGTCCCCAGTACAAAAGCTCAGTGTAGGGCTCATTGTACTCTCTCCTTGATTCTTAATTCTGTTATTCCAGACTTAGCCAGATTTTGGCGCTGCGTTTCTCCCACTCACACCCAGAGCTAATGTCTCATCCAGCATGGGCCTGCATGCCCTAGACCTATTTTAGCGTGGAGTACATAAGAAGGAAGAGATGGCACAATGCTGATGTTTGGATTGTTGCCAAAGGGACAGCAACACAGGCACGGGCACAAGTGCGAGTGAACGCGAGCTTCATGCTGTGAGTGCAGTTGCTGCTACAAATGTAGTAGTTGGGGCTACTTCAACCACTGCTTGGATGAATAGATTCCGCAGTAGAGGATCAAGCTCGGATTAGGAGTGGAAGGTGGAAGAGTCCCCTCCCATGGCAGGAGATGTGAGCCTCCTTGCTTCTATACCAAGAAGTGGCAGAGAATTGTTAGTGTAGCACACACAAGAAGCATGGGAGTAAGGGACACGCTCAGTACACCATGGATGGAGCAAGCTTGGCACTTGGGTGCTCAGGAGACGAGCAATAAGGAGTAGTCAAGATTCACAGGACAGCAGGATTTTAGTACCCGGCTGACCGGGCCACCCATGCAAGACGCTTAACGTGGGGCGCGGCCGCCACCCCGGGATCAAACCAGAGCAGTCAGCAGCGTGCCACCGGTGGTTGCTCTCACTTCGGAATAAACTGGGAGTGTGGTCCCATAGGATGAGCAACCCAGCATCACACCTCAGAGAAGCTTCTACGAACCTTCCTAACCACTTGCTGTGACACTAGGCGTAAGCGCTAGGATAGCGTGTGACAATGGTCACAAGTTACAGGCAAAAACTGCAAGGGTCTGGGTAGGGACACATACAGAGTGTCAAGAAGCTCAAATCTGAATATAATTGCAGAGAGAGAATGACAACTGAGCAACAATCAGCCTAAATAGTTGCTGGCCGCCTAGAGTCGCTAGGGGCGGCGGTATTTTCGTACCTGCTCAAACTGGCCTAAAACCACAGTTTTGGCCGTAACTCACTTGTAGCGGATTGGACAGAATCCTTGGCCGACTAGGCCAAAACCGCGGTGCTTGAGGGTCTCCGACCCTCAAGCCATCCCGTCCAACCGCCCACAGTCCCAGGTGACCCCGCTCGAGCCACGTGGCTCCTTCGACCGGTTGGCGTGGCACTGCCACGCTACACTCCCCCCCCACTAGGAGTGAGAGCCGCCTCGGCATCTCCGGTAATCCCAATGTGGGATTCGAGCCCTGGAGCTCTGATACCAATGTAGCGGATTGGACAGAATCCTTGACCGACTAGGCCAAAACCGCGGTGCTTGAGGGTCTCCGACCCTCAAGCCATCCCGTCCAACCGCCCATAGTCCCAAGTGACCCCGCTCGAGCCAAGTGGCTCCTTCGACCGGTCGGCGTGGCACTGCCACGCTACATCACTGCTCAGGTGTCAGAATCACGCGCTGTGTGTACTAGAACGTGCACAACGATGAGCTCTATGCAACGGACCCACGCAAGGTGGGTTTGCATCATCCAGACACAAATAGCAAGCAAAACAAGGAAATCGGCCAAAATGGCCTGTCCACCGAGAAAACTCTAGAGCACTCTGAACTGCACTGAGAGCACCCATAAATGTACGAGTGCAGTACAAAGACGTCAGCGTGTGCTTTCCACGACAGGAAGCACACCAAAGTCGCAGGTCTCCTCATCGCACCGGTACAGGTTATCGGGTGCGTGGGTCTCGACCACCGAGAAAATTCCAGCAATGGCAGACGAGCCAGTCAGGCTGTAGAGACGCATCATCTGCGTCACACCTGTCATGTCATAGCTACTGGATAAGTCCCTGGACGATCCGGAGTCCCCTCGGGTCGTCACGACCTCCAATGTGGCCGCCGCTCACCATCAGCTCCAGGTGCACCCGTAGCTGCCACGGCCATGGCTCGTGACGGGTGGAAGCCACACACACCAACACTCCCCCTGGCTGACACATCCGTCAACACCACAATAGCTGAGCGAAGACAGGACAGGATGGCTCGGGCAACCAATCATGGCGAGCACCGATCAAGCATACCACAGCACAGGGTCTCCTCGTGACAATGGTGCATCCCACCAAGTGCCCGGGTCTCGACCATGCAAGAAGTCAATCACACACCTACGTGTCAAACATCATGCAAGAGATACAGAGAAACAAGGTCTCCTCGTGATCCCGGTAAATGTCCCGGGTGTCCGGGTCTCGACCACACCATGCATGGATCATACATAACACATGGAGGCAATGGGTCTCCACGTCACACCGGTACCAGTCACCAGGTGCACGGGTCTCGACCAGCATAACCTCAACCGGAGCATCGTGCCAGACACAAACTAACCACGCTGTCCTCAGAAGGGTGTCAGGCCAAAGCCCACACACCAACACCCCCCCTGGGCTGCAGAGGCTGGCTCCCCCATGGCCACACACCCCTGCAAGACAATAGTAAAGGTGACAATGATGCTGGTTGGATGTGCTCCCACATAGCCTCACCCCGGAGTGTCGTCATCGGTGTCGTCGTCGTCTGTGCTGTCGTCACCTGCTGCTATGACTGGTGCAGCGCTGAGGGCCTCCTCCAACTGCATCACCTGCTGTATGCCTGCAAGCTGCTGAGCTGCACACCGACACGCGGACTCTGCAGCGTTGAGATGCGTGTATAGCTCGTTGAGCTTTGCTGTAGCTGTCGGCCGGGCGGTTGCATCTGCGGCATGTAGGCAGGCAGTCGCGGAACGGACCTGACGGTGGACCTCGATCGCGTGCGCGTCGGCACGAGCCACGGCCTCTTGTAGCCTCGCAACCTCATCGCGTAGGTTAGCAGTCGAATCATATGTCGCCTGGCCACCAGCTGCTAGTAAGACGTGGACACCAAACGTCCTGTCGGCATCTGCAGCGTCCGCATGTGCAAGAGGTGCTACTGTAGAGGCACCAGCTGCTGCTGGCACACCTGTCACTCGGCCGTCGACTCCTGGTCGGACGTCGGTATCCGTCGGTGAATCTGCCTCTACTGCATCGTCGTCGTCATCGGGAGCCCGTACAGTGCCCCGAGACTCCTCCCAACACCTGGTACACAACCAATCGTTCACTTGCCGCTGAGCGTCCGCCCGTCTCCGACGTGCATCCTGTAAAGACCTCTCAGCTGCCTCAAGACGTGTGCGCACATCCTCCATGAACTTCTCGGCAGCCTGCCGTGCTGGAACATCCGTAGTGTAACACGGACTGCTGGCCTCCCGGAGCTTGGCCATGAGACCCTGCACGTGCGCCTCCGCTCGAGCCACATCTACCTCCTGCTCGTCAACCACGGAGCGCAGGCGCTCGGGTATGGGAACTGTAGCTCGGACGTGTGCAGGTGTGTCGACGGCTGGAACCGCCATGGTGTGAGCGATGCCGGTCAGGACAGCCATGAGCCGGAGGTCTGCAGCTCGCTCTGCATCCTCCACGACAGATGCGCCTGTAGGGGTGGCTGCTGTAGGCTCAGTTGATGCCGCAGACACAACTGCCACTCGGTTGTCAACAGTGTGGGCCACTGTAACAGCTGCTCCTGCACGGGCCGTCGCTACTGAAGCATCCACTCATATCACCTCCTCCAATTGCCGGCGCAAGTCTGACCATCTCCACACTACACCGTGGAACGTCCACTCAGCAGCCTCGAGGCGCGTGTACACATCCTCGACGTCTACTACTGCTAACCGACGACCTGCGGCGTCTGCTGTGCTCCAACGTGTGCTCGCTGCACGTAGCTCAAGCGTGAGGTCCTGTAGGTGCCTGTCCGCACGTGCCACTGCATCCTCCTGGTCGCGAAGGGCAGAGTGTAAACGCTCGAGCGAAGGGGCCCGCTCGGCTGCTGGTGCATCAGCTACTACTCGAGCTGCATCCTCCGCAACGGCTACGCCTCCAAAGACAGCTACCGCAGTGGCACCGGTCATAACAGAAGTACTGGCAACCTCGACGTCTCCTGCCTCTCTGGGTACCCCCTCCGCATGTGTACTTGCAATGGCTGATGATGTGACTAAGGGAACGTCTGCCCCAGCGGAGGCCGTACCGGCTGCTACCGGAGCGACGACCATCGTGGTGTCTGCATCAAAAAGCGCGTCCACTGCCACCGTCCCGTCAGTAGCAGTGACTGCAACTGCTGCTTTTGTCACGACGTCGATGGCTCCTGACACACCCACTGCCTGGACGTCTGCTCCACATGTGTTGGCTGTCACCGCCAGTGCTACTACTGCCCCATCCACTGCTGCTGCCACACCTGCCTCTGTGGTCGTGGTCTCTTCTACATCAACTGCAGTATCCATCTCCATCTCCATCTCCACGTCTGCCTCCAACTCCGCGTCAGACCACTCGTCCGTCTCTGACTCCACATTGGACCACTCCTCAGATGTATCATCCTCACTGAGAGCGCCATGTCGTGAAGCACCGTCTGTCGCATCCCTCCTGCACTCTCCGGTAGTCGTCGGCGGACACTCCATCCCCCCCTCGACCGACTCACCGGTAGAAGCTGCGAAGGGATGCCGCACCAACCCTGCGACTGAGGATGAGAGAGTCATCTCCGTGGTGACGTCTGCCACTGCTGCGACTGATGTTGCCTCCTGGGCACGTCTCGCCCAACGTGCCATCCGCTGCCTCGCGTGCCGAGTGCGAGCGCGACGCCGCCAAGCTGAAGGGACTACCACAGATGCGGAGGGGTCAACGGTCGGGATGACTCCAACTGACTCCAACACAAAGCGGAGGACGTCAGATGTGGAGCTAAGGTCGGGAGGTGTGGCATCGTCAGGTGATGACACTGAAGGAGGTGAGGATGGAGAGGAGGAAGCTGTAGCTGTCTGTAGCGACATGGTGGCAACGGCCCGCTCAGAGACCACATGGTCTGTGAGCTGTTGCACCATGTGCTTCAGACCCTGGAGCTCGGCATACAACACTGCCATAGCTCCACTGAGGGGTGCCACAGTGTCGGCCAACGTCTCTGATTCGGATGGAGAAGAAGGGTGGAGCCGTATCCAGGGCGGTCGCCACCCGGCAGGGCGCTGGCGACACTGGCGCGAGCCATGGTGCCGATCGCCACAGTAATAGCAGGCAAAGCCGTTAGACGCCTGAGGCGTGTGCCACGGCTGCAAACGCCATTGTGGACGCGGTGCCTGCCACGCATGCATTGCCGCTACCAACCAGGGCGCCGACAGCGCTCCCTGCCACGCCAATCTGCTCATCTCTTGAGCTTGGCGTTTGTGAGTGCACAGGGCACTCGTTCCCGCTGGCACAAAGCCACAAGGGGAGATTGGCGATCGAAGCACAGTCTATCAGACGTGCGACGACGCCGTCACGAGGACGGCCACTAGCACGCTAGTGGTGCGCTGTTGTGTGACTGCTACGCGATGGCTATGTTGCTATCGTGCGGCTACCGCTATGTGCGACCTCAAGTCGCCTTCGGTGCTGCTGCTACTGTCGCTGCTGCCTACGGCCGCCGTCAACGGCGACAACGGTGGTCCTCGCCACACTTCCTACGGCGGTTAACGTTGCTGGTGGTGCCGCTGCGGCTGCGGCTATTGCTGTTGCACCGGTTGTCGTAACCAACCGACGACTGTGACCCCCGGCCACCTCCCCTTTTTTTTCTCGAGTGCTTTACTTGTGTTCCTTTTTTTCCTTTTTTTTGTTGTTTTTTTTTGGGCCACCTCCTCGGGTGCCCCTTTTGGGGTTGTTCTAGGGTACCCCACTCAAGGACCCCCCCTCTGTCCTCTCCCCCTCCCCCTTTTCTTTTTCTTTTGGCTGCCTGGCTCGACCCGCGCGGTGAGCTCGTCGATCGGACGAGCTCGCCGATCGGCGGGCTCGCTGATCACCGCGAGCTCGCCGCGAGCTCGCCGCGAGAAGCTGTAAGGCAGCTTCCTGCCTGCCGCAATGGGGACAGCAGCAGGTGCTGCTGCCGCCTTGGCTGCCCCTGCTGCGCGTGCTGCTGCTGCTGCTGCTATGCGCGTGTGCAGCTGCGACTGCATGCTGCAGCTGCTCGCCGCCACCGCCGCTGTTGCTGCTGCTGCCTTGCAGTGATGTTGCTACTACAGCTGCTGCTGCTGCGATTGTTGCCTGTTGCCGCTGCTGCTGCAGCGGCTTGCCGCCGCCGCTGCTGCTACAACTGCTCGCCGTCGCTGTTGCTGCTTCTCCTGCTCACTGCTCGTTGCTGCTGCTCCTGCTTGCTGCCGCCTGCTGCTACTGCTCGCCGCCGCCTACTGCTGCTGTCGCTCGCTACTGCTGCTGCTATTTGCTGCTGCCGCCTAATGCAGCTGCCGCCTACTGTTGCTGCTACTGCTGCTAGCTGCTGTTGGCGGCTGCTAGCTGTTCCTAGCGGCTGCTGCTGCTGTGTGTGCTGCGAGTGTGGCTGCGAGTGCGGCTTCGGCGACTGATGCCCTGCTGCTGCGGCTGCTGCTGTCGTGACTGCCGCTACCGTACCTTCTCATGGTTCTCTCATCGTGTTCGCTACAGCTAGTGCAGCGACGGTGGCTGTGGCTGCTGCTGGTGTGGCTCCTCATACCATGGCGGATAGTGCGGTGAACACTCCCAGGATTGTTGCGGTAGTTGTGTCGCACACTGCTATTACTAATGCTGCATCTCTGCTGCACAGCAGAACGAGCTGTGGCTCGTTTGCTTTGATACCAAGAGAAGATTCTAGGAACCTTCCTAACCACTTGCTGTGACACTAGGCGTAAGTGCTAGGTCAGCGTGTGACAACGGTCACAAGTTACAGGCAAAAACTGCAAGGGTCTGGGTAGGGGCACATACAGAGTGTCAAGAAGCTCAAATCTGAATATAATTGCAGAGAGAGAATGACAACTGAGCAACAATCAGCCTAAATAGTTACTGGCCCCCTAGAGTCGCTAGGTGCGGCGGTATTTTCGTACCTGCTCAAACTGGCCTAAAACCACAGTTTTGGCCATAACTCATTGCTCTGGTGTCGGAATCACGCGCTGTGTGTACCAGAACGTGCAGAACGATGAGCTCTATGCAACGGACCCATGCAAGGTGGGTTTGCATCATCCAGACACAAATAGTAAGCAAAACAAGGAAATCGGCCAAAATGGCCTGTCCACCGAGAAAACTCTAGAGCACTCTGAACTGCACTGAGAGCACCCATAAATGTACGAGTGCAGTACCAAGACGTCAGTGTGTGCTTTCCACGACAGGAAGCACACCAAAGTCGCAGGTCTCCTCATCGCACCGGTACAGGTTATCGGGTGCGTGGGTCTCGACCACCGAGAAAATTCCAGCAATGGCAGACGAGCCAGTCAGGCTGTAGAGACGCATCATCTGCGTCACACCTGTCATGTCGTAGCTACTGGATAAGTCCCTGGACGATCTGGAGTCCCCTCGGGTCATCACGACCTCCAATGTGGCCGCCGCTCACCATAAGCTCCAGGTGCACCCGTAGCTGCCACGGCCATGGCTCGTGACGGGTGGAAGCCACACACACCAACACTCCCCCTGGCTGACACATCCGTCAATACCACAATAGCTGAGCGAAGATAGGACAGGATGGCTCGGGCAACCAATCATGGCGAGCACCAATCAAGAATACCACAGCACAGGGTCTCCTCGTGACAATGGTGCATCCCACCAAGTGCCCGGGTCTCGACCATGCAAGAATTCAATCACACACCTACGTGTCAAACATCATGCAAGAGATTCAGAGAAACAAGGTCTCCTCGTGATCCCGGTAAATGTCCCGGGTGTCCGGGTCTCGACCACACCATGCATGGATCATACATAACACATGGAGGCAATGGGTCTCCACGTCACACCGGTACCAGTCACCAGGTGCACAGGTCTCGATCAGCATAACCTCAACCGGAGCATCGTGCCAGACACAAACTAACCACGCTGTCTTCAGAAGGGTGTCAGGCCAAAGCCCACACACCAACACCCCCCCTGGGCTGCAGAGGCTAGCTCCCCCATGGCCACACACCCCTGCAAGACAATAGTAAGGGTGACAATGATGCTGGTCGGATGTGCTCCCACATAGCCTCACCCCGGAGCGTCATCGTCAGTGTCGTCGTCGTCTGTGCTGTCGTCACCTGCTACTATGACTGGTGCAGCGCTGAGGGCCTCCTCCAACTGCATCACCTACTATATGCTTGCAAGCTGCTGAGCTGCACACCGCCACGCGGACTCTGTAGCGTTGAGACGCGTGTACAGCTCGTCGAGCTTTGCTGTAGCTGTCGATCGGGCGGTTGCATCTGCGGCATGTAGGCAGGCAGTCGCGGAACGGACCTGACGGTGGACCTCAATCGCGTGCACGTCGGCACGAGCCACGGCCTCTTGTAGCCTCCCCGCCTCATCGCGTAGGGCAGCAGTCGAATCATCTGTCGCCTGGCCACCAGCTGCTGGTAAGACGTGGACACCAAACGTCCTGTCCGCATCTGCAGCGTCCGCATGTGCAAGAGGTGCTACGGTAGAGGCACCAGCTACTGCTGGCATACCTGTCACTCGGTCGTCGACTCCTGGTCGGACATCGGCATCCGTCGGTGAATCTGCCTCTGCTGCATCGTCGCCGTCATCGGGAGCCCGTACAGTGCCCTGAGACTCCTCCCAACCCCTGGTACACAACCAATTGTTCACCTGCCACTGAGTGTCCGCCCGTCTCTGACGTGCATCCTGTAAAGACCTCTCAGCTGCCTCAAGACGTGTGTGCACATCCTCCACGCACTTCTCGGCAGCCTGCTGTGCTGGAACATCCGTAGTGTAACACGGACTGCTGGCCTCCCGGAGCTTGGCCATGAGACCCTGCACGTGCGCCTCCGCTCGAGCCACATCTACCTCCTGCTCGTCGACCACGGAGTGCAGGCGCTCGGGTATGGGAACTGTAGCTCGGACGTGTGCAGGTGTGTCGACGGCTGGAACCGCCATGGTGTGAGCGATGCCGGTCAGGGCAGCCATGAGCCGGAGGTCTGCAGCTCGCTCTGCATCCTCCACGACAGATGCGCATGTAGGGGTGGCTGTTGTAGGCTCAGTTGATACCGCAGACACAACTGCCACTCGGCTGTCAACAGTGTGGGCCACTGTAATAGCTGCTCCTGCACGGGCCGTCGCTACTGAAGCATCCATTCATATCACCTCCTCCAACTGCCGGCGCAAGTCTGACCGTCTCCACACTACACCGTGGAACGTCCACTCAGCAGCCTCGAGGCGCGTGTACACATCCTCGACGTCTACTACTGCTAACCGACGACCTGCGGCGTCTGCTGTGCTCCAACATGTGCTCGCTGCACGTAGCTCAAGCGTGAGGTCCTGTAGGTGCCTGTCCGCACGTGCCACTGCATCCTCCTGGTCGCGAAGCGCAGAGTGTAAACGCTCGAGCGAAGGGGCCCGCTCGGCTGCTGGTGCATCAGCTACGGCTCGAGCTGCATCCTCCGCAACGGCTACGACTCCAAAGACAGCTACCGTAGTGGCACCGGTCATAGCGGAAGTGCTGGCAACCTTGACGTCTCCTGCCTCTCCGAGTACCCCCTCCGCATGTGTACTTGCAATGGCTGATGATGTGACTAAGGGAACGTCTGCCCCTGCGGAGGCCGTATCGGCTGCTACCGGAGCGACGACCATCGTGGTGTCTTCATCAACAAGCGCATCCACTACCACTGTCCCGTCACTAGCAGTGACTGCAACTGCTGCTACTGTCACGACGTCGATGGCTCCTGACACACCCACTGCCTGGACGTCTGCTCCACATGTGTTGGCTGTCACCGCCAGTGCTACTACTGCCCCATCCACTGCTGCTGCCATACCTGCCTCTGTGGTCGTGATCTCTTCTACGTCAACTGCAGTCTCCATCTCCATCTCCATCTCCACGTCTGCCTCCAACTCCGCGTCAGACCACTCGTCCGTCTCCGACTCCACATTGGACCACTCCTCAGATGTCTCATCCTCACTGAGAGCACCATGTCGTGAAGCACCGTCTGTTGCATCCCTCCTGCACTCTCCGGTAGTCGTCGGCGGACACTCCACCCCCCCCTCGACCGACCCACCGGTAGAAGCTGCGAAGGGATGCCGCACCAACCCTGCGACTGAGGACGAGAGAGTCATCTCCATGGTGACGTCTGCCACTGCCGCAACTGATGTTGCCTCCTGGGCACGTCTCGCCCAACGTGCCATCCGCTGCCTCGCGTGAAGAGTGCGAGCGCGACGCCGCCGAGCTGAAGGGACTACCACAGATGCGGAGGGGTCAACGGTCGGGATGACTCCAACTGACTCCAACACAGAGCGGAGGACGTCAGATGTGGAGATAAGGTTAGGAGGCGTGGCATCGTCAGGTGATGACACTGACAGAGGTGAGGATGGAGAGGAGCAAGATGTAGCTGTCTGTAGCGGCATGGTGGCAACGGCCCGCTCAGAGACCACATGGTCTGTGAGCTGTTGCACCATGCGCTTCAAACCCTGGAGCTCGGCATACAACACTGCCATAGCTCCACTGAGGGGTGCCACAGTGTCGGCCAACGTCTCTGAGTCGGATGAAGAAGAAGGGTGGAGCCGTATCCAGGGCGGTCGCCACTCGGCAGGGTGCTGGCGACACTGGCGCGAGCCATGGTGTCGATCGCTACAATAATAGCAGGCAAAGCCGTTAGACGCCTGAGGCGTGTGCCACGACTGCAAACGCCATTGTGGACGCGGCGCCTGCCAAGCATGCATTGCCAGTGCCAACCAGGGCGCCGACAGCGCTCCTTGCCACGCCAATCTGCTCATCTCTTGAGCTTGGTGTTTGTGAGTGCACAGGGCACTCGTTCCCGCTGGCACAAAGCCAAAAGGGGAGATTGGCGATCCAAGAATAGTCTATCAGACGTGTTACGATGCCGTCACGAGGACGGCCACCAGCACGCTAGTGGTGCGTTGTTGTGCGACTGCTATGCGATTGCTATGCTGCTATCGCGCGGCTACCGCTATGTGTGACCTCAAGTCGCCTTCGGTGCTGCTGCTACTATCGCTGCTGCCTACGGCCACCGTCAACGGCAACAACGGTGGTCCTTGCCACACTTCCTGCGGCTGTTAACGTTGCTGGTGGTGCCACTGCGGCTGCGGCTGTTGCTGTTGCACCGGTTGTCGTCACCAACCGATGATTGTGACCCCCGGCCACCTCCCCTTTTTTTCTCGAGTGCTCCACTCGTGTTCCTTTTTTTTTTCCTTTTTTTGTTGTTTTTTTTTTGGGCCAACTCCTCGGGTGCCCCTTTTGGGGTTGTTCTGGGGTGCCGCACTCAAGGACCCCCCCTCTGTCCTTTCCCCCTCCCCCTTTTTTTTTCTTTTGGTTGCATGGCTCGACCCTCGCGGCGAGCTCGTCGATCGGACGAGCTTGCCGATCGGCNCACTCGTGTTCCTTTTTTTTTTCCTTTTTTTGTTGTTTTTTTTTTGGGCCAACTCCTCGGGTGCCCCTTTTGGGGTTGTTCTGGGGTGCCGCACTCAAGGACCCCCCCTCTGTCCTTTCCCCCTCCCCCTTTTTTTTTCTTTTGGTTGCATGGCTCGACCCTCGCGGCGAGCTCGTCGATCGGACGAGCTTGCCGATCGGCGGGCTCGCCGATCACCGCAAACTCGCCGCGAGCTCGCCGCGGGAAGTTGCAAGGCAGCCTCCCGCCTGCCGCAATGGGGGCAGCAGCAGGTGCTGCTGCCGCCTTGGCTGCCCCTGCTACGCGTGCTGCTGCTGCTATGCGCGTGTGCAAGTGCAACTGCACACTGCAGCTGCTCGCCGCCACCGCCGCTGCTGCTGCTGCTGCCTTGCAGTGATGTTGCTACTACAGCTGCTGCTACTACGCCTGCTGCCTATTGCCGTTGCTGCTGGAGCTGCTTGCCGCCGTCGCTGCTGCTGCAACTGCTCGCCGTCGCTGTTGCTGCTTCTCTTGCTCACTGCTCGCTGCTGCTGCTGCTGCTGCTTGCTGCCGCCTGCTGCTGCTGCTTCTCGCCGCCGCCTACTGCTGCTGTCGCTCGCTACTGCTGCTGCTATTTGCTGCTGCCGCCTAATGCAGGTGCCACCTACTGTTGCTGCTGCTGCTGCTAGCTGCTGCTGGCGGTTGCTAGCTGTTGCTAGCGGCTGCTGCTGCTATGTGTGCTGCGAGTGTGGCTGCGAGTGCGGCTTCGGCGACTGCTACCCTGCTACTGTGGCTAGTGCTGCCGTGACTGCCGCTGCCGTACCTTCTCATGGTTCTCTCACGGTGGTCGCTGCAGCTAGTGCAGCGACGGTGGCTGCGACTACTGCTGGTGTGGCTCCTCACACCATGGCGGATAGCGCGCTGAACACTCCTAGGATTGTTGCGGTAGTTGTGTCTCACATTGCTGTTACTAATGCTGCATCTCTGCTGCACTGCAGAACGAGCTGTGGCTCGTTTGCTCTGATACCAAGAGAAGCTTCTAGGAACCTTCCTAACCACTTGCTGTGACACTAGGCGTAAGCGCTAGGTGAGCGTGTGACAACGGTCACAGGCAAAAACTGTAAGGGTCTGGATAGGGACACATACAGAGTGTCAAGAAGCTCAAATCTGAATATAATTGCAGAGAGAGAATGACAACTGAGCAACAATCAGCCTACATAGTTGCTGGCCGCCTAGAGTCGCTGGGGACGGCGGTATTTTCGTACCTTGTCAAAGTGGCCTAAAACCACAGTTTTGGCCGTAACTCACTGCTCAAGTGTCAGAATCACGCGCTGTGTGTACCAGAACGTGCAGAACAATGAGCTCTATGCAACGGACCCACGCAAAGTGGGTTTGCATCATCCAGACACAAATAGCAAGCAAAACAAGGAAATCGGCCAAAATGGCCTGTCCACCGAGAAAACTCTAGAGCACTCTGAACTGCACTGAGAGCACCCATAACTGTACGAGTGCAGTACCAAGACGTCAGCGTGTGCTTTCCACGACAGGAAGCACACCAAAGTCGCAGGTCTCCTCATCGCACCGGTACAGGTTATCGGGTGCGTGGGTCTCGACCACCGAGAAAATTCCAGCAATGGCAGACGAGCCAGTCAGGCTGTAGAGACGCATCATCTGCGTCACACCTGTCATGTCATAGCTACTGGATAAGTCCCTGGACGATCCGGAGTCCCCTCGGGTCGTCACGACCTCCAATGTGGCCGCCGCTCACCATCAGCTCCAGGTGCACCCGTAGCTGCCACGACCATGGCTCGTGACGGGTGGAAGCCACACACACCAACACTCCCCCTGGCTGACACATCCCTCAACACCACAATAGCTGAGCGAAGACAGGACAGGATGGCTCGGGCAACCAATCATGGCGAGCACCGATCAAGCATACCACAGCACAGGGTCTCCTCGTGACAATGGTGCATCCCACCAAGTGCCCGGGTCTCGACCATGCAAGAAGTCAATCACACACCTACGTGTCAAACATCATGCAAGAAATACAGAGAAACAAGGTCTCCTCGTGATCCCGGTAAATGTCCCGGGTGTCCGGGTCTCGACCACACCATGCATGGATCATACATAACACATGGAGGCAATGGGTCTCCACGTCACACCGGTACCAGTCACCAGGTGCACGGGTCTCGACCAGCATAACCTCAACCGGAGCATTGTGCCAGACACAAACTAACCACGCTGTCCTCAGAAGGGTGTTAGGCCAAAGCCCACACACCAACAACCTCAACAGTCCTAACTAAACGTATGTGTCCTGAACACAATTAACCACATCGACTACGAGCGTACGTGGATGCATGTCTCCCTGTAATGTTCAATTGAATGTGTGCTAAAAACAAACCAACCACATCATGTTGAAAATAACAACTATGCTCCCAAGCGCAGCTGAGAATGATGCTCTAGGCACCGTCCTTTCACTCTGGTGAGATGCCACTGGTGCATGGTTCATTGTATGTGCGCCTTGAGCTTTACATCAGTTTAGTCACCTCCAGTGATAACGTGTGTGTCTGTAAGCATAGTCAAGAGGTCACTTTTGTGTCTTACACCCATTACCAACACACACACACACACACACACACAGAGAGAGAGAGAGAGAGAGAGAGAGAGAGAGAGAGAGAGAGAGAGAGAGAGAGAGAGAGAGAGAGAGAGAGAG
>SZWC01000728.1:84115-105656 GCA_023375785.1 Penium margaritaceum
CTGCGAGGCGGATCACAGCGTGTACGTGCGGAAGCAGCCGGGGTTGCACCAGATCGTGGTCCTTTACGTGGATGACCTCATCCTCGTGTCATCGGACATGGAGGAGTTGGTGAACCTGAAGCGGCAGCTGGGCGGACGGTTCAAAATGACCGACATGGGCGAGCTCGAGTACTGCCTCGGCGTCGCCATCAAGAGGGACCGCAAGGCACGCACGCTGGAGATGGGGCAGGCAAAGTACGTGCAAGAGGTACTCCGCCGCTACAACATGGAGGAGTGCAACCCCATCGGCACACCCATGACCACCACATGTGAGCTGAGCTCGAGCATGGGGCCGTGCACGGATGAGGAGAAGGAGGAGATGGCAGGTGTGCCATACCAGTCCGCTGTGGGGAGCATCATGTACGCCATGGTGGCGACGCGACCCGACCTGGCCTTCACGGAGGGCCAAGTGAGCCGCTACGTGGCTGACCCCGGGCCGCTGCATTGGCAAGCGGTGAAGCGGATCCTCCGCTATCTCAAGGTAACAAAACAGTCGCGGCTTGTGTTTGGAGGGGGAGCGCGTGACGACTCCCTCGAGTTGGTCGGCTACTCCGATGCCGACATGGCTGGTGATGTGGATGACAGAAAATCAACATCGGGGTACGTGTTTGTGCTTTGTGGTGCAGCAGTTTCATGGGCAAGCAGGAAGCAGGACTGTGTGGCACTGTCCAGCACCGAAGCGGAGTACATCGCGCTCGCGGAAGCCGCAAAGGAGGCGGTGTGGCTGCGGCGGCTGCTAAAGGAGATCGGCATACCGCAAAGGAAGCCAACGGTACTTAATGTCGACAACATGAGTGCCATCAGCCTTACCCAGAACCCGGTGCTGCGCAGGAGGACCAAGCACATTGAGATCCAGCATCACTACGCGCGGGACTTGGTGGCGAAGGGAGATGCGGCTATTGTGCATTGTGGCACTAAGCGCATGCTCGCCGATGCCATGACCAAGGCACAGCCCAAGGATAGGCACGACGCGAGCTGCATGGAGCTCGGTCTGCGCTGTGAGGATTAAAATGTTACAGGTCCCAAGGACAGGGCATCAAGGCTGCGGCGCAAGGGGGAGATTGTTGACATGGTGTGCCCCTTGCCATGAGTGCCGTTGATCGTACTCCCTGGTTCGACCACTGAGGAGTGGTCAAACACCTGATCTGACTTTAGATTTGGATTCCTTGGATTTTTCCATGCAGGATCGAGCTTTGAATCGCTCGATTTGATTGAGTATTCAGAAAGTTAGCCTAGACCGAAATTCGGGTGTTGGGGCGGTGGAATCTGGTACCCGCCATGGGTGGCGGGATAATCCACCACCAGTTATCTGAGTTCGTCTCCAACGACCCCCAAATGCACCAGGGCCATAAAGGAAGCAACCAGAAGACTCTCCTTGACCAGGATGGACTTCTCCTTGACTTCTGGGCGAGGAAAGGTGCTTCGACGGGTCATCGTCGAAGCGCCTCCCATTACCTAGCGTGCAAGGCAAGGTGGACGGCTCCACCAAGGGTTACTTCGACGGCCGTAGCAGGGGCTCTACTGCTCTGTTTTGGGCGTGCTTGGATGCGTTGGAAAGCTTAGATTACAGGCTATAAGGATCTGATGTAATCTCACTATGCTAACTAACAAAAACGTATTTCGATTCAGTTCTACTGAATGTGACGTGTTCTGCACACTCACATCCGTGATCCTTGTGCTCCACACTCTTCACCAAAGGTGTCCATTGGCTGTCCCAAACATTGGTAGCATGCTTCAGTGAGAGCTAGGCATCCTTGAGGGTGCCTCCACACCCACTAGAGCCAACAGCATATTGACTAGCTACTTCTTGAGTTCAACAAGCTCGTGATTGCTCATATGATAGATCCCCTTCACCGTCGGTCTACTTCCTGGCATCAGGTCTCTTTGATGATCGATGTTTCACTGCGGAGACAGCATTCAAGGTAGTTCTTCAAGAAAAACCCCTTCAAACTCCTCGATGCATGTTGTAAACTCCTCTGGTACTGCTACAAACTTCTGAGGAGTTGAGGCCATTTTCGTTGTCTCGGCAGCTACAATTTATTTCGCTTCATCTGCTTCCACGTGGACTAGCCACGCTTGAGCTCCATGGTTCAGGTACCTCTTGGCCACGTCTTGAGAAATCAGTTAGCATTTTGTTTGTGCCGCAACTTCCACCGCTGCTTCCACCTCGACTGGTTCCCCTAACAACAATTGCATCGTGGGTCGCTTGACAAGAGGCAGATGTTGTTTTCTTACAGTGATGATGATGTTGATTGGTCCGTCTCTCTAATCCACTTACGGAATGTGCCTGTATAGGAAATCTCGCCCAAGGATGTTTTTTGGTTGCTCATTAGGCAAGTTCCCTAGACCGTTGCGTCGTGGAGATCTCTGATATGTTGTCGGAGTGGTTCACAAAGTCAACGGATCTACAGTCATCCATCGATGGTTTTTCATTCAATTTCTCCTGGTTCGGTCTGCAAATCCACCTTCTGATGCATCTCATTACACATCAACCTCTGAGAAGCTCCTCCATCCAGTGGTACCAGTACCGCTGTGTGACTCTTACAACCACTCAGTTGTACTCGTAGCGATATGACGGATTGGTCGTCCTCATATCCCTTGTTGAACTTTGCAATGTCAGGAATCCTCGTCTGCGACAATGTGAGCTGCTCAGATGGACGATCGGTCGGTGCAGATCTTTCTGAACAGACAGGAGCCTTGCCGTCTACTCCTGTCCTTTTCTGTTTCCTGACTCCTCATTTTTAATGCAAATTTTCATCCTTTTTATTTTGCTAATGTCGTTACTAACAGTGTCACAAGATATGACCCGACTTCTTCCAGGTCCAGCAGAACCGTTGATTACATTCATCGACGGTGTCAGTCTCCATGAAAGACGTGGTTTTGGTCCATTGCGATTTTCCTCAGCCACGATAAGAATTGTGGCTTTGGGGTCACCAACCGTTGGATTCCTGTATCGAAGTAATGTAGCTGGCCTATCGATGCAACTGGTCGCTGCAATCATTTGAGGAAGGTTGTCACAGATGCCAAAAATGACAAATGCTCACCAAATATTGCCCGTCCATTCCACGGTGTTGTCGTCAACCAGCACAACCCCCTCCTGTCTCTGGCCTTGAAGTGCTAGGCCTGGTGACAACTTTGATCGTGCTGTGGAACAAATCACTAATGAGTTCCACTGTGTTGTTACACCTAGTATGTCGAGTGGGGCTGTGGAAGGCACCTCAGTCACTTCCGCAATCGTTGCGAGTGGCACTAGGACACGTCCACTTGAAGCAAACACTGTGCAACAAGTCCTCTCACCTATAAATCCAGAGCTGCCCCGGCGGGATATGCACAAGGAGCTGGCTGCCATTGAGGAGCATGGGGCTTCTGAAAAGGTGCAGCTCCTTTTTGGTCATAAGGCTATAGTCACTTGGATGTTTCAAAGGAAAGAGGGACCTAATGGCTCAATGAAGTGATACAAGGCACGCCTTATAACCAAAGGATTTTCCCAGGTTCCTGCTGGGGACATTGATTCCATCTTTGTACTTACTTGCAAGTACACTTTTGTATAGGCTCTGTTGAGTGAGGTGGCTCAGCATGACCAGGAACTTCACTAGATGAACATAAAACACAGCTATTTACACGACAAGCTTGAGGAAAGGATCTATCTGATCCATCCTGCACAATTCGATGACAGCACAAATCGAGTCTGGTGCCTTCGAAAGGCCATGTACGGCCTGAAGCAATGTTCCGGATGTTGGAACCTGGAAATCTCCGCTACCTTGGAGTGAGGAGGGTATTATTCAAGCCCAGTCGACCTAGCTCTGTTCCTGAAACCCCCTCTGCACTTTTTGTTGCTGCCCGGGTCTACGTGGACTATCTTCTGATAACTTCCCTTGACCCTTGGGCTGTCCACGCTGTGAAGGATCTCCCTCAGTCTGTTTAAACAAATAAGAATCTTGGTCCAGACCGTATCTTCTTGGGTATAAAGACTGAGCATGACTGTTATTGTCGTGTGCTGGACGTGAATCCAACTGGTTAAGTTAGGCCGCTAGGAGAGTGTTTGCTGACCTATTAGCCACAGTTCCCTTTGCATCCACACCTCTCATGTCTGCTGTTTGCAGGCTTCTAAAGTCAACATCCCCAGCTCATCTAGGGGAGCCTATGGATATCACGACGTACCTCTGAGTCACTGGCTCCCTAATGCTCGTAGGTGCCAATGCATTCCTACATGGACAGTTGGATGAGGAGATGTACATGGTCCAGCCTCCCGGATGCTTTGATGGCACTGGCAGATTGTGGCGACCGCAAAAGGCCCTCTATGGCCTAAAGCACTTGCCTTGGTGCTGGAATCAAGAGATCACGTCCACTCTCAAGGAAAAAAGGCTATGGATGTAACATGGTGGATCAGTCACTCTTTTTCACCCCACCTTCTGTCCCGTTTGTTGCTTTCATTGTCTATGTTGACGACTTGTTGATAGCGACACCCAGCCAATATGTTGACTGGTGAAAATAATCCTACAGTCCACGTGCAAAATAAAAGACGTAGGGCCTGCTTGTGTCTTTTTGGACATGGAGCTTGAGCACTATCGCTCTCGTCACACTCTCTACGTCCACCAAGCTGCGTACGTCCGCAGCCTGGGGGAGCGCTTTGCCTCTTTACTTGAGTCCACACCCATAGCGTTGATGCTTATGACCCTAGATGGACAGAGGTTGTTGAAGACACTAGATGTGTCATAGCTGGAGGAGGCAGTTGATGTGATGGACTGCCTTCGCATCATCGGGTCCCTTATGTACCTAGCAAAAATGACTAGGGCGGATGTTGCCTTCTCTGTGAACTTCCTTTAACAATTCTCACAATATATTAGGGCATGACACATGGAGGCTGCATTGCGTGTCGTCAGGTATGCCCTCTCCAGGGCCTGGACTGGTCTTTGTTATCGGGCACAACCATCAGAGGTGGTCGATGGCTACGCTGACAGCGAATGGGCCCATGACGCAGATGCTCACATCTGTGTATATGCGCAAGGCACATACGGAACATCAGACAGAAATAGGACATCACTGGGACCAACAAAGCGTACAACGCCAACAACCTGGATGGGGAGAAACTGAACAGACCCAGTACAAACAAAGTAAAGAGACCGGACGAGGCCTAAAGAAACAAACGAATAATTCCATGTGTTGGATGGCCCAAGAGTCAAGAATCCAGAAGCCACCTGATACTCGCACAGGGAGAAGAACACCGGAGGTCGCAATGGTACCAATAGAGGGCAAAGATGAAGTAGGTGGAGCATAGACAGAGAGACAATGAGGAAGGAAAATATATTGCCACTGCTCAATCCACGGGACAAACCCACACAACGAGCCCAAGACATGACCGGAGGGATCCCCACGAAGGACAGAGTCAGTCTGACGAACATGACCTCTGGCCAACGGAGCAACACTGTCACCTCTCTGATTACAAAGGCGAAGGAGCTGAAGGAGGGAATACTTGGGCTAACACTCCCGGTCACCACCAACTGACACCACCGGAACCGGGATAGATGTACCAGAGGAAGGAGGGAACCAGGAAGGTGCGGTGTACGTTGAGGAAGGGGGTCTAGCATAGGTAGGTGCACCATATGGAGGAGGCCAACCCCAGGGGTATAGGGTACGCAACGCAGGAGAAAGTACCCCAGTGATGGATTTGGCCTACACGGAGGCAGTGGTAGACAAACGGGAGGGAGCATTGGAGCTGGAGGCAGAGGCCTCTGAGGAGGAGCCGGAGGTACAGGCCTAGCGTGTGCGCATCACTTGGACGAGGCAAAGGTCATCAGGAGGGGTGGGGCATATGCGAGCAGAGTGCTCGTTGGAGCCACAATTATAGCCCATAATGGCGTCCGGGGTGCGAGAGGAAGAAGTAGCATCCTTGTCTTTGCTCTTGCCCTTTCCCTTACCCTTGCATTTTCCACGATCTAGGGAGGCAAGGGTGCTAGCAACGGGGGTAGAGGATGAAGATGAAGAGGAAGAGGATGTAGAATAGGAAGAAGTGGATGGGGTAGCAGCAGATAGTGCAGCAACTCCTGAGAAAATGGAGCGGTGAAGGCGCTTGTTTAAAGGTTGGTCCACGAAGCAGCAAGGCGCTTAGAGATGAAGTCCAAGAGGGCTCCAACAACATGCGAGGACTTTGGTGGGACATGCTGAGAGGCAAGGCGTTGCAGGTCATCTGGTTTGATGTCACGAAGAAGGTAAAAAAGTAGATAGCTGGCGAGGTGCGGCGTCACCAAGCTCACGAAGGATCTTGAGGCCGCGAGCCCAGTAAGCAGTGGCGGTCTCATCAGCACGCAGGAGAAGTGTGTTGAAATGGACTGTGAGTGCAGTTTGAGCGGTCTGACCAGTGACAATGGTGCAGCGACAAAGCATGGCATATGCGCCAACAGGATCGGCCAGGCCCTGGACAGCGGGATCAGCATTGAAGGAGCCAACATCATCAATCAGTTGCTTGGGCGCAGCAGCGATGAGGGTGCAGAAAGCATGGGCGGACTCAACAGCAACGGGTGTGAAGGGAGGAATAGCTGGAGAGTAGTACTCCCACAGCTGCTCCCCCTAAGCCCTGGTGCTGAAGCGCACCTCCCAAGAGGAGAAGGTGAGCCCTGGGGCAAGCGCCGGTGTTTGAGAGAAGAATTCATGCTGACACGGTGCAGTAAGAGGGGCAGATTCAGTGGGGATGCTGGCAGGTGCAGCAGCATAGGTGGTAGAGGTAGAGGGTATGGAAGATGTGCCGTCGTTGGTATTAGCATTGACACCAGCAGGTGGGATAGCAGAGGCAGTGCGATGGCGGTTGAGCATGTTGGCAGATTTTTTCCCGTCCCAGTGGGTGGGGAAAACTGGGGGTGCCTTAGGCAGACTTGTCATTACTTTGCATGGCATAGTTTTCCCCGTCCCAGTGGGTGTGGGGAAAATGGGGGTGTCTTAGGCACATTGTAGTGAGAGGGCCGGTTCGGCCCTCCCACCACCTCGCTATCACGAGGTGGTGATGGCGAGTCACCCCTCGCTATTGAGATGATTGGCCGGTGGCTTGCCACCCGCTGGCTACCGGCCGGCCGGTAGCCAGCCGGCTGGGTGGCTGGCGGCCGGTCAAGTGACCGGCCACCCGCCGACAAGCCACCAGCGACCGATCAAAATGGTGGTTCGATCGGTGGCCAGGAGGCCGCGAGACCTCGAGGGTTGAGGCTTGTGCCCTCACCCTTGCTTGCCCTCCTCACTTGCAAGAGCAAGTAAGGACGATGTATAGAGTGAGAGCGAGAGAAAGGGACGCATGAGAGAAGTCGGTGCGAATTTGCCGATCGTGCCTTGCACGCGACGATTTTACGCCGATGCGTCAAAAACAAAAATCGAGTTCATTTAGGTCAAACTACGAGTTTCAAAACCAGAAAACTTGTTCAAACCAATGAGTTTGAGGTAAAACCCCCTCATTTCGGACCCACAACGAGAGGACAAGGTAAAAATGGAAATGGGCCTCCAAAGACTTGAAAAGTTCAAGTCTTCCTGTAGGAATTGCTGATGACGATTTCCCCCAAAGGTGACACAGAGGGGAAAACCCCTTCGGGCAAGCTTTGGATGCCATTCTGTGAAATCCAATGATGACCTAAGTGAAGGAGATAGAGACACAGCCGTTACACACATGGCAAGAATGTGGATGTTGACGAGTTATCTGTGCTGATGTGTAGAGGCAAAATTGGATGCAGGATCACTGCTCATGTCTCTGCAATGACGCGCTTGGCAATGCGGCGTCCTCCCTCATAGTACACACCAAGCGGTAGTGCACCGAGAACTTTAGGATGCGCCAGCGTGATTGATGCTACACCAACACATGGCTACCAGAACAAGGTCTTTCTGTTGCTACTACTATTGCTGCTATGGCTACCTCTACTACTGTTGTTACTGCTTTGGCTGCCTTTGCTTCTGCTGTCGCTGCTGCTGCTACTATTCCTGGTGCGACTGCTGAAGCTGCTATTATAGCCAAGAAATTAGCTGAGGAGGCTCGGCTGCTCTTGATGATGCTGCTGCTGCTGTTGCTGCGGGTGCTCTTGCCGCTGCTACTGCTGCTACTGCTATTGCTACCACAACTGCAGATGCTAGAGTTGTGGCCGAGGCGGTGAATATGAGATAGGGATTGCTTCAGATACTGCTATAACGGCTGCTACTGCAGGTCTTGCTGTCGTTATTGCTCTCTGTATGGAGGGCTGCAGTGACGGCAAAATGTGATGGCACAAGCAGAATACTTCTAGCCATTGCTGGTGCTAAGTGGAAATGCAAGTGTTGCTGCAGTTGCTGCTCTAGTTGCTGTTACAACTGTTGTTGTAGCTGCTACTACCGTTGCTACCATGATCAACGTATAACTTGCGAGTGTGAGAAAATCCACGGGTGTGGAGACGGGCCTGCCTGCAGGTGGCTTCCCCACAAGACTGTTGCTTCCCGCTTTGAAGGCGACAAGGATGGCCAAGAGCAGTGGCTTGAGCAGAATGCTCCTAGCCACGGCTGCCACCAATGCGGAGTGGCGGTGGTGCTAGGGTATGTGGGGCCCGCGAGTGTGGAAAAGTCCGCAATGTAGACGCCCCCCCTCCTCCCGAGGCCGGGAAACGGTTGGGGTGTACGCTGGCTGTCAGATCGCAATAGCTATTGGGAGACGGCAGCGGAAGCGGCGGCGGCAACAGCAGCGGCGAAGAATCACCTCACGTTCATGACCGCGTGGTCAAGCGCGAGCGCGGCTAACTCTCTCACTACTGCTCTGATACTAGTAGGTCACTGAACCTGACAAGAGAGAAGGCAAAGGAAGAGGCAGTGTGGGGAATGCCAAAAGGGGAAGAATGCCATGAAAAAAATCCCTCTCACACAGCCAAGAGTCACGTAAGAAGTGGTTACCTAACAAGCGGGTGAGGTGTTAGATGTAACGAGCGTGGTGAAGATCGGGCGAGCAGCGATCTCACCCTTGCTCGTCATCCTCGCCTAGCAAGTAGCCGGATAAAATCGTCCCAGCTTTGTTACACAATTGCAAGTGATCCCCCGGAAAAAAATCCGACAGCACAGAGTATGGGAGGAGAAACTTGGCTACAAACCCCCAGACAGCAGCATTAGGAACCTAGTCTTCACAATTATTCCATGAAGCTACTGCCAGCCTGTGGAAGTAAGATGGACGTCAGTTTCTCCAGGATGGCTCTGGGTTGCCTCGTCTTACATGCCCACGTGCCATCTCTCTTCAGAATGTGGAGCTAGTGGCAGTGCACCTCCAACATCAATCACCTGCATCAATGTGGTGTGTGTGCTACGAGGCCAGATGTCACGATGTATCTGTGACACATAAACCAACATTCCATGTGTGAAAGGGAGAATATCTCTAGACTTTGTGTTGTTCTCAACCAGTGGCTTCACTCCAACACAATTTTCAGCACATACTTGCTGCATGTCCATCGTTTCAAGCACCACTAGTCAGTGGTAGATCCTAGTGTGAGGAGAGAGTGGAACAGTGTGGGCGAGGCACCAAGAGTGGTTGAGCACCATCCATGGAGGCTTCACACACGTCATTTATAATTTGTGAATGTGAGTAACAAACGACAAAGGTGCTAGCGTGCAGTGATGGAGGAGACGAGCGGAGAGCAGCGAGCTCATCCTCGCTCGCACCTCGAGGCACAACGAGGCCTCGACCTGGGACCTGCTGGCCAAATAATCCTGCAGGCATGTAGCAAGACAGGACCCTGCCAAGGCAACCTGTGCGTAACAACCCGGGTGCTGACTCCCCCCAAAAACCAGTAGCACTAGGAATCCTAGTGTACATGATAAGAAAAACATGTGTTTTTGGCATCATTTCCGTCGTGGGCCACCATGAGAATACATCAAGCTCATCTCCTTGTGCAAGTCTCACCTGTCACCACAAAGTGTGATGTGGTGCCGGCGCCAGTGTAGCTCCAGCATCAGCCACCAGCATGAGTGAGGTGAGTGTGCAGCAGGGCCAGAGGTCACGACGTGTCTGTGGTTCACAAACCAACACTCCCCCATGACCCACAGCCGACGCACACAAGCATAAGCTCATAGATACCACAAGTGTCACAAGATGTGATGAATGATTGTACACATGCATGAAACGACCATTCATCCATGATCACCACGGAGACACAACAGTCCAACAGCATGCACGACGGCATTGAATACATTAGTGCTGAGTGCCTTCGTCAAGAAGTTGGCTCTCTACTGTCTCGCGTCGATCCAAACGATCTGGACATCGCCTGCAACCTTTTTTGCCACTCTTCCATGATACAACGGTCCCACCGACAAGAAAGATGTAACATGTACGTCTGAGAGCATCTGTGTCATGGGCCCAGTCAATGTCTGTGTAGCCATTGACTACAACTGAAGGCTGTGCCCGATAACACAGATCGGTCCAGGCAGTGGAGAGAGCATACTTGACAGCACGTAGTGCAGCCTCCAGGTGTTCTGCCCTAGGACATTGTGAGAACTGGGCTAGGAGGTTCACAGAGAAGGCGACATCCACCCTAGTCATTGTCGCCAGGTACATGAGCGGCCCGATGACACGACGGTAGTCTGTCACATCGATGGCCTTCCCCAGCTTAGACACGTCCAGTGTCTTCAGCAACCTCTATCCAGTTGGTATCATAAGCGTAAACGCTATGGGAGTGGACTCAAGTGAGGAGGCAGAGCACTCCCCCAGACTGTGGACGTATGCAGCTTGGTATACATGAAGGGTACAATGTGAGCGGTCGCGCTCAAGCTCCATGCCCAAGAAGACACAAGCAGGCCCAAGGTCTTTCATGTTGTATGTGGAATATAGGAGACTTTTCACTGACCTGACGACATCCTGGCTGGACGATGCTATCAAAATGTCGTCCACATAGGCCAGGATAGCCACGAAAGACATAGAAGGTGGAGTGACAAAGAGTGAAGGATCCACTATACTACTTCGATAGACCCCTTTCTCGAGGGTGGATGTGATCTCCTTGTTCCAACACCGAGGCGACTGCTTCAGGCCATAGAGGCCCTTCCACATTCGCCAGACTCGGTCAGTGCCATCGGAGAAGCCTGGAGGCCGAACCATGTAGATATCCTCAGCTAGCTGTCTGTGAAGGAACACGTTATTCATGTCCATCTGTTCTAGCTCCCAGTCAGTTGCTCCCCTGAACGGGAAGCAACTGACCGGACCCAGTACAAACAAAGTGCACAGACCCGACGGGACCTAACGACACAAACGAGGAACGGACAAACGTTATGTGGTGGGTGATCCCGAAATCGAGGACCCAAAAGCGCTGGAGATACACAGAGAGGGAAGGAAACCAGAGGTGGCAACGGCACCAACGGGGGACACAGATGAGGCGGGCGGCATACAGAAGGAAAGACAGTGAGGAAAGAAGACGGACTGCCACTGCTCAATCCACGGGACGGACGTACACAAAGAGACCCAGAACGTGACCAGGGGGGTCCCCACGAAGGAGACTGTCAGTCTGAAAAAAAAACCTCTGGCTGACGATGCAACACTCTCACCTTCCTGATCGCGAAGGCAAAGAAGATGAAGAAGGGAATGCTCGAGCTAGCACTCCCGATCACCACGGTCACCATCAGTAGACGCGAACAGGGCCGGAGTAGACGCACTGGAGGAAGGGGGAAGCCACGGCAGCGCGGTGTAGGCAAAGGAAGGAGGACCCGCATATGTGGGTACACCAGAAGGAGGATGCCAACCCCAGGAGTAGGGGCTAGGTGATGCAAAGGAGGGCACGCCAACGGTGGAGTGGGCCTGGGCAGGGCCAAACAGGCGCAAAGAGGCCATGGAGACGAAGGTCGAAGACGAAGAGGAGGAGCAGGAGGTGCCAGCCCACTGAGCGTGCATAGCCCTAGGAAGAAAAAGATTGTCTGGAGGGGTAGGGAAGGTTCGGGTAGAATGCTCAGAGGAGCCACAATTCGAGCAAACAATGGCGCCGAGAACACGCGATGAAGAAGCTCTGCCCTTATCCTTCCCCTTGCCTTTGCCCTTACCCTGGAAGGCAAGGGCGGAGGCAGTAGAGGATGAGGGAGAAGAGGAAGAGGAGGAGGAAGGAGAAGAAAAAGAGGCAGATACTATAGCAGAGTGTAGAAACATCCGCGACAACAGAGTGGTGGAGGCGCTTGTTCTGAAGGCTAGTCCACCAGGCAGTAAGACGCTCAGAGGTGAATTCCCAAAGAGCCCCTACCCCAGGCAGCAATTTTGGTGGAACTGGCTGGGAGGCAATGCGTTGCAGCTCATCCGCTTTGATGTCGCGAAGAATGTCGGACAGCTCCGGGATGAGGCCGTTGACCATGGTGAGGACAAAGAGCTGGCTAGGAGCCGCATCGCCAAGCTTGCGAAGGAGCCCAGTAGGCATCAGTGATCTCGACAGCACGCATGAGAAGCGTGTTGAACTGGACCGTGAGTGCGCTCTGAGTGGCCTGGCCAGTGATAGCGGTGTCACGACGCAACATGGCATATGCGCCTATATGATCATCCAGGCGCTAGACAGCAGGGTCAGCATTGAATGTGCGGACATCATCAATCAGCATTTCAGGCCCAACAGGGATGAGGGTGCGAACAAAATGGGTGGAATCAGCAGCAAGGGGTGTGAAGGGAAGAAAAGTTGGGGAGTAGCATTCCCACAGCTGCTCCCCCTGAGCCCAGGTTCTGAAGCGCACTTCCCAGGAGGAGAAGGCGAGCCCAAAGGAGAGTGAAGGAGGATGAGAGAAGAAGTCATGTTGGCGAGGCATAGGAAGAGGGGCAGTTGCAACGGGGAGACCAGTATGTGCAGTAGCAGAAGTGCTGGAGGCAGAGGGTGTGCCAGCGGCGGGATTGGTATTGGCACCAGCAGGTGGGACAACACACGCAGCAGGGAGGTGACGCATGACCATAGCTGCGACTTCATCAGCAAAGGCGGCATGATTTTCCTCCGCAAGTTTAAGGCATTCTTCAGCCTCCTACTGAGCCTCGCGAGCAAGGGCTAGCTGGCGCTGAAGGGAAGCAATGACTGACTCGTTGTCACCAGGGATGGTGATGACGTGAGGGCCCTGACGGACAGATTTTGGCAGAGTTTTCTGAGCCCCAGTGGGCGTGGGAAAAATGGGTTGTCTTAGGCAAGGTAGCTGGATGCTGCAGGACAGCCCACCCCGAGTCAGACACGACAAGCCACCACAGAGAGAGCAAGGAAAGACGAAAAGCAATGATAGAATGCAAGAAAGGGAGTTATACGATGACAGTAGGTGACTGCTTAGAAAGGCTAGGAGTGGTGGAACTACATCAGCAGAGGCAGCTGAGAGAATGGCAACAGCAGAGGCAAGTGGCACCACCAGACCAAAAGATCTAGTGGCAAAGGCGGCACTGAGGGTTGTGAAGACAGTTGCGATGGAGTCTGTCGCCGTGACGGGGCTAGAGGCGACGGATGGAGCAGATGCTACTGCAGTGATAGCGGCAGACGTCGAGCTGGGGACGGAAGCTACAGCTGCCGCTGTCGTAGATGCAGTTGAGGCCGTCGCTGATGCAATGGAAGACGATGCTGCAAAAATCTGCATCCCTCAGTCATCAGTGGCTGCAGTTTTGGGACCGATGACAACTACAGCCTTTGTGTACGCCTCTGTTTCACGCCCTGCCAAGGTCAAGGCCGGTACACGCGAAGCTCTAGCTGTTACGGCAAATGTATCTATGTCTATAACAGCTGCGGTTGTGCGAGTGAAGGCACTCACTGGCTGCAGATCCCCCCTAGGAGAAAGGGGTGGGAAGATGCTTACCGGTCGGTGATAAGCAGCCCGCGTGGATGATGCTGTAGTGGACGCGGACGCTCGGTTGCTACTCATGCCTCTGCGACGTCTCACGTGACGATGAGGCGGCCCCCCCTTGTAGTACACACAAGGAGGTAGCACGCTGGGAGCGTCACCAAGAGGCAGTGTGGTGGATGCCACACCACCAAGGTAGTGCATACAGAAGATTGTCGTTGTAACTGCAGTGACCTTGCAGCTGCCGCTGTTGTTGCCAATGTTGCTACTGCTACGGATGCTTCTGCTACTGTTGCCGATGCCGCTGCTACCGTGAATGCTGTTGTTATGAATACTACGTGCCTGCTACTGCTGCTGCCGATGCTGCTTCTGTCGCTGCTTCTGTTGTGCTGTTAATGCTGCTGCTACTGCCGCTGGCAATGCTACTTCTACCCCCGATACTACGGGTGAGGTGAGCGCAACTATAGCAGTTGCGGCCACAGTGGTAGCGCTGACTGTGCTTGCACGACAGCTGTCGATGCAACTGAAGCAACTATACCTACAGTTGCTACAACTGTATCAGCAGTTGCTACTACAGTCAATGTTGCTGCTGCGAGCGATGACGGCAAAGTTGCCGATGTACCCTCTGTGGCTGAAGCAACAATTACTGCTTCGTCTGCAACTACTGTCACAGATCCTCTTGCTTTAAGTTCTCCAGGTGTGATTGACGGAGCTGTAGCAGTTGCACGAGGGGAGACTGCCATGGATGTCATGGCTGATGCGGATGCTCAGCCGCTCAGCTGAGACAGAGAAGCTGTGAATGGTGCAGATGCTACGCCTGCTGATTGCACTCAGACGCACCAGTGATTGTTGCTGCATAGACAGCCGCGGCTACAGGATTTGTAGGTGCCGACTTGCAGATGCAGATGGCGCACTCACAGCGGTGCTGCGGATGGGGCAATGCAGCTGCTCAGAGTATCCCTATGCTGTGAGCACGGGGATACGGTGGCAGCTGCAGAGAATGCAGCTGTTACTGCTGTGGAGGATGTGCGGGTAGAAAAAGTCACGCGGGTAGCCCACGAGGTTCCGAAGGCCGGCTACAGGCGTTCCCCTCTACAAAAGGCCAAAGGCAGAGTGCAGGATGAGGTGGAGTAGATCCCTCTTCCCTGGGTGCGTCAGCGACTGCGAGAGGACGGCAGAAACAACGGAAGCGGTGGCGGCGACGGCGAGGTTCGGACGCCAACAAGATCGCGCGCGCGGTCAAGCGCATGATGCGTTCTCTCGTCATACTGCTCTGATACAAGTGGATGGTAGATCCTGGTGTGAGGAGAGAGTTGAACAGAGCAGGAAACTATGCTAGAGCGCAGGTTGGGGCAGTGGCGTTGTTGATGCAGCGTGCGGGCTTCCATGCTCGTTGCTTAGTCTGCTGCCCCCTCAGTCTGCCGCTCTAAAGTCTTAGTCTGAGTGCTCTGGATTTGTTACTCAGAAATGCGCGCGCTAGTGTTAGCGCCAGAAAGCAGCTGAAAACTGGAAGTGACTAATTAGGGATCAAGAATGAGCAACGATGGGAGACCCCTCCAAGTTCTAGCTCCCCCCTAGCTTTGTAGAGCTTGTTACTCAGCTAACCAACCAATCAGAAAATAGACCTATTTTCTGGCAGGCAGAGTTTTCTCGGCGAGCCCTTCCAGACGGCCGACAGCCCAAAACCCGGGCGTCGTCTGTTTAGCCTGAAAACTGGGCCATACCATAATACGCACGCTGCAAACGCAGTCGTTCGGTCAGAATCAGCTAGAAACATAGCAGTGAGGAGTTATGGCTGCCTAAACCCAGGTAGCGTCTACGCTAACCCCTGGTACCAACAGTGTCAGAAGATCATGAAACTTGGACCCTAGACATGACATAGCACTGTGAACGCAGCAACACAGTCAAACGCGGTGCTGGACATGTGCAGACAGCAAACACAGTGACAGTGCCTGTCGGCGGCACGATTACCGAGGAGGTCTGCCGATGGCGCTGAGCACGAAGGAGTGAGGAGGCTCCAGCAAACTGCTTGTAGGCCTCAGCGTGCGTCGGCTCCACTGGGCGACACTCCATCAGCGTTGCGTCTCGCCGTCAATCATCTACACCCCGATGTACACAAGCCGGGAGGACACAACAGAGCACAAGTGAGAGATGTGAGACAAAAACCAACAAACAGTGTGGGGGAGGCACCAAGAGTCTTTGAGCACCATGCACAGAGGTTTCACACACGCAAGTTAGAAGTCGTGAAAGAAAATAACAAACCGCAGAGGTTGTAGCGAGCAGTGATGGAGGTGACGAGCGGAGAGCAGCGAGCTCATCCTCGCTCGCACCTTGAGGCACCGCAAGGCCTCGACCTGGGACGTGCTGGCCGAATATTCTTCAAGGCAAGTATCAAGACAAGACCCTGTCGAGGCAACTTGTGCGTAACAACCGGGGTGCTGACCCCCTCCCCCCCCACCAAAAACCTGTAGCACTAGGAATCCTAGTGTCCATGATAAGACAAACATGTGTCTGACAGCATTTCCGTCGTGGGCCGCAGTGAGAATGCCTCTGGCTCATCTCCTTGTGCACGTCCCACCTGTCACCTCAAAGTGTGATGTGGTGTCGGCGCGAGTGTCGCTCCAGCATCAGTCGCCTCAACCTAGGGGAATGTGCAGCAAGGCCAGAGGTCTGGACGTGTCTGTGGTTCACAAACCAACATCCAACACATACTTGCCACATGTCCATCGTTTCAAGCACCACTTGTCAATCATGTTCCTCAAAGTTATATCTTGTCACACAGTAGGCTATTCTAAGGGGATGTTTTCATTCCCTCAACAACTACAAAGTGGAAATATTTTAGGGCGTGCAGGCCCATGCAATGACGAACATGAGCTCTGTGTGTGAGTGCGATGCAAGACAACAAGAATTTGGCTAAGTCTGGAACGCTGAATATAAAAGAACAAGGAGAGAATACAAATGAGCCCCTAGCGGGCTTAAGTAGGGGCGCCGGCAGGTAGCTGCACCGGGCCCCATCACCCCCACTGAGCCCAAACGAGTCAGCAGAGAGAACAAACTGCGTACACCACGATAACTATAACGGTGGTCTCCTCAAGGCACTGGAACAACTCTCCGAGTGCCCGGGTCTCGACCACCGAGAAAATAGGAGCAGTGCCAGAAAATCTCAGAATCAACGTCCACACATCACACACGGCTTTCCGAACATCGGAAGCGCTAGTATAGCCACTGGGTCTCCTCGTCGCACCGGTACAGTCCACCGACTGCGCGGGTCTCAACCCACCGAGAAAACTCTCCTAGCTCCCGACAAGCCCACAGGGCTGCCGGAACACATCGACCGTGTCTCGGCGGCGCTATCGTAGGTGCTGGAGATGTCTCGGTGCAGTCCGGAGGCGCGTCGTGTCGTCACGCCCTCCTCTACCATGTGCCGCCAACGTGGGTATATGGATAATGCATCAGCGTCAGTCGTGACGGGTGGAAGCCACACAAACCAACACTCCCCCTGGCTGACATAGCTGTCCATATGAGAACAAATGAACGAATGTATGGAATAGCAACGTCTGCCAAACCACAACCTGCACCTGTAAACCACACGAACACCTGCTACCCATCTAAGGTCTCCCTCGACACTGGCATATCTCACCTAGTGTCTGGGTCTCGACCATGAGAGGAGTGATGCACACGCACACAAACCAGTGTAATGCACATCATACACATGTCAGACGACAAAATGGCCTCCTCGTGACACTGGTGGTACTAGTGCCCGGGTCTCGACCACTACGAGCAATCCAACAGGTGTCTGTGTGCGGACCACAATAGCATCATCAATCAACACATGTGATCATAGAGGGTCTCCTCGTAACACGGGTGTACCTCACCACGTGTCCGGGTCTCGACCACTATGAGCAAACCAGTTGGCATGCACATGCCACACGTAGTATGGCCACACAGCAAGACACACGACCCCATGGTCTCCTCGTGACACTGGTACAACCGACCAAGTGTCCGGGTCTCGACCAACAGAGTGCGGCTGTAGTATGCTCATAGTAGAGTATGCACCCCTCGCCATGCATCTCCCATAACGTCGCGTCAGGTCAAGGTGCACACAACACTCCCCTTGGGCAGATGAACCTGGTGGCGATGTCCTCGACGGAGATGCTGATGCCGTAGCTGAACAAATCCTGGGCGATGAATCAAGTGGTCTCTGCATCATATCGAGATAGCTCCCCCTGTCATGTACGAGTCGGCTCAGTCTCTCAAAGACGAAGTGGTGTCTCCGGCTACGACTCCTCACGTTGCAGCTGAATCACCTGGGGTGTACCAGTCCTCGCGTGACTGCCAAAGGTCCCAACTCAAAATCTCTCCTGTCTCCGCTCTACCGCGATGCATCTATGTACGCCGGAGGAAAGGGAATGGGCGAGCAGCACGCGTGCGTGGATAAAGTGGCGGAGCTGGCCTCCGATGCGGGATGGCACACCCTGAGGCACAAGGGTGTATGGCCAGAGGAGGATGGCTGAAGCGACGAACCGGGTCACCACTCATGGACGAAGGTGACGATGGAGTAGCTGAGTCGGGTGGAAGAAGGTGCGTGATGGTAGCCGCACAAGGAGGAGCGATGACGGAGTCGACAGGAGCGACGATGGAGGAAACTGAAGGCTCTGTCGAATGTCATACTCAAAGCTGCTACAAGTTCCTCCCTGAGTATGAGTGTGCCAGATGCTCGTGGCGGAAGGCTCGTGCCGATAATAGTGATACTCCCCTCCTCTGAGAATCGCTCACGCGCTGCCATCATCTCCCGCTGCAGCATCACTACACGCTCTTGCAGGTCGGTGTAAACTGCCTCTGACATGTGGAGGTCGCCCACGTCTGCCTCGCGTAGCATAAACTCTGCCTCACTGGATGCTGCACATGCAGATTGTAGAACGCGTGAGTAGAGCTCTATCTACATCTCAGCTGCTGAAGACGATGGAGCCGGTGCTGCTGCATCCTCCTTTGGGGTCAACCAAACTCGTAATGTACTAAGACACTGGAACATCGGATGCAGCTGCAGGTGTCTCATCCACACCACAGCTCGTGTCTGTCATACGAGGAGTGAGTGATCGCATGCCGAGAGAGAAGGAGAAGGAGGAGTCGTCAGAGTCCGTGGAGCATGTGGAAATGTCATCCGTGCAGGTACTACCACTCTCAGCGTCGATGTGATCAGCGCGGTCACCAGTAGGTGAACACGAAGGGGCAGAACTCAGCTCCTGCTGACGAGGTCACTCCATCTGCGTGTACGGATCTGCTCCAGTGTCCTCAACTGCCACCGTAGTGGACACATGTGTGCAGGACTCCGGCTCGACAATGCCCGTCAAGGCAACCAGCAAATGCAGCTGGCGCTCACGCACTATCTCGCCGGGAAGGCTGGTCGCTGCCACCTGCTTGATGATAGAGTGAGGACCACCATTTGACTCCGTCATGTATGTCGCTGCTCCGTCATGTGTACGGGAACCCGGAAACTGTAGGAACATGGGCGACTCCTCACGCTGAAGCTGGTCCTCAGGTAGCGCAGATGAGCCTACTGTGTCTGCTGTACCGTATGTCACAGCGACATCTCTCAGAATTGCTGCTCTCAAGAATGCCTCAACCTCTAAAAGACCAGCCGGCCGACTCTGCTCATGCATTGCGACCGCTGTCGGGCTGGTGTGAGTCCCGTGCGCCAACACCCCCAGAAATCCGTATGGGATATCCCGATCCGCACGATACTCCTGTGCCACCACGAGGTCGCTACCGATTGGAGTCGCGAGTGGCACCGCCAAGGCACGCGGGACCTGCACTCCTCCTGATGCAACCTGCTGCTGCAGAATGTCCTGCTGCTGCCCTAGCGTAGATGTCGCCCTCGATGACATGCACGTCCCAAGTACTCCAACACTCGTAGGACTAGTGTGAGTCGTCTGCACGCTCTCCCCAAAAAGTCCGGTAGATGCATCCCAGTCTGTACGGGACTCCTGTGCCACCGCCGGGCCCCCACCGGTCGGAGCCGCGAGTGGCACCGCCCAAGGACGCTGTGCCTGTGCTCCTCCTGATGTCACCTGCTGCTGTGGAAGATATGGATCCAGGCCGGACGATGACAGGCAAGTCTCTACCATGTACGCCATGTCGGGATCAGACTCCAAGCCATGTGCTGTGACCGTATGATCTCAGTCTGTCTGAGCTGACGCTCGGGCACCACGACCCGGCGCGAGTGCGGATCCTGTCGCTACGGTCACAACAGGCAATGCGCGGTGACCACACTCCCCCTCGACAGGTACAGCAACGGAAGCCGAGGAGGTGGAGGATGTATCCAAACCGGCGCGAGCACGGCATGCGTAGCGCTAATGTCGACGCCGCGGGGACACATGACTGAAACGACTGTATGAAGACCTGTCATCGCAAGGTGGCTTCGTGGTCGCAGGAGAGTGGAGCATTGAGAGGATGGTGGCAGCCTGGGACAGACCGACAGGTGAAGCTAAAGGGACACCATCGAAATGAGGAAGAACGAGAGGATGAAGGAGATGTGGTCGAAGAGGCCGTCGACAAACGAGTAGCAGAAGCACGCTTAGTGACGACGAGGTCACAAAGCCGCTGCGCCGTCTGCCGGAGGCCTTGGATCTCGGCGAATATGCTCGCCAGAGGTTCAGCTAGAGGATCTACCAACGCTGGCAGATCCGTATGCTGTGGAGGACGCAGGCTCGGACGAGGCTGAAGCCAAGGTGGATGCCAGTCGCGAGGGCGCGTCCAGCAGCGACGCCAACCATGAAGTCCATCACCACAGTAATAGCAGGCGAATGCGCAGGGCGCCTGCTCAAATGTCTGCGCACTCATCTTGTGCGCTGGACGATAGATAGGTGCCGAGGGCACCAACTCCCGGTGGTAAGCACCAAGCCGCGGGAGAGGATGAGACCAGTAGGTACTGTCACGGCTGGAGGTCACGGTGTCAAAGTCAGAAAACGTGACCAGACATGACGTGGTGCACTACCATGGCAAGCCGGGAGAAAGGAGTCTGACCAACAGCGGCTACTAATGCTGCTGCCACTAATAGAGCGAAGACTGCTTCAAGACCAGAAGAGGTGGCGGGTGCAGGTGTGGCTGCTGCTCCAAGCGGTTGACGACCCAGCCCTCGGAGATGGACAAACTCGAATCCGTTGTCGATCCTCCGGAGTGAATTGCGCGCACCAATCCACGGGCCCCAGGGAAACGCCGGCCAACGATGCGTCTCAAAACAGAAATCGCCGCCGACGACAATCTGCTGTCAGCTAGAAAGAACAGAGTGTAAACGTAACGGCAATTGCCCCAGACTATGTAGTCGTTGCAACTCCGCCCGTCACTGATATTGCTACCACGAAAGCTGCTACTACTACAAAGGTAGTGGTTGTAAATTTTTTTGTCGTTATTCTCTTGCCCTCAGGCCCCCTTTTGTGTTTTTTCTTTTGCCCTCACCCTCCATCCCCTTTTTTCTTGTTCTCCCCTCTACTCGCCTTACGCCCTCGCCTTTTTTTTCTCTCATTTCCACTTGTTTTTAGGCGTAGCCCTTTTCGTATTTTTTTTCACTCGTACCCCCTTTTCTCGATTCTCCCAAAGATGGGGTAGTGAAGAAAATAGGAGGAGAAGGGAAGGGGGGAGGGGTGTCCGGCTTGTCCGGCCCTCCCTTCCGGTCACTGCTCGCTCACTCGCTTGCTCGCTGAGCGAGCGAGTGAGCGAGTGGCAGACGACGGGAGGGGAGAGGGGGGGGGAGAGGGGGGGG
>SZWC01000728.1:187493-206305 GCA_023375785.1 Penium margaritaceum
GTAGGAGAAACCCTCGAAGGCGAAGGACTCCGGGAGACCGCACTCAGACCGCATGGCGCGGACCGCATCCTCCATGGTGCGGTTCCAGCGCTCAGAGACACCGTTCTGCTGTGGGGTGGCAGGAGCGGAGACCTGGTGAAAAATGCCGTGCTCAGCAAAGAAGGCGTCCATCTCACCGAGGAACTCGCCACCGCGATCCGATCGGAAGGTGTGTAGCGTGTGGCGAGACTGACGCTCAGCCATCACGAGCCAGAGCCGAACCGCAAGGGCGGCGTCGCTCTTCTGACGCAGACTGTAGACCCACCGCATCCGGGTGAAGTCATCAGTCAGTGTCAGAACATATCGGCCCCTCTCAGACACGGACTCAACCGGAAGAGGACCAAGCAGGTACGAGTGGACCAACTCGAGGGGCCGCAGTGCTCATGAACGCGAATCAGGGTAAGTGCAGCGGTGCATCTTACCCTGAGCGCAAAAAAGGCAGTCGGTCTTGGGTGGCTTCTCGAAAGAAGCCGCGTCAAGACCAAGAGCGGGCTGTGTCCGGATGAGCTTCGACACAGTGTCGGAGCCCACGTGACACAGACGTCGGTGAAGCAAACTCTGGTGGTCTAGGGATAGAACACCAGTGACAAAAACGCGACCAGAGGACGTAGGGGAGCGAGAAGAGGACGGTCGCGTAATGCGGTACAGGTCATCAACGACTCAAGCACGCAGGACAATGCTACGGGTGTCAGAAGCAGTCACAGTCGCCGAATCAGCAGTATGCTCAACAGAGAGACCCATCAGAGTGCAGGCACGCACAGGCAGCAGGCTGAGCTGAAGATCAGGTACAAATAGCACGTCAGAGAGATACAAGGGGCCAGACGGACCATCGAAGCACACAACCCCAACACCGTGGACTGGTAAGGACTGACCAGAGCCTGTGCGAACGGAACGGACAGTCGTGACAGGACCAAGAACCACAAAGTCACTGCGACGACACGTCATGTGGTGAGTGGCACCGGAATCGATGATCCAATTTCCACTGGGGTCACGACCGGTGGATGTCACTATACAACGAGCAATGGAACACTCGGCATCAGAGGGACGCTGAGCCGTCAGTGGGACGGAACGACGTACATCACGAAGGTGAGACTCATGGATCCAGTCTGTGCAGTCAGGCCCATCCTCATCACATGCGGACTGTGCTCCCCCACACGTATCATCACGAGTCACGAAGGCGGACGAACAAGCAGTCTGTGACCCACTCGACGATGACAACACACTCGCACCTCCCTACAAGCGAAGCGCCAGAAGATGACGTAGCTCGGCGATGGTACGGTCACGTGGGTCTGGATCACTGCTGCTCGCTGGCGAGGACGCAGGAAATGCTGCAGTCGTAGTCGCCGCGCGTCCCGAGGAGTGTGCGGACGACATGCCGGGCGCGGTACGAGCAGCATGGGCCGCCTGAAGTCCACGGGTGATGCGCCCCCAGTCAAGCAGCTGCTGGCACTCGGTGTAGCGATGGGCACCTCCACAATTGTAGCAGTGGACAGAACGCCCACTGCTACCGCTGGATGACGACTGCTGCTGGCCCGATCCGCGCTTCCTGTTCTTCTTCTTCCCCTGGGCGGCTGCTGTGACGCCCTGCGTGGGTGTAGACGGGGTCGAGGAGGAGGAGGAAGATGAGGTCGTGGTGGGGGTGGATGAGGGTGACTGCAGGATGGAAGATGGTGGTGAGGCAACGACTGCTGTAGCGAGGGACGTCTCCTGATGTGCTACTGCGGCCTCGCGGGTCGACGTCACCTGGAGAAAAAGCTGATGCGCCCAAGGGAGCAGCTGCATGGAGGCCGAGAAGGGCTCGAGGACGGCGTCGCTGTACCGGTCGAAGATGTCGGTGTACTCCAGGCGAACTCCGAGCATGATCGCCCGGAGTGCCCACAGCTGTGTGCCCCCTGAGGTACCCAAGCGCGTGTAAATACGCATGGCGCGTCGCCAGTAATCCGCCGCAGGCTCCGCTGGTCCCTNGCGCGGATGTGGGACGCACGCGTGGCGTGCGTCTCTGCGGCCAGTAGGGACAGCGCCAGATCCCAGCCTCCACGAGGATCAGCTCCGGTGCCTGTGCCAGCCTCGCCAAGGAAGGGGCGGAAGTCGACGACAGTCTCGCGTGGCATAGCGTAGAGAAGTCCTCGCATGGCCCGGGCAGCTGTCGACACCTGTGCTGGGTCTGTGGTATGGTATGGGCTGTGGTAGTAAGGCCAAACTCCCTCGGAGGTGGCCCACACCTGAAACAGGATCTCCCAGCAGTCAAACCCATCCTCGCTGATGTATCGTGGGGGTGGTACCTCAAAGTCCTTTGGCTGACGCTCCGTGGGAAGAGCAGCCGCAGGCTGAGGAGGGCGAGAGACAGGGAAGAAACCTGGAAGGGGGTGATCACCGAGAAAAGGAAATGACGGTCGTATCGGAGACACAGGTGGAGGTCGCATACCCGTCTGCAGCTGACGTAGACGCTCCTGTAGAAGACGGATCTCCCGCTCCTGGGAGTCATCCTCGAAACCTGGCATGAGTGGCTCGTCATCAAGGAGGTCCTCAGGTGGTGGAGAGACTGCGCCAGAAGGTGCGGGAGGCGGAACCCCGGCCGTGGACACCCGGGTCGAGTACTGTGCGGATGCCACAAGACCGGCAGCTCCCCCAGAAGTCCGCGAAGGAGCCCTGGACTGAGCACGCAGAAGCTCTGTCAGCGTGCGAATCGAATCAGTCTGCTCTCGCTGCAGACGACTCATCTCCTCCTGCTGGCTGCGTAGGTCCGCGATAGCCTGCGAGCGAGGGCTGAGTACCTCTGGAGAGGAGGAGGAGGGACCAGCTGGCACCTTGTCCTTGTCGTCGGGCGAACTCATGTCGCCGCTCACTATGGGANTGGACACCCGGGTCGAGTACTGTGCGGATGCCACAAGACCGGCAGCTCCCCCAGAAGTCCGCGAAGGAGCCCTGGACTGAGCACGCAGAAGCTCTGTCAGCGTGCGAATCGAATCAGTCTGCTCTCGCTGCAGACGACTCATCTCCTCCTGCTGGCTGCGTAGGTCCGCGATAGCCTGCGAGCGAGGGCTGAGTACCTCTGGAGAGGAGGAGGAGGGACCAGCTGGCACCTTGTCCTTGTCGTCGGGCGAACTCATGTCGCCGCTCACTATGGGACGACAGGTCAAGTTTGTCGGATTTCAGTACCGTCTGCGTTTCTCGAAGAGTTGCAATGCTGGCAACTTTTGATCTTCCGACCAAAAACTTGCCTAAGTATGGTGCTGACGTCAGCAGGTGGTTGCTGACGTCAGCACGACCTGATGACGTCAGCAAGCAGAATGCTGACATCAGCGTCGACGCTGACGTTTTCTTTTTTTTTTGTTATTCCGCTCGCAGTCCTGCGCGAGCGTGCAGCCGCCCAGTGGCGGCTGCGCGGAGGCTGCGCGGAAGCTGCGCGGCAGCTTCCGCCCAGCTGCTGCTGCAGCTGTGCAGGCAGCTGCAGTAGCAGCTGCGTGGCTGCGTGCGCGGCGGTGGCAGCAGCAGCTGCACGCTGCCGCTGCTGCTGTTGCGCGCTGCAGCAGCAGCTGCGTGGCTGCGTGCGCGGCGGTGGCAGCAGCAGCTGCACGCTGCCGCTGCTGCTGTTGCGCGCTGCAGCAGCAGCTCGCTGCCGCCGCCGCCCGCTGCTGCTGCTGCGCTGCTGCTGCGCTGCTGCGTTGCACGCTGCTGCTGCTGCAGCTGCTGCCGCCGCTGCCGCTGCTGCTTCTGCTGCTGTAGCTGCGCTGCGGCTGCTGGTGCTGCTGCCGCCGCTGCAGCTGCAGTTGCCGCCGCCGCCGCTGCTGCTGCTGCGCTGCTGCTGCCACGGCTGCTGTCACGCTGCTGCTGCGGCTGTGGCTGCTGCGCTGCTGCTGCTACTCAGCTGCGGTGGCTGTGGGAGAAGGGCTGCTGGCACCGCCACCGACACGGCCCTCTGCGTGGTGGTACGCGTCGCTGATGCTGTCTCTGCAGCGGCGATCTCACGTTGACGGCGGTCGACCGTCTCCAACGGGTCCGAGAAGATCTGCTGCAGCGGTGACTCTCACTGCTGCTGCTCTGCTGCGTCTCTGCTGCGCAGCTCGGTGAGATCTGTCTCACCTACTCTGATACCATGAGAAACTGCTAGGAAGCTTCCTAGCCTTGCTGCTGCTGACGTGGCGACACTGTCCAGTCAGCTGACGCACTAGCAAGCAGGCAGGTGCAAGAAACAGCAAGGGTCAGGCTAGGGAGACGCGCAAAGTCTCATAAGCTTCAATAGCTTAGTAAATGCAGAGAGAAATGACAACTGACAGGTCCAGGGCATAAATACCTGCCGCGGCGCACGGCGGGTGTCGCACGCGGCAGTCCAAGAGCTGTCCTAAAACCGGCCCAAAACCACTGTTTTGGCCGTAACTCTGCGCACACATGTCAGAATCCTACGCCGTCTGAACCTAGACGTGCAGAATCAAAAGACGCACGCAACGACTGGTCACATGCATGCATCCATCGACTGACAGCGAGTATATAATGCAAAAACATGCAAATGGGCCTCATGCCCAGTCCGCCGAAAGGCGCCTGCAAGACGTAGAAGGCACAGCAAGGAGTCCCGGTGACATCTGGGGCTCTGGAACAGTGGTCGGGCAGCTCCAGACGGGTAGTCCGCCGCCTGTCGTCGCGCCGGTGTCACCAGGGCCGCCTGCCTCAGGGATCTGCACGAGTATGGACACGGCCGAGTGGTCACAGTAAACTGTACAGNCGTGCAGAATCAAAAGACGCACGCAACGACTGGTCACATGCATGCATCCATCGACTGACAGCGAGTACATAATGCAAAAATATGCAAATGGGCCTCATGCCCAGTCCGCCGAAAGGCGCCTGCAAGACGTAGAAGGCACAGCAAGGAGTCCCGGTGACATCTGGGGCTCTGGAACAGTGGTCGGGCAGCTCCAGACGGGTAGTCCGCCGCCTGTCGTCGCGCCGGTGTCACCAGGGCCGCCTGCCTCAGGGATCTGCACGAGTATGGACACGGCCGAGTGGTCACAGTAAACTGTACAGGAACGGCACAAAGCACAACAGCCACGCTAGCGAAAGCTTTGCTAGGAGCTCTCTCTCATGGTATCAGAGCGGCGAGCCAGTGCTCGCATAGCTGCGTAGCAGAGACGCAGCAGCCGAAGAAGTCGTGAGCAACCGCAGTCGTTGTCTTGAGGAGCAGCAGCAGCAGAGCCCACGGTCTCGGCGGGAGGTCCTGTGAGGGCCCACCACCACTTCGACCGTTTTTTATAAAATCCGCGGTCAATCCGCGGTCGTTCCGCGGTCGTTCCGCGGTGCTCCGCTGTGACAAAGCATCCGCGGCGGGCGTGGCAACCGCGCGACCGCGTCAGAACACGCGTCGAGTACCGCGGAGGCACTCGGCGTTCCGCATTCGCCACCTCGCGGTGACGTTGCCAGTCCAGATCCGCGGTGTTCCGCGGATCCGCGCAGCTCCGCCGCAGCTCCACCTCCGCGCAGCTCCGCCTCCGCGGCCGTTCAGGAAAACATCGGCGCTGCTCGCCGCGGACCTGCGACCGCGGAGCTGCGGGTGCAGAACGTGTCGACCGCGGACCTCAGCAGCCCGCCGTATTCTACACCGGCGCGACCGCGGTGACCGCGGTCATTGACGGTGAACCGCGGAAAACCGCGGTACTCCGCGGTCATCCGCGGTAATCCGCGGTGATCCGCGGTGATCCGCGGTAAGCTTCCGCGGTGAAATTCACCGCGGAAGGTATCCGCGGAGACACTCCGCGGAGGAGTTCCGCGGGGAGGAAGTTCCGCAGAAGGGCGGTTCCGTGGAGACGCTCCGCGGAGGACTTCCGCGGAGGGGAAAACAGGGGAGGAAACCGGTTGCCATGCCGAAGCAAACCTCCTCCAGTATGGCTGCCGACGCAGCTGCCGAGGGCAACGCCGTCAACGGTCAACGTCGACCACCGCCATCATCACCACAGCGGCAGCAGCAGTCGTAGCAGCAGCAGCAGCAGCAACACCCACCACTACAGCAACAGCAGCCACTGCAGCAGCAGCAACAGCAGCAGCAACAGCAGCAGCCACCACCACAATACCAGCAGCCACCGCTGCAGCAGCAGCAGCAGCAGCAGCGGCCGCTGAGCCCGACTACATTGGCGCGCCAAGTGCGCGCACTGGCGGACCTACAGGAGGAGAGCCGCGATACCTTGACGAGGCAGGTGGCCAAACTAGAGGATATGATCAGGGGCTTGCTGCCCCAGCAGCAGCAGCAGCGTCCGTCGACTGACCCGAGCGAGGACCACCTTGCCCACGGCGGTAATGGCGATGAAGTCGCGGAGAACCTCTCCGACTCCGGCGAGGAGGGCGAGGAAGAGGTGCTCCGAGCGCGCCTCATCCGCCTGGAGGCGCGTCGCAGAGCGCGTGAGGCCAATGCAGCCCTCCAGGGTACCAACTCCAGCTCCAACGCTGACCTGAGCTCATCTCGCCGCCCACTGAGCTTTGAGGAGCTGGCTCTGCGGGCCCGCCTGGGTAAGGGAATTGCCTCCTCGATGCCTGGCCCCGCAGTGGCTTCGGTCGTTGCCCTGCCGACGGTCAAGCCACCCAAGTGGTTTGAGTCAGACCCGCCCGTCTTCCGGACTGGGAACGACTTCAAGTCTTGGGAGCCACGCTTTCGCATGTGGGCCATGAGCGAGGGAGTCCTCCCCTACTACCTCGCACCATATCAGGCGTCTGACCCCGCTCAGACACACATGGCAGTATGCGCAGCTTCCGGCCTGATGAAGGCCGCCCCCGACTTCACCAAGGACTTCAGTCGGTTCCTTGGCGATTCGCTGACCGGCTCAGGAGCTAACCCTTGCGCGGCATGGGCACTGGCCGTCACTCTGTTTGAGGGCGCCACCTTGGCTTTGACATCCCAGCGCCTCGCCGACTTCAACTCCCTCTGCCAGACTGCTCAGGAGTCTGTAGCCGATTACTGGCGCCGGGCGATCCAGTTGTACAAGGATCTTGGGGACGATGCTCCTGCACAATACTCCGCCCTCCAGATCATCCTCTACGGCATCCACCCCGACTACGCGTGCGTCTTCACCAACTTCGACCAGACGCTGCTTCGCGACATGTCGAGCGACGGGACCCTACTGCGCCGGGCCACTCTCCACTTTCTGGACGTGGCAGGCATGGACGCCGCGAACCGCGCGCGCCGTAGCACCGCTTCAGCTACAGTTGCCGCCGCGTCGCCCACCCCTCCGTCTACAGCAACGGCGGCTCCAGCGCAGGGGAAGAAGGGTCGCAGAGCTTCGGGTGGTGGTTCCAGCGGCGGGACCAGCAGCGGCACCAGCACTGGTAGTGTCAGCCGCAGCAGCAGCGGCGGGAGCAGCAGCAGCAGCGGCGGCGGCAGCAGCAGTAGCGGCGGCAGCAGCAGCGGCTCTAGCAGCACGACGGGACGTCGCCTCGTGTGCTTCAACTGCGGTGGTGACCATCGCTATCCCGACTGCACTCGCCTGACAGGACGCCCACTGGATTGGGCCAAGGTCACCCGTGGGCTGCATCAGGCGTACGAGGCGCGCATGCGCCAGACGTCCGGTGCGACCGCCCGCTCGGCCGCCACTACCGCAGCCGTCCCAAAGGATTCCGCCGCCACAGCAGGCTCCTTCGCTGATCCTCGCGACCAGGCGCTCGCCGAGCGCGACCGGACGATCGCCGAGCTTCACCAGCTTCTCGCCCTACGCTCATCTTAGGGAGGTGCAAGTGAGTTGACTGAGTCGAGGGGTCCTACTGCCTGTGGACTGTCTGTGTCGTTGCGTGGTGATGTCTGTGGTGGTCCCCATGCCCAGCCGTGTGCGCGTGACGGACCCGATGACACGTCTTGGTTGCATGCGTCTTATGTCCGCTCCGTTGCTCGTCTTGCCGCGTCGCCTTCCAAGCGGCCTGCTGCCGCGCCTTGTTCCGTCGCCGAGTGCCACGTTGCGCCTTGTACACGGGTCACAGATGCCACATGGGTCGTGGACTCTGGTGCCACCCATCACATGACGTGTCGTCGTGACGCCTTTGTCGTCTTGCATCCCGTTGGCGCTGTTCGCTCTGTTTGCACTGCAGCTGGCCATGAGGTCCCTGTCCAGGGTGTTGGGGTTGTGCAGTTCACCGAGCCAGCTGGTCCCGTATACATCTCCGACATCCTTTTTGTCCCTGATCTGGAACTCAGCCTGCTATCTGTCCGTGCTTGCACCAAGATGGGCCTCGGTGTCACGCACATGGCTGCCGATGCTCGCATCTTTGTGCGCGACACCGAGGAGACCGTCCTCAGTGGGACGGTCGTCGATGATCTGTATCACATTGTTGGGTGCTCTGCGAGTGCACCCCCTTTGCCTCCCTCTTCCGCTGCCCGTGTTTTCGTCGCTGGTGCTCTGTCCCCCGAACACCACCGCCTCCTGCATCGACGTCTTTGTCATGTGCACCTGGGGGCTGTCGATAGGCTGATCCGCACTCAGCCTGCTCTTGGTCTTGATGCAGCGTCCTTCGAGGCGCCGCCCACGACCGACTGTCTGGCCTGTTCTGAGGGGAAAATGCACCGGTCTACTTATCCTGCGTCTGTCTCCAGGGCTCGTTGGCCCCTGGAGCTTGTCCACTCCGACCTCATGGGTCCGCTCCTTGTCGAGTTTCAGGAAGACCGCGGTCGCTACGTCCTAACGTTGACTGATGACTTCACGCGCATGCGCTGGGTCTACAGCCTGCGTCAAAAGAGCGATGCAGCCATTGCGGTCCGCATCTGGCTGGTGATGGCCGAACGCCAGTCTCCCCACCGCCTTCAGACCTTTCGCTCGGACCGTGGCGGCGAGTACCTCGGTGACATGGCACGCTCCTTCACCGAGCTCGGTGTCTTTCACAACCTCTCTGCTCCCGCCATCCCCCAGCAGAACGGTGTCTCCGAGCGCTGGAACCGCACCATGGAGGATGCGGTCCGCACCATGCGCGTCGACAGTGCCATGCCTGAGGCCTTTGCCTTTGAGGGCATGGCATACATAACCTGGGTGTGGAACCGCATTTCCCACGGTCCCCTCCCACGTCACCGCACGCCCTACGAGTTGTGGTATGGGCGTCGAGCGGACTTGGCCTCGCCCGTGTTTGGGGCTCCCTTGCCTGCGTCTGGTTCACGCCGGAGCAGCAGGGGAGCAAGCTCTCTCCGCGGGGCCGCTTCTGCGCCTTCGTTGGCGTCGCCCCGCGGTCAAAGGCCTGGCGGTTCTGGGACCCCGAGCGCCGCCGCATCGTGGAGTCCCGTGACGCTCTCTTCTTCGAGCATCTCACCTTCCGCGACCTTGCTCGCATCCACACTCTGCGTGCTGCTCATGCCCCTGGGTGTTCCGGTCCCCGTCGTGTGGGGGAGGCTCCTGGTCCGGTTGGCACAGTGCCCTCGTCCAGTGCGGTCACTCCGTCGCCGGCACCCTCGGGGCTGTCCCCAGCGGTTGTGCCCACCGGCACCCCCAGCCCTGCCCCGTCTGTGGCTCGCTCCTCTGTCCTTGACTCTCCGCGCTCGCCCGTGTCCGCGTCTGCGTCCGAGTCTGCCTCCGCGTCTGCGGCTCTGCCTGATCCTGCGTCTGTTTCCACGTCTGAGACTGAGTCTGACCCTGCGTCTGCTTCTACATCTGAAGCTCAGTCTGATCCTGCGCCCGCATCCGTGTCTGGCACTGAGCTGTCCCTGTCTCCGGTCACAGACGCGCCTGCGTCTACCGCGGGCCTGACCCCAGCTAGTGATGCCACGCTAGCCTCGAGTGACACGCCTGCCGTGCGGTCCACACCGGCATGTGAGTCAGCAGCGCCCACTGCTCCTGCCCCGTCGGACCCCTACACACGGGCACCGGGCGGACGTCTCCGCCCGCGCCCCACGCGTAGCGTCGCCAGCGGTGATCCGGGCACAAAGGTCCTCGGCCTGATTGCGCGCGGCCTTGCTGAGGTTCACCCTGGCTGTGCCACTGGTGCGGCACTACTTGCTCATGAGCGTGGTCTTGCTCGTGACGCCGCTGAGTCCATGGTGACGATCGACCCTCCCTCTGGAGCATATGCCCTCGCTACACGGAGTGCACCAGTGCTGACTCCCGATCCCACCCGTTTGCCTGAGGCCTTGTCGGCCCCTGATGCTGAGCAGTGGCGCACTGCCTGCCAGGCTGAGCTTGATGCCATCCGAGAGCACGGCGTCTTTGAGCTGGTGGACTTGCCAAAGAACCTCAAGGCCATCAAGGCCAAGTGGGTTCTACGCAAGAAGCTTAAGCCAGACGGCACTGTGGAGCGCTACAAGGCGCGCCTGACAGCAAAGGGCTTCTCTCAGGTCCCTGGTGTGGACTACACCGAGACCTTTGCCCCAGTTGGGCGGATGACGACCACACTCACGTTGCTGAGCCAGGTGGCACAGCACGACTGGGAACTCCACCAGATGGATGTCAACAACGCCTTCCTAAATGGGGATCTTGAGGAGGAGATTTACATGGTCCAGCCACCTGGCTTTGAGGATGGTACCGGTCGCGTGTACCGGCTGCGGAAGACCTTGTACGGCCTGAAGCAGTCACCGCGCTGCTGGAACCAGGAGATCACCAGCATGCTGAGATGCGCTGGGTACGTTCAGAGTGATGCTGACCCATCCCTGTTCATCTCACAATCCCCAGCACCGCTCGCTGCCATCCTCGTCTACGTGGACGATCTTCTGATCACCTCGCCCGACCTGGGAGCAGTGAATGCTGCCAAGGCCATTCTCTCCTCGGCCTACAAGATGAAGGATCTTGGTGAGGCCTCTGTCTTTTTGGGGATGGAGATCGTGCGCGACCGTGTTCGTCGCACACTCCGTGTCCATCAGGGACGCTACGCAGAGACCGTGGGGGAGCGCTTTGCCGACCTCCTCGCGGCCGTCCGCACGGCCTCCACGCCCATGACCCCTGAGGGGCAGGCCGCCCTGAAGGTCGATGACCCAGCGGACCTGGGGGAGCCAGTTGATGTGACCCTGTACCTACGAGTCATCGGCTCGCTCATGTACTTGGCCACCACGACACGGCCCGACATTGCCTTCACTGTCAACCTGCTCGCCCAGTTCTCGCAGGCTCCGCGCCAGCGAACACTGGAGGCCGCAGTCCAGTGTGTGCGCTACATTTTGTCCACAGCACGCTTCGGCCTGTGCTTTCGCGAGCAGGTGTCCGTTGTACTCGATGGGTACACAGACAGCGACTGGGCGTGGAGTCCAGATGGCAAAAGCCGCACCGGCTACATCTTCCTCATTGGAGGTACTGCAGTGTCCTGGCGAAGTGGGAAGCAGGGCTGCATCACACGCAGTACTGCTGAGGCAGAGTATGTTGCCCTAGGCGCCGGTGCAGCGGAATGTGTCTGGCTCGTCCTTCTGTTGCGTGAACTGCGTCAGTCCATTCCCCCCGTGGTTCTCCAGTGTGACAACATGAGCGCGGAGGCCATCGCCAAGAACTCAGGTGTGTTCCATGCACGCACGAAGCACATCAATGTCGAGCANTCATGTCCATTCACGTGCAGATCCCTGAGACTGGCGACGGCGGCAGCAGGCTGGCAGCCGGTGGCGACGGGCGCCCAGAAGACTTCCGTATTTTGTAGACTCGTGCTGTGTCAGAGCACGTAGGCGTGCAGCCTATCAGGATGTAGATCTCGTTGACGTGGCCGTTCTGGTTCAAACGGCTCGTCGTTCTGACGTGTCTGCAGGGAATTGTGACCAAAACTGTGTCTTTGCCACTGTTTTGTCCTGCTAGAAAAATAGCGCCGTTGTGCGCCGTGTGTGTGTGTGCATCCACTAGGTCCGTGGCACTATTTAGGTTGGCCAGACCTCAGTTGTCATTTCTCTCTGCATATTTCAACCTTTTGCAGCTTCTGACACTTGTGTTTGTGTCCCTAGCCAACCCCTTTCTGTTCTCACTTCCACCTGTATGTGCTAGTGAGTTAGCTAGCTGGCTTGTGTTGCCACGCTAGCGAAAGCTTTGCTAGGAGCAGTCTCTCAACGTGGTGCCGGCTCCCAAGGAGTCCATCCAGAGCCACATTCACAGGATGCGTCTGGGTTATCTCTAGCATAGGCTTGCATAAACTGAGTGATTGTTGACACTGTAGGACACCCTGCTGGATTAGACGGATGGAGCAAGAGGGTGCTAGAGCCAAGAGAGGCAAGTAGACGACATGAGTACTTGATGGGAGTTTTCAGAACACGGAACAATTAACGGGAGTCACAGCCGTGCGAGCTGATAGGTGACGGGCAGCGAGCGAGCGAGAAGCGAGCTCGCTCTCGCTCGCTACCCTCGACCTGTGGGTGATCGAACCACTTGTCAACAATAAAAAATAACTCCTACAAGCCTGTCAAGATCACAGGATAGAACAAGTAGTGGGTGTGTACCCAGCTCGGCGAGCAACAGCACTAAGCATGAACCTGCAACACGTGAGAATCAAGATGTGGTTCATGTCCACATAAATCCAGGCGTGTGTAGTCGTGCAGCCAGGTCACCACGGTGTGGTCGTCAGAGGAGCCGTCTCTCTCCGGTCAGTCACCTTCATCAGTGTGGTGAGGGTGCAACGAGGCCAGAGGTCACTACGTGGTACTGTCACACACATCAACACTCCCCCATGACCCACGGCCGACACGAACTCAGACACTCACAACACGACACAGACGTCACAAGACGTGACACGAAACTGAACTGTACACAAGCATTGGCACGACACATCAGCCAGGAGCGTCGCGGGAACATAGCAACCCAACGGAATGAACTGCAGTCTTGAACGCATTGCTGCTTAGTGCCTTCGTGAGGAAGTCAGCGCGCTGTTTTCGAGTGTCAACCCAGACAATCTGGACATCGCCTGCAGCTACACGCTCACGTACAAAATGATGTTCAACATTGATATGCTTCGTGCGAGTGTGATGCATTCCATCATGCTCAGCAATGGCTTTCGTGCTTTGATTGTCACAGCGCAAAGTGATGCAGCGGATGGGAACACGCAACTGCTGCAACAAGCGACAGAGCCAAACACTCTCACAGGTGCCTGCACCAAGCGCGACATATTCGGCCTCACTAGAGCTGCGTGCGACACAGCCTTGCTTGCCACTTTTCCACGAGATGGCCGTCCCACCGACAAGAAAGACATAGCCAGTACGACTGCGAGCATCTGCATCATGCGCCCAGTCACTGTCAGTGTAGCCATCGNACACGCTCACGTACAAAATGATGTTCCACATTGATATGCTTCGTGCGAGTGTGATGCATTCCATCATGCTCAGCAATGGCTTTCGTGCTTTGATTGTCACAGCGCAAAGTGATGCAGCGGATGGGAACACGCAACTGCTGCAACAAGCAACACAGCCAAACACTCTCACAGGTGCCTGCACCAAGCGCGACATATTCGGCCTCACTAGAGCTGCGTGCGACACAGCCTTGCTTGCCACTTTTCCACGAGATGGCCGTCCCACCGACAAGAAAGACATAGCCAGTGCGACTGCGAGCATCTGCATCATGCGCCCAGTCACTGCCAGTGTAGCCATCGACGACTACTGACGGCTGTGCCAGGTAGTCGTCAGATGTGCTCTCGTGGTGGTAGCCAGGTACATCAGGGAGCCTATGACTCGAAGATAGTCTGTGACATCCACCGGCTCCCCCAGATTTGACACATCCAGAGTTTTCAGCAGCCTCTGCCCAGCGGGCGTCATCGGTGTTGATGCGGTGGGCACGGCCTCAAGGAGGGCGGCAAAGCGCTCCCCCAGGCTCCTCACGTACGCCGCCTGGTGAACATGAAGGACGCGACGAGCACGATCTCGCTCAAGCTCCATACCAAGAAAGACACGTGTTGGGCCCAAATCTCTCATTTTGTATGCAAACTGTAGCAAAGACTTCACAGATGACACGGCCTCTCGACTTGGAGAGGCGATCAGCAAGTCATCGACGTAGACGAGGATGGCAGCAAACGGTGCAGACCGAGGTGTGACGAAGAGGGAAGGATCCACTGTGCTGCGTTGGTACCCCCCCTTTTCAAGGGTGGAGGTGATCTCCTGATTCCAACACCGTGGCGACTGCTTGAGACCATAGAGGGCCTTACGCAGTCTCCAGACTCTATCGGTGCCATCCGAGAACCCCTGGGGCTGCACCATATAGATCTCCTCATCCAATCGTCCATGCAAGAAGGCATTGTTCACGTCCATTTGCTCGAGCTCCCAATCATGGTGTGCTACGAGACTTAGAAGGGCGCGAGCCGTGGTGTATCGTCCGACGGGGGCGAATGTCTCGTCGAAGTCAACCCCAGGGACTTGGGAGAACCCCTTGGCGGTGAGACGTGTCTTGTACTTGTCAAGTGCACCGTTGGGTTTGTACTTCCGACGGAAGACCCAGCGGGCGTCAATGGCCTTACGGCCGGGCGGTAGATCGACCAGCTCATAGACAGCATGGTCCTCTAGGGCTCTGAGCTCGTCCCGCATCGCAGCCTCCCATTGTTGTGCGTCTGGTGCCGTGCGTGCCTGTCGCACCGTGGTCGGATCAGGCGACGTGGATGTAGAGGCAACTGTTGCGTGGCACTCAGCGATGCTGCCAAGAATGGCAGCATCAAGAGCGCGCTCATGTTCCGTCCGGAGCAGTGTGTAGCCGAGGACTGAGCTAGGATGGACAACCCCTGTCGCCAAGCCCAAGGCATCCATGCCGGTTGTCAAGGCTGGGGACTGCGCAGGTTGGGACTGAGGGCGGACGACGGGCACAGAGACACTGGAGGAGCGCGTCAGAAGGGCGTGAAGACGCCCACCACGGACAAATGGAGAGACCGGTGCGACAGGTGCCAAACAGGGAGGATCTTCGGACGACGGCGAAGCAGGTTCGGAACGAGTGGGCACGTCAGTGGGCGGACTGGATGGGGCCATAGAGGAGTGTGTAGGGGACACGGACACTGACGGGACAGGTGAAGATACATCAGGAGACGCCGGAGCGCCAGACGAGCCCGATGACACAGACGGCAGGGACCCTAAGGACGGCGTGGACACGGTGCCGGGCACCGGAGAACGCTCGGAGGGTGAAGGCTGCTGGGGAGACGCAACAATAGGGACAATAAGGACAACTTCCCCCCACAACCGACAGAGCGGTAGAAGGGGGTCAGCGGCTAAGGGACGACGGAGGTCACGGAGAAAAGTGGACTCGAAGAACAAGGCATCACGGGACTCAACGACACGTTGGCGCTCAGCGTCCCAGAAGCGCCACACCTTGGACTGCGCAGAAACACCCAGGAAGGGACAGAGGCGACCGCGCGGGGAGAGCTTCCCATCGCAGAGGTCCTCAGGTAGCCAGACAGACGCAACGCAGCCCCAGACGCGCGCAAGGCAAAGGTCAGCGCGCATGCCATACCAGCGTTCAAACGGAGTGACAGTGCAAGGGAGAGGACCGTGGGGAACACAGTTCCAGACCCAGGTCATGTAGCTCATGGCCTCAAAGGCAAACAAGGGGGAGAGGCCAGACTCCGACAAGAGGGTACGGACACCATCAGCAAGCGTCCGATTCCAACGCTCAGAGACCCCGTTTTGTTGGGGTGTGTAGGGAGCAGAGGTCTCCAGACACCTTTGGACTCAAGGAGCCGGGCGGTGGGTCCGAGAAACTCACCGCCCCGGTCACTGCGAAAAACCCGCAGCGAGCGCTGACACGCGCGTTCAGCTTGCACCAGCCAGGACTCAATGACAACACAAACATCGCTCTTCTGACGAAGAGCGAAGACCCAACAAAACCGGGAGAAATCATCAGTAAGACAAAGGACGAACCGACCGACACCCCCAAGGAACTCGTGAGGGAGGGGACCCATGACGTCCGCGTGTACGAGGTCAAGGGGGTGGGAGGTCTGAGAGTCACACGAGGCAAATGGAGAGCGATGCATTTTGCCTTGGGCACAGTCAAGACAGTCAGAGGGAAATGGTGAAGGAAAGGTGGAAGGAGTGAGACCAACAGCGGGCTGTAGCTTAAGCATGCTAGCAATGGCGTCAGTGTGCACGTGACCAAGACGACGATGCAAGAGCTGAACAGCGTAAGGGGAGAGAGAGGGTGCGACATGGACGAGGGAGGACCCAACAGAGGCGGCAAAGGGGGCAAGAAGAGGAACACGGTAAAGTTTGTCACACTTGACACCGCGCAAGACGACACGATCGGACGAACGAAGACGGACCGTGCCAACACCCTGACTGGCCGAGAAATCCATGCCTTGATCATCAAGGGAAGGCACTGACAGCAGGCTGAGCTCCAAAGATGGCACATACAGAACGTCAGGAAGAAATAGGACTCCGCTGGGGCCAACAAAACGAACAACACCGACGCCCTGGACGGGGAGCAACTGGCCGGATCCAGTCCGAACAAAGAGAACAGAGCCGGCGGGACCCAACGAGACAAATGCGGAATGGACGGATGTCATATGGTGGGTGGCTCCCGAGTCAAGGACCCAGAAGCCACTGGAGACACGGGTGCGAGGGAGGACGCCACAGATGGCAAAAGTGCCGACGGAGGGAAGAGACGAAGAGCACACAGAAAGACAGTGAGGAAGAAAGACAGACTGCCAATGCTCGACCCACGGGACAGACGCCGACAGTGACCCAAAAACATGGCCGGGGGTGTCCCCACGCAGAACACTGTCAGTCTGACACGAAAGACCTCTGGCCAATGATGTCACACTCTCACCTCCCTGATCGCGAAGGTGAAAACGTTAGAGGAGAGACTGCTCCATCTGGCGCTCGCCGTCGACCGAGGGTGCAGACGATGGAGGAGCAGACCCAGAGGATGGAGGAAACCACGGCGGTGTAACGTAGGCAGGCGAGGGAGGACCAGCGTACACATGCGCTCCAAAGGGCGGCGGCCATCCCCAGGGATACGGGACCAACGGAGCGGATGGAACACCAGCGGTGGAGTAGACCTGAGCAGAGGAGGAGCTGGTGGAGCAGGAAGAGGTGCTGGAGCTGGAGCTGGAGCTGGCGATGGAGGAAGAGGAGCCGCCGGTGCGCGCCCAGTGGGCACGCATGGCGCGGGCAAGGCGGAGGTCGTCAAGGGGTGCCGGGCACGTACGAGCAGAGTGCTCGGAGGACCTGCAGTTCCAACAGATCACCTCACCAGGAACACGAGATGGAGGCTTGTCCTTGGCCTTGCCCTTGCCCTGACCACGACCGCGTCCACGACCACGGCCCTGTGAGGCAAGAGCTGCGGCCGTAGAGGTGGACGGTGAAGCGGAGGTGGTGGCGGCGGACGACGAGGCAGGAGAGGGAGAGGAGGGGGCAGTGGTAAGAGCGGCCACGCCGGCCACTGCTGTGCGGTGTAGGCGTTTGTTCTGGTGGCTGGTCCACCAGGCAGCAAGACGCTCAACGGTGAAATCCCAAAGCGCACCCACACCAGGCGGAGACTTGGGGGGAACCGGCTGAGAGGCAAGACGCTCCAGCTCATCAGCCTTGACTTCATTAAGAAGATCGGACAGTTCGGGGATCAACCCGTTGACCATGGTGAGGACAGCTGACAGTTGCCCTGGGGCAGCCTTGTCAAGCTCACGAAGCAGTTTGAGACCGCGAGCCCAGTAAGCATCTGCCGTTTCGTCTGCTCGCATCAAGAGCGTGTTGAATTGAACGGTGAGCACACTTTGAGCTGCCTGACCAGTGACCGTGTTGCGACGACGCAGCATGCTGTAAGCACCAACCGGGTCAGCCAGACGCTGAACAGCTGGGTCAGTGTTGTAGGTGCCGACATCGTCGACTAAGGGTTTTGGCAAAGCAGCAATAAGGGCACGGACGGCGCGAGCTGATTCGGCGGCAACGGGGGTGAAGGGAGCGACTGCTGGGAAGTAGTACTCCCATAAGCGTTCTCCCTGAGCCCAAGCGCTAAAGTGGGTCTCCCAAGAGGAGAAGGCAAGGCCAGGTGCCAGGGCTGGAGGCTGGGAGAAGAAGTCATGCTGGCGAGGGACAGTAGCAAGGGTGGCAGCAGAAGAGGGGTTTGCCGCAGATGAGGGGGCAGTGCTGTGTGCAGCGGATGAAGAGGACGCGGTAGCAGCACTGGTGCCAGCAGTAGCAGCAGCAGAAGGGACTGACGCAGTAGGGAGACGCTTCAGCACAATGGCGGCGACCTCATCAGCAAAGGCCGCGCGATTATCATTCGCGACCTTAAAGCGATCTTCAGCCTCGCGCTGAGCCTCGCGAGCGAGGTTTAGCTGACGCTACAGGTCAGCTATGACTGACTCGTCGTCACCAGGCATGGTGACGATGACGAGGACCTGCCCGAAAAATTTTCGGCAGATATTCCCAAGCCCCAGTGGGCGTGGGAAAACTAGGATGCCCAAGGCACGTGGGAGCTGTGCTGCAGGACAACCCGACCCCAATAAGACACACAAGCCACCACACAGAAGGGAGAGGCAGAGACCCAGCAAGAGAGGCAGGTGCACGGAGAACCCTCACGCACGAGGAGGAGGTGAGGGGGTGTGGAGAAGGGTGAGAAGTGGTGCAATAGCAGCAGCTGCAGCAGCAGAGAGGACAGCAACTGTGGATGCAACTGGCACCACTAGGGCGAGAACACCAGTGGTAACTGCGGCCCCCACAGTAGCGATGGCTGCGGTGACGGAGAGAGCAGCTGTGACGAGGTTGGTGGCGGCCGATGGTGCAGAAGCAGCTGATGTGACAGCAGTGGCGGTGGAGGTGCGAATGGCGGAAGCGGCGGAGGAAACAGCAGTTGCGGCAGAGGCCGTGGCAAAGGCAACGGCGGATGCAGCTGCAGCAAGTTGTGTGCCCAAATCTGCCGCCCCTGCAGCAATGGGCCCGGCGAGCACCGCCGCCTCGGTGTACGACT
>SZWC01000728.1:206323-225593 GCA_023375785.1 Penium margaritaceum
GCAGTGGCGGTGGAGGTGCGAATGGCGGAAGCGGCGGAGGAAACAGCAGTTGCGGCAGAGGCCGTGGCAAAGGCAACGGCGGATGCAGTTGCAACAAGTTGTGTGCCCATATCTGCCGCCCCTGCAGCAATGGGCCCGGCGAGCACCGCCGCCTCGGTGTACGACTTCGTTGCTCGACCCGCCGAAGTGGAGGCGGCGGCACGAGACGTACGAGCGGCGGCAGCAAATGTGGCGGCAGTGGCGGTGGCAGTGTCTATGACAGCCGTGGCAGCACGCGTGAGTGTGAGAGAGAGGTGAACAGCGTCCTGGTGCAGCAATGCGTACAAGTTTGATGCAGCAGCATCCGCATCAGGGGCGGAGCGCTGCTGAACCCCCCCAGAAGAGTAGGAATGTGAGGGGCTTACCGGGCGTTGTGCCGCACTTGCAGATGATGGTGCGGCCGCGTTGTACTCACGAGAGGGTCGATGGCGCACGGGACCGTCCTCGTTGCGCTCACGTGATGGTGCTGTGCCCAGTGTCTCGCGGTGAGCCAGTGTGGCTGTGAGCACCACCGAGGTGGTGCTGTTGTTGCAGTCACGAAGGTGCAGCTGCGACGGCCGCGGCTGCTACTCCTGCTGCACGCTCGGCTACACTGTTGTGCAGAGTTGCGACTGCTGCTAGAGCTGTTGCAGTAGTTGACTGCAGCAGAGCGAAACAGTTGATGCTAGCTCTGCTGCGAGTGCGGGTCCTTGGCTGGGCTGCTGGCTGAAGTGTTCAACAGCCGCGGATAGTGCATGCAGCAGCTACGGACCAAAACGGGACTGCGGCTGCTACGGAGAATACAGCAGCCGGCCGAGTTGCTGCTGCGGTTCGCGGCGGGTTACAGGTGTTGCGCAGGCCGCCTGTTGCTGTCAGCTCTGGCAGATCCAGCGCTGACTGACGGAGCCTACACAGCAAGCGGCCGAATGCTCCAAAGCTGCTACCCGCGACGGCTACTATCCGCTACAAGCGACGGCAGGCGGAGGCCGCAGGACGGTGGGCAGCATGGCAGTCTGGAGAGGGCATGCCAGCTGAGCTCTTAGGTGCGCAGGGGAGAAAGCGCGCGGAGGGGGTCACCTCACGTCAAGAGTGACGACTTCGGCCCAGGACTGTGGTCGGCGGAAGAGACCGCGGCCGTACTTCCCGTGAAGCTGCTTTGATACCAGTAGGACACCATGCTGGACTAGATGGATGCAGCAAGAGGGTGCTAGAGCCAAGAGAGGCAAGTAGACGACATGAGTACTTGACGGGAGTTTTCAGAACACGGAACAATTAACGGGAGTCACAGCCGTGCGAGCTGATAGGTGACGGGCAGCGAGCGAGCGAGAAGCGAGCTCGCTCTCGCTAGCTACCCTCGACCTGTGGGTGATCGAACCACCTGTCAACAATAAAAAATAACTCCTACAAGCCTGTCAAGATCACAGGATAGAACAAGTAGTGGGTGTGTACCCAGCTCGGCGAGCAACAGCACTAAGCGTGAACCTGCAACACGTGAGAATCAAGATGTGGTTCATGTCCACATAAATCCAGGCGTGTGTAGTCGTGCAGCCAGGTCACCACGGTGTGGTCGTCAGAGGAGCCGTCTCTCTCCGGTCAGTCACCTGCACCAGTGTGGTGAGGGTGCAACGAGGCCAGAGGTCACTACGTGGTACTGTCACACACATCAACAGACACTAGGTTTCCTAGTGGGACTGTGTGAGCGTCGTGTCCGGATTGTTTCTCGGGTTTGCTAGGTTGCAGGTGTGAGGATAATGCGTGGGTGAGATTCGAGGTTTGGATCCCACTGTGCGTGGGTGCGAGCGAGGTTGGGCTCGCTGCCTGCCCGCTCGCCACCCCGCTAGCACGTCCTTTGCCACCCACCTCTCTCTCGCTCCTAACTTCTTTCGCGACTCTTCGCTTCTTAAGTATCCATGGCATTGCGTCTCTAGCGTGCTTGGCTCGTGCTTCCCATGTCCCTCGCTCTCCCTCCTACCAGGATCCTCTATCCTCTGGTATCAGAGCAGTGGAGAGAGGAGGTATTGAGCTCGTGAATCGAGCGCTCGATCCTGGTGTGCGGCCATTCTTCGTCGCCACCACCGCTTCCGTCGCCATTTCTGTCACGAGAAGCACGGTCGCTGCCGATCTGCTGTAGAGCACCCTCCTACGGCAGCTCCCTACCCGCGCCCATCTTGTGGCGGGCAGCAGCAGGAGCAACGTGCGGACACCCGTGGGTGTGTCCCTTATTCGCCCCCGCGGGATTGCTCCCGTCCGCGGGTGCTGCAGATCTGTAGCTGCCACATCTGCGGCAGCAGCTTGAGCAGCAGCACCATCACGCCCTGAGTCGCAGCCTTCTCAGTCGCGACTACGACTGCGATAGCTGCAGCTACGATGACAGCAACTGCACTCCGGAGCGAGCACTTGCAACCACTGCTGCCGCCGCATTCTCCTCAGCAGCTGACGCAGATACGCACCCGCAGCAGCAGCTCCTTTCACTGCTGCAGGTCCGGTCGTCGCAGCCTAAGCAACCACAGCCGCAGCAGCTGCATTCTAAGCGGCCACAACCAAAGCAGCAGCAGCCAGCTGGAGCCGTAGCTGCTGCATTCTAAACAAACCCACCGTCGCATCATTCTCATCCGCAACTACGACTGCGACAACAGCAGCTAGGACGACAGCAGCTGTACTACGTGCCAGCACCTGCAGCCGTTGCCACTGTCACATTCTAAGCAACTGCTACCGCAAATAAACGCCGGCAGCAGCAGCTCCAGACATTGCATTCTACGCAGCAGCAGCCGGCTCTAAGCAGTAGCCGCTCGCATTCTACACAGTAGCAGCCGCTCGCATTCTACGCAGCAGCAGCCGCTCGTATTCTACGCAGCAGCAGCCGCTCGCATCCCAAGCAGCCGCTGGTAGCCACAGCAGGTGGCAGCCTTAGTGGCGTCGTGCTGCCGGTGCTGCCGACCGCACCAACCTTACCACTTCACTGCGCTAGTGGTGCGGCAGCTGCCACGCTGGCGAATCGTGACAGTCGAGGCGCGTTCCCGTCTGGTGATTACTATGGAGAGGGGGCGCCGCCTCGCCGCGAACGTCGTCGCAGAGGCATGAGCGGCGACCGGGCATCCGAGTCTGCCTCATCACCAGCTGCGAGAGCTTCACGTCACCGTCTGGTAAGCGTCTCCCCAACCCCTTCGTCTGGGGGGGGATCACGTCAACCCGAAGGTCACCGCTGCTCAGCTGTACACAGCACTCACAGAGGACATTGTTAGTCTTGTGGGTGCTCTTACACGTACCACTTCGGCCATCATAGACGCAGCTGCAGCGGCTACAGCTACATTCGCAGCAGCCGCTAGAGCTTCGCGCGCTCCTGCAGCAACCTCCGCCGGGCGCTCCATCGAGGCGTACACCGAGGCCGCAGCCGTCGTTGGCCCCATTGCTGCTGTAGCTGGTGACATAGGCACCCAAATCTCCGCAGCAGCCTCTGCCATTGCATCGGCAATGGCCTCAGCTGCATCCGCTACAGCTGCCGCTGCATCCTCCATCTGCGCTTCTACGTCAGCCGCCGTCGCAGCCGCCGCATCTGCACCATCTGCCGGCTCCAGCTTCGTTATTGCGGCTATTTCTGTTGCAGCCATCTTCATCACCCTCGGTGCTGCCTTCACCGCTGGAACTCTCGCTCTCGTGGTTCCAGCCGCATCTGCAGTCGCCATCCTTTCTGCAGCAGCCGCAGCAGCAGTCCCACATCTACTTTCTTTCCTGCGCAACCCGTCCTCTTGACTCCCTTGCTGCGCACTGTACCTGCTTGCGTTCTTTTCTTGCCTTCTGTGCGGTGGCTTGTCCTGTCTGACTTGGGGCGGGCTGTCTTGCAGCATTTCTATCCTTTGCCTCAGGCAACCCCATTTTTCCCACGCCCACTGGGGCTGGGGAAACTCTGCCGAAATCTGTCCGGCAGAGCCCGCACGTCGTCACCATGCCCGGTGACGACGAGTCAGTCATTGCGACCCTTCAGCGCCAGCTGGCCCTCGCTCGCGAGGCCCAGCAAGAGGCTGAGGATCGTCTTAAGCTTGCTGAGGACAACCGCGCTGCTTTTGCTGATGAAGTGGCCGCTATTGTCCTTTGCCGCCTCCCCGCTGCGTCTACTGTTTCCTCTTCCGGCGCTAACCCCGCTCCTCCAGCGGTCACGCCTTCTGCCTCCAGCACCTCTGCTGCTGCGCACACTGGCACTGCCGCCACTGCTTCCACTCTGCCTGCGCCTCGCCAGCATGACTTTTTTCTCAGCCACCTGCGCTTACCTCTTCACTCGCCTTGTCCTCTTGGGAAGTGTGTTTCAGCGCCTGGGCTCAGGGAGAGCAGCTATGGGAGTACTACTCCCCTGCTGTTGCTCCCTTCACCCCACTTGCCGCCGAGTCCGCCCGTGCTGTCCGCGCTCTCATCGTCGTTGCACCTGAGTCGCTGATTGATGATGTTGGCACCTTCAACGCTGACCCTGCTGCCCAGCGCCCTGCTGACCCCATTGGCGCATACGCCATGCTGCGTCGCCGTACCACCGTCACTGGCCAAGCCGCTCAGAACGCGCTTACGGTCCAGTTCAACACGCTCCTCATGCGACCTGATGAGACCGCTGATGTCTATTGGGCTCGGGGTCTCAAGCTCCTTCGTGAGCTTGACGACGCAGCACCTGGTCAACTCTCTGCCGTTCTGACCATGGTCAACGGTCTCATTCCTGAGCTGTCCGATCTCCTTCGCGACGTCAAAGCTGATGAGCTGCAGCGCCTTGCCTCGCAGCCAGTCCCGCCCAGGTCGCCCCCTGGGATTGGTGCGCTTTGGGATTTCACATCCGAGCGCCTTGCTACTTGGTGGACTAGCTTGCAGAACAAGCGTCTCCATTGCTCTGCCGTCACAGGTGTTGCTGCACTCACCACTGCTGCTGCACCCTCCTCCTCTGCTGCATCTTCCTCCGCCTCCGCCGCTTCGTCCTCGTCCTCCACAGCCTCTGCCCTTGCTTCCCAGGTTTGTGGACAGGGCAAGGGGAAGGGCAGGGGCAAGGGCAAGGACAAGGGTGCTACTGTCTCCTCGCGTGTTCCGGGCACCGTCGTGTGTTGGAACTGTGGCTCGACCGAGCACTCTGCTCGGACTTGCCCCGCTCCACCGGATGACCTCCGCCTTGCCCGGGCGATGCGCGCTCACTGGGCGCGCACCTCCAGCTCCTCCTCTGCATCCTCGCCCTCACGTGTCGGTGCCCCATCGCACACCTCCACCCCTCTTCAGGCTCAGGCTCACGCCACCTCTGGTGTACCGTTTCCTCCGGTGCCTGGCCCCTACCCTTGGGGCTGGCCACCTCCTTATGGTGCACCTGCGTATGTTGGTCCCCCGTCATCAGCCTACACCGCGCCGCCGTGGTTCCCTCCTTCCTCCGGCGCGTCTACTCCAGCTCCGCTGGCCTCTGTGGATGGTGATCGCGGGGATCGCGAGCGCCATCTTGAGCAGTCACTCCTTCAGCTTCTCCGCCTTTGCGATCAGGGAGGTGAGGGTGTTGCACCGTTGGCCAGAGGTCTTGTGTATCAGACTGACAGTGTCCTTCGTGGGGATCCTTCCGGTCACGTCCTTGGTGCTTTGTGTACGTCTATTCCGTGGATTGAGCGTTGGCAGTCTGACTTCCTTCCTTGTGGTCTCTCCCTTTGTACCCTGGCTTCGTCTTCCGTTGGCATTGTTGACACGTCAAGTGTGCTACCTCCCGTGTGTGTGTCCAGTGGACTCTGGGTCCTCGAATCTGGGGCAATCCACCACATGACGTCAGTGTGTTCCTCGTTCGTCTCGTTAGGCCCCGTCGGTTCTGTCCGTTTTGTTCGTACTGGGTCTGGTCAGTTGCTTCCGGTTCAGGGTGTGGGCGTCGTGCGTTTTGTCAGACCCAGTGGTGCCCTGTATCTGCCTGACGTCCTGTATGTGCCTTCGTTGGAGCTCAGCCTGCTGTCTGTGCCATCCCTAGATGATCAAGGTATGGACTTCACTGCTAGCCGTGGTGTTGGCACTGTCTGTCTCTGTTCCTCTGACCGTGCTGTCCTCCGTGGCGTGAAGTGTGGCAAGCTCTATCGTGTTCCCTTGCACGCCCCCTCCGCCCCTGCCGTCGGCGTCGCTCTTGATCACGTTGCACCCTCTCTTGCTCCCGACCTTGTTCGTCTCTTGCATCGTCACCTTGGCCATGTCCATACCGATGCTATTCACAGCATGCTGTGTCTCTAGCCTGCTCTTGGCCTCTCGCCCTCTACCTTCCCTGCCCCTTGTCCTGCTGATTGTCTTGACTGTGCCCAAGGGAAGATGCATCGCTCTCCTTTCTCTCCTTCCGAGTCACACTCTGCACATCCTCTTGACCGTGTTCATGCGGATGTCATGGGGCCTTTGCCTCATGACCTTCTTGGTGACGTGGGTCGCTACGTCTTGTGCCTTACCGATGAGTTCTCTCCCTTTCGTTGGGTGTTTGCTCTTCGCCAGAAGAGCGATGTTTGTTCCGTCATCGAATCGTGGCTTGTTCAGGCTGAGCGTGCATGTCAACGGTCGCTGCGCGTCTTCCGCAGCGACCGTGGCGGTGAATTCCTTGGTCCCACCGCTCGTCTCCTCGAGTCTCGTGGGGTGTGTCTGGAGATGTCCGCTCCTTACACACTCCAACAAAATGGTGTCTCTGAACGTTGGAACCGGACACTTGCCGACGGTGTCTGCACACTTCTGTCTGAGTCCGGCCTGCCGCCGCTCTTTGCTTTCGAAGCCATGTGCTACATGACATGGGTCTGGAACCGTGTACCCCACGGTCCCTTACCCCGCACTATGACACCCTTTGAACGCTGGCATGGTCATCGGGTCGATCTCCGTCTTGCTCGAGTTTGGGGTAGCATTGCTTCTGTCTGGCTTCCTGAGGATCTCCGCGATGGGAAACTGTCCCCTCGTGGTCGTCTGCGCCCCTTTCTCGGGGTATCCGCGCAGTCTAAAGCCTGGCGTTTCTGGGACCCTGTTCGCCAGCGTGTTGTCGAGTCTCATGATGCTCTGTTCTTTGAGCCCGTCTTCCTTCGTGATCTTGGTCGCCTGTCCCCTGACTCCTCCCTCCTCCCTCTCTCTCCGCTGAGGGGGGATGTCGGTCCTGCCGGTTCGGCAGTCCCTGTTGCCGCACCGCGGCTTGCACCTTCGTTGCCGTCCTCGTCGTCAGGGCCTGTCCCTACCTGCTCTGTGCCCTCTTCCTCTGACGTGTCATCCAGCCCCTCTAACATACCATCGTCTCCGGTCACTGACTCTGCCCAGTGTGTCTCGTCTCCCGCTGTCCCGTCCAGTCCAGGCACACCTCCCGTTGCCCCTTCACCCGTGTCCTCTCCCGTCCGGGTGCCTGACCCGCCTCCGCACGTTCCCACTGGCTCTGATCATGTCTCGCCCTTCGTCCGCAGAGGGCGTCTTCGTGCCTTACCCCGTCGCTCTAACACCTCCACGACCGAGGCACGCCCTCCTCCGTCTCAGCCTGCGTCTCAGCCTGCCCACTCGCCTGTTCTCCCCACCGGCATGGACGCGCTGGGCTTGGCTACTGGGGTCGTCCATCCCAGTTCCGCCCTCGGCTACACGCTCCTCGCCTCTGAGCATGAGCGGGCCTTGGAAGATGCTGTCTTGAGCAGCATTGCGGAGTGTCACGCCACGTCGGTCACCACTGCCTTGCTCCCTGAACCGACCACTGTACGTCAAGCACGCACAGCCTCAGATGCCCAGCAATGGGAGGCTGCAATGCGTGACGAGCTCAACGCCCTTGATGATCATTCGGTCTATGAGCTTGTCCATCTACCACCTGGGCGCAAGGCCATCGATGCCCGTTGGGTCTTTTGGCGCAAGTACCAGCCCAACGGTGCACTCGACAAGTACAAGGCACGCCTCACGGCGAAGGGTTTCTCCCAGGTCCCCGGCGTCGACTTCGACAAGACGTTCGCACCGGTCGGGCGGTACACCACTGCCAGAGCACTATTGAGTCTTGTGGCTCACCACGACTGGGAGTTAGAGCAGATGGATGTGAACAATGTGTTCCTCCACGGACAACTGGATGAAGAGATCTACATGGTCCAACCTCCCGGCTTTTCGGACGGCACTGACCGGGTCTGGCGACTGCGGAAGGCTCTCTATGGCGTGAAGCAGTCGCCGCGGTGCTGGAACCAAGAGATCACGTCCACTCTTGAGAAAGGAGGCTACCGACGTAGCACGGTGGATCCATCACTCTTCGTTAGTCTACCCTCTGCCCCCTTCGTCACTGTCCTCGTCTACGTGGATGACCTGCTAATAGCATCGCCTAGTCAGACTGCTGTCCAGTCAGTCAAGACGCTCCTGTAGTCCACGTACAAGATGAAAGACTTGGGCCCTGCTCGCGTCTTCTTGGACATGGAGCTTGAGCGTGATCGTTCTCGTCGCACGCTCCATGTTCATCAGGTTGCGTACGTCCGCAGTCTGGGTGAGCGCTTTTCTCCACTGCTTCACTCCACACCCACTGTGTCCACGCCTATGACCCTAGCAAGCCAGCGGCTGCTGAAGACACTGGATGTGTCGAGGCTGGGGGAGACGGTCGATGTGACTGACTATCTCCGCGTCATTGGGTCACTGATGTACCTGGCAACTACGACCAGGGCAGATGTCGCCTTCTCTGTGAACTTCCTGGCCCAGTTCTCTCAGGCTCCCCGAGCCCGACACATGGAGGCTGCTTTGCGCGTTGTCAGATACGCCCTCTCCACTACCCGCACTGGATTGTGCTATCATGCACAACCATCCATCGTCGTGGATGGATATACAGACACCGACTGGGCACATGACACGGACGCACGCAGCCGAACAGGATACATCTTCCTAGTTGGAGGGACCGCTGTGTCATGGAAGAGTGGTAAGCAGGGTTGTGTGGCCCGCAGCTCCAGTGAGGCTGAGTATGTTGCTCTCGGCGCAGGCACTTGCGAGAGTGTATGGTTGTGTCGCTTGCTGCAGCAACTGCGCGTCCCCATCCGCTGCATCACATTGCGTTGTGACAACCAAAGCACTAAGGCAATTGCTGAACATGATGGCATGCATCACACATGCACGAAGCACATCAATGTTGAGCATCATTTTGTGCGTGAGCGCATTGCTGCAGGTGATTTCCAGGTCATCTAGGTTGATACACAACAGCAGCAAGCAGACTTCTTGACAAAGGCACTCAGCAGTAACGTCTTTAAGGCGGTTGTACATGCTGTTGGGTTGTGTCCACGTGTTCATCCTGGGTGAATGGCCGTTCCTCGTACGTGTACACTTGTATGTCACTCCTTGTGACACTCGTTTGTGATTGTGAGTTCGTGTCGTTGTGCGTCGGCTGTGGGTCATGGGGGAGTGTTGGTTTGTGTCCCACAAATTTGTTGTGACCTCTGGCCTCGCTGCACACTCATCACACTGACGCAGGTGATTGATGCTGAAGTGACACCGGCGCTGACGTCACCGCCCACGTGGTGCCGGCTCCCAAGGAGATCATCCAGAGCCACATTCACAGGATGCGTCTGGGTTATCTCTAGCATAGGCTTGCATAAACTGAGTGATTGTTGACACTAGGTTTCCTAGTGGGACTGTGTGAGCGTCGTGTCCGGATTGTTTCTCGGGTTTGCTAGGTTGCAGGTGTGAGGATAATGCTTGGGTGAGATTCGAGGTTCGGATCCCACTGTGCGTGGGTACGAGCGAGGTTGGGCTCGCTGCCTGCCCGCTCGTCACCCCGCTAGCACGTCCTTTGCCACCCACCTCTCTCTCGCTCCTAACTTCTTTCGCGACTCTTCGCTTCTTAAGTATCCATGGTGTTTTGTCTCTAGCGTGCTTGGCTCGTGCTTCCCATGTCCCTCGCTCTCCCTCCTACCAGGATCCTCTATCCTCAGTTCTTAGGATCTAAGTGGTCTTGTTGAGGGGCGAATGTTAAGTTCTCGGGCTTGCTCTAACGTAAATGTGGTGTTCCAAGTGCTCTGGTCCTAAGGCCCGACGTTCGAGATTGAGCAAGAATCTTGATCTCATGTCGACAATTTCGAGACTAAGAATGAGATTCTCAATCTCGAAGTTTGAGATTGAGAAAATCTCAATCTCAAACTATACTACATGCTGAAATCTCATTCTCATCTTGATTTCGAAATTGAATGACAAGTTTTTTAAGTCTCGAATTTTCTAAGAAACACTTCAATTTCGTCGCGTTAAAAATGGCGTCATACACGCATACATACATGTGGGAACTATGGATATCTAGTTTAGGGTAGATCACTAATGGGGATTATGTAATGAAACAATTTCCATGTAGAAGATTGTGAGAAGATGCAAGGAAGCTTCCTAGCAACACTGCCGTTGTCCAGGCGTCAGTGCCTGATCAGACGGTGACAACACTCACAAGTCATGCACGCAACGGCAAGGGTTTAGCTAGGGGACACAAGGCAAAGTGTCTGAATGCTTCAATAGCATTTGCAGAGAGGGATCTGCCTCGCTCTGTACATATCCCGCACGAGTCAGGGTGCCAGTGATCTCCTGGTTCCAACACCGAGGAGACTGCTTGAGGCCGTACAAGGACTTGCGCAAGCGCCAGACCTTGTCGCCATCCTCAAAACCGGGTGGCTGAGCCACGTAGATCTCTTCATCCAGAGAGCCATGGAGGAACACATTGTTCACATCCATCAGGTGTAGTTCCCAGTCATGCTGAGCCACTACACCGAACAGAGCTCGAGCNGCTCAGGCGTCCGGCGGATGAAGAGAGAGGGATCTGCCTCGCTCTGTACATATCCCGCACGAGTCAGGGTGCCAGTGATCTCCTGGTTCCAACACCGAGGAGACTGCTTGAGGCCGTACAAGGACTTGCGCAAGCGCCAGACCTTGTCGCCATCCTCAAAACCGGGTGGCTGAGCCACGTAGATCTCTTCATCCAGAGAGCCATGGAGGAACACATTGTTCACATCCATCAGGTGTAGTTCCCAGTCATGCTGAGCCACTACACCGAACAGAGCTCAAGCTGAGGTCATACGGCCGACAGGGGCTAAGGTGTCAGTGTAATCGATGCCCTCAGTCTCAGAGTACCCTTTGACGACCAAGTGAGCCTTGTGGCGTTCCAGTGAGCCATCTGGCTTCACTTTCTTGTGAAAGACCCACTTGACCTGAATAGCCTTCCTTCCAGGTGGAAGGTCGACTAGCTCGTAAACTCTGTGCTCTCGGATGGCGCGAAGCTCATCCTCGCAGGCAGCACGCCAAGCGTCAGCATCATATGATGACAGAGCTTCCCTCAGTGTGCCCGGGTCAGGCGCCAAAGCGGGAGAGCTCTGCGTGGCAAGAGCACACGCTTCAGTGCTAGGTCTCACGACCACAAGATCAACTGTTGCATCACAAGCGATGTGGAGCTCGCGAGTGACGAGGTCGTGCCGTACTCGACACGCTGGGTGTACCCCTGTGTGCTCAGTGCGGACACTCAGGCCTAGGGCCTTTGTGCCGGGGTCACCACTCGCGACGCTGTGAGTGGAGCGCCTGGGTGCAGGACCAGACGCTCGCTGAGCTCCGAAGTCCAATGGTCGAAGACGACCGCCAGGCTCACGGGAGTAACCTGGGCTCGAGGGGCGCACCTCAGGCTCAGGAACAGGCACAATCACAGCCGGGGAGAGCTGAGCCAAGGGAGCTGGTGATGTCGTGCGAGGAGAGGCGTGTGTGGGAGACACGGGACTCGATGTGGCAGTAGGGACAGATGAGGCAGGACCACACACAGAGGCAGGAGTGCCGGCGGACACAGGAGTACGCACAGGTGTAGGATCATGGGTACCGGAGGGAGGCGAGGGAACCGGGGTAGAAACCGGTGGTGCTGGAGAGGTCTCTGGGCCGACAGCGATGATCGCTGGGTCATCAAGAGCCGGAGACCGTGAAGTGGAGGGAGCTCGAACGGACACATCAGCCTGAAGAGGGCTCCTCGCAGGCGAAGATTCCCCCATCCGGCGAGAAACCTCACACGTAGGGATGTGCGTGACAGACAGCGACGTAATCGACGTCAGATCAGGGTAGGTGAGGGACTCAAAGAAGAGCGCGTCGCGTGACTTAACAATGCGACGACGGGTAGGGTCCCAAAATCGCCAGGCCTTCGATCGCGGGGAGATACCGACGAAGGCACACAAGCGACCCCGCGGTGAGACCTTGGACCCCTGCTGGTCCTCGGTGTACCACACGGAAGTCAAGGACCCCCAGACGCGAGCGAGACGAAGGTCAGCACGATGGCCGAACCAGAGCTCATACGGTGTGACGTGGTCTGGAAGAGGACCGTGCGGGAGGTGGTTCCAGACCCATGTCATGTAGGCAAAGCCCTCAAAAGTGAAGGACTCTGGGAGACCGCACTCAGACCACATAGCGCGAACCGCATCCTCCATGGTGCGGTTCCAACGCTCAGAAACACCGTTCTGCTGAGGAGTAGTAGGAGCGGAGACCTGGTGAAAAATCCCGTGCTCAGCGAAGAAGCTATCCATCTCGCCTAGAAACTCGCCGCCACGATCCGATCGGAAAGTGTGCAGCGTGTGGCGGGACTGACGCTCAGCCATCACTAGCCAGAGGCGAACCGTGAGAGCGGCGTCTCTCTTCTGGCGCAGGCTGTAGACCCACCGCATCCGGGTGAAGTCATCAGTCAGAGTCAGGACGTATCGACCCCTATCGGACATAGACTCGACAGGAAGAGGACCAAGAAGGTCCGAATGGACTAGCTCAAGAGGGCGAAGTGTGCGAGATCGTGAGTCAGGGTAGGTGCAGCGATGCATCTTACCCTGGGCGCAGAAAAGACATTCGGTCTTGGCCGGCTTCTCGAAAGAAGCCGCATCAAGACCGAGAGCAGGCAGTGTCGGAATGAGCTTCGACACAATGTCGGAGCCCACATGACACAGACGGCGATGAAGCAATTGCTGGTGCTCAGGAGACAGAACACCAGTGAAAAAAACACGAGCTGAAGGGGAAGGGGAGCAAGGAGCAGAAGTCCGGGAAGCACGGTACAGGTCATCCACAACAGAGGCACGCAGAACAATGCTGCGAGTGTCAATGGCAGTCACAGTCGCGGACTCGGCAGTGTGCTCAACAGAGAGTCCCATTAGTGTGCAAGCACGTACAGAAAGCAAACTGAGCTCAAGGTCAGGCACAAACAGCACCTCGGAGAGATACAAGGGGCCAGACGGACCATCGAAGCGCACGACCCCAACACCTTGGACTGGCAAGGACTGACCAGAGCCGGTGCGAACGGAACGAACAGANCAATGGAACACTCGGCCTCAGACGGACGCTGAGCAGCAGGTGGGGAGAAACGACGAAGGGCACAAAGGTGGGACTCATGAATCCAATCTGTACAGTCAGGCCCATCATCATCACATGCCGACTGTGCCCCCCCACACGAGTCATCCCGAGCCACATGGACAGACGGACCGACAGTCTGTGAATCACTCGGCTGTGACAACACACTCGCACCTCCCTGAAAGCGGAGCGCCAGAAGGTGACGAAGCTCGGCGATGGTGCGGTCGCGTGGGTCCGGATCACTGCTACTCGCCGGTGGGGAAGCAGGAACAGCTGCAGTCGTGGCTGCCACGCGTCCCGAGGAAGTCGAGGCTGACGTGCTGGACGCGGAACGGAGAGCGTGTGCCGCCTGGAGCCCACGAGTAATCCGCGCCCAGTTGAGCAGCTGCTGGTACTCGGTGTAGCGATGGGCGCCGCCACAGTTGTAGCAGTGAACGGAACGTCCACTGCTACCACTGGAAGACGACTGCTGCTGTGACTGCTGCTGACCTGGTCCCCGCTTCCCCTTCTTCTTCTTCCCCTGAGCTGCTGCTGCAACACCCTGTGTCTGAGTGGGTGTGGGCGGGGCCGAAGAGGAGAAGGAAGATGAGGACATGATGGACGATGAAGGAGACTGCAGGAAGGATGATGGTGGTGATGCGACGACGGCTGCAGCAAGGGCAGTCTCCAGATGGGCCACGGCTGCCTCGCGGGCTGAAGTCACCTGGAGGAAAAGCTTATGCGCCCAAGGGAGAAGCTGCAGAGTGGCTGAGAAAGGCTCAAGGATGGCGTCGCTGTACCGTGTGAAGATGTCAGTATACTCAAGGCGAACTCCGAGCATCATCGTACGGAGCGCCCACAGCTGTGTGCCTCCGGAGGTCCCAAGACGCGTGTAGATGCGCATGGCGCGTCGCCAGTAATCGGCTGCAGGCTCTCCAGGCCCTTGACGGAGAGAGTGGAAGGCATGAATGTGTGTTGCTCGGGTGGCATGTGTCTTTGCGGCCAGCAGGGATAGGGCCAGATCCCAACCTCCGTGTGGATCGGCGCCGGTGCCTGTGCCAGGCTCGCCAAGGAAAGGACGGAAGTCGACGACGGTCTCGCGTGGCATGGCGTAGAGGAGGCCGCGCATCACCCTGGCTGCTGTCAGCACCTGTGCTGGGTCTATAGACTGATACTAGCTATGGTAGTAGGGCCACACGCCCTCTGAAGTGGCCCAAACCTGAAAGAGAATCTCCCAGCAGTTGAAGCCGTCCTCAGTGATGTACCGTGGGGGTGGTGTCTCAAAGTCCTTGGGTTGCCGCTCCGTGGGGAGGGCGACCGCAGGCTGAGGAGGACGAGAGACAGGAAAGACTCCCGGAAGTGGATAGTCACCGGGATAGTCGGGTGACGGTCGCACCGTAGGAATCCCAGGAGATCTGGTCCCCGTCTGCAGCTGACGGAGGCGCTCCTGAAGAACTTGAATCTCATGATCCGGGGAGTCGTCCGTCATGCCTGGCATGAATGGCTCATCATCCAGGAGGTCAGAAGGTGGTGGGTCAGGTCGAACCGACTGTTGTGTAGAGAACGCGACACCGGCAGCTCCCTCAGAAACCTGCCGTGGGACTGTGGACTGGCCACGCAGAAGCTCAGTCAGCATACGGGTGAGTGGATCAGATCGAGCTCCTGTAACGGGTGCCTGAGCCGACTGCTGTGTAGAGACCGCGACGCTGGCAACCCCCCCGGAAACCTGCCGTGGGACTGTGGACTGGCTACGCAGGAGCTCAGTCAGCATACGGATGGCATCAGTCTGCTCCCGCTGTAGGAGACGCATCTCAACCTGCTGGCTCCGCAGGTCCTCAATGGCCTGCGAGCGTGGGCTCAGGACACCAGAAGATGAGGAGGAGGGATCATCTGTCGCCTTCCCCTTGTTGTCCGATGAGTCCATGTCGCCTCTCAGTATGGGTGGACAGGTCAGGTTTGTCGGATTTCAAAAGCATCAGTGTTTCTCGAGGAGTTGAGACGCTGGCAATTTCTTACTGTCCGGCCAAAAATTTGGCTAAGTTTGGTGCTGATGTCAGCAGGTGGTTGCTGACGTCAGCACGACCTGATGACGTCAGCAAGCAGAAATGCTGACGTCAGCTCGACTCCCCTCCTTTTTCATTTTTTTTTCTTTCTTTCTTTCTCGCGGCTCTGCGCGAGCGTGCAGCCGCTCCGCGGCGGCTGCGCGGAAGCTGCGCGTAGGCTACGTAGCAGCTTCCGCCCAGCTGCTGCTGCAGCTGTGCATTCAGCTGCAGCAGCAGCTGTGTGGCTGCGTGCGCAGCAGTGGCAGCAGCGGCTGCGCAATGCCGCTGCTGCTGCTGCACGCTGCGGCTGCTGCTCGCTGCCGCCGCGCGGTGCTGCTGCTGCTGCGCTGCTGTTGCTGCAGCTGCTGCTGCTCTGCTGCTGCGGCCGCGGCTGCCGCTGCTGCTGCTGCGCTTCTGTTGCTGCCGCTGCTGCTGCTCTGCTGCTGCCGCCGCTGCCGCCGCTCGCTGCTGCTGCCGCGGCCGCCGCTGCAGCTGCGGGCGGCGGCTGCACTCGTTGAAGCCGCCACGCGCTGCTGTGGCTGCTGCTATGGCAGGCTACTGCTACGGCGCTGCTACTGCCGTTGCTGCTGCTGCTGCTCTGCCGCTATGCTGCTACTGGCACAGGGGCAGCGCCGCTGCTGCGGTCTCACGTGAAGGGTGGGGGCTGCGTTGACGGCGACCAGCTGTCTTCGACGGGCCCCAGTGGATCTGCTGCAGCGGTGACTCACTGCTGCTGCTCTGCTGCATCTCTGCTGTGCAGCTCAGTGAGAACTGTCTCACTGCTCTGATACCATGAGAAGATGCAAGGAAGCTTCCTAGCAACACTGCCGTTGACCAGGCGTCAGTGCCTGATCAGACGGCAACGACAGTCACAAGTCATGCACGCAACGGCAAGGGTTTGGCAATGGGACACAAGGCAAAGTATCTGAATGCTTCAATAGCATTTGCAGAGAGGGATCTGTCTCGCTCTGTACATATCCCGCACGAGTCAGGGTGCCAGTGATCTCCTGGATCCAAAACCGAGGAGACTGCTTGAGGCCGTACAAGGACTTGCGCAAGCGCCAGACCTTGTCGCCATCCTTAAAACCAGGTGGCTGAGCCACGTAGATCTCCTCATCCAGAGAGCCATGGAGGAACGCATTGTTCACATCCATCAGGTGTAGTTCCCAGTCATGCTGAGCCACTACACCGAACAGACCTCGAGCCGAGGTCATACGGCCGACAGGGGCGAAGGTGTCAGTGTAATCGATGCCCTCAATCTCAGAGTACCCCTTGACGACCAAGCGAGTCTTGTGGCGTTCCAGTGAGCCATCTGGCTTCACTTTCTTGCGAAAGACCCACTTGACCTGAATAGCCTTCCTTCCAGGTGGAAGGTCGACTAGCTCGTAAACTCCGTGCTCTCGGATGGCGCGAAGCTCATCCTCACAGGCAGCACGCCAAGCGTCAGCATCCTGTGATGAGAGAGCTTCCCTCAGTGTGCCCGGGTCAGGCGCCAAAGCGAGAGAGCTCTGCGTGGCAAGAGCACACGCCTCAGTGCTAGGTCTGACGACCACAAGATCAACTGCTGCATCAAAAGCGATGTGGAACTCGCGAGTGACGAGGTCGTGCCCTACTGGACACGCTGGGTGTACCTTTGTGTGCTCAGTGCGGACACTCAGGCCTAGGGCCTTTGTGCCGGGGTCACCACTCGCGACGGTGCGAGTGGAGCGCCTGGGTGTAGGACCAGACGCTCGCGGAGCTCCGGAGTCCAATGGACGAAGACGACCGCCAGGCTCACGGGAGTAACCTGGGCTCGAGGGGCGCACCTCAGGCTCAGGAACAGGCACAGTCACAGCCGGGGAGAGCTGAGCTAAGGGAGCTGGTGATGTCGTGCGAGGAGAGGCGTGTGTGGGAGATACGGGACTCGGTGTGGCAGTAGGGACAGATGAGGCAGGACCACACACAGAGGCAGGAGTGCCGGCGGACACAGGAGTACGCACAGGTGTAAGATCATGGGTACCGGAGGGAGGCGAGGGAACCGGGGTAGAAACCGGTGGTGCTGGAGAGGTCTCTGGGCCGACAGCGATGATCGCTGGGTCATCAAGAGCCGGAGACCGTGAAGTGGAGGGAGCTCGAACGGACACATCAGCCTGAAGAGGGGGTGCTCGCAGGCGAAGAGATTGTTCCGCTCCTTGCGAAAAACATTCCATACACAGGTTCATCGCGACGCACTAGACCTGCCGGTCCCATATTGGCTTGAGTCGTCTCGTCTCGAAACTTGACGCAACGCGAGTTCGAGACGAGACGAGACGAGATCAATCTCATCTCGAAATTTTTTTGTTGCCCCAAATCTCCATCTCGTCTCGAAGTGTTTTGAGACAATCTCGATCTCGTCTGGAAGTGCGAGATTCATTCGAGATTTCAAGATTTCAAGATTTCCAAAATTCCGAGATGTGATCAATCTCGAATGCCGAGCCTTCTCCGGACCTGGCCATCGGACACAGGGGGTTCAAAGGCACGTTCAGAGAACTTAGATCCAGTATGAGATAGCCTCTGGTGGGTCAAACTCCAAAAGTATGCAGCTGTAATGAAGTGCAGGCAAGATCAGGGAAACCCAGCATCCTCGGTAAAAACATCAAGGATGATTCAACCTGTTCAGAAGCTGTGTTGAGTTCTTTGGAATGCAACCATTGTGATCGAAATTTCATATATTGATCACACTTACACAACCCAAAAGACACGAATTTCATCTGCTCGCAAACTAGCCCTGCTCCCACGTTTCCCCATTCTGATGGAGCTCCAACGCACGAGTCTGAGTCAATCCGGGGAAATACCCTGGCAAAACACGCAGACATCCTGCAGTACTCCCCCTTTCAACCACGTCCCTCTCCACCTCTGCCTCTACTGCAACCTGGACTTCCCTCGGCCCCGCCACATCAGGCTGTAGCAAGTTGCACGCCACCTCGACCACACCCCCTTGGTGCCGCAGAGCCATGGCTTGCACGCCCGGGAGCCCCCCTCCCCGCTCGCTCACACGCCTCGCTATCTGCTTCGCCAAGCTCAAGACCGTCTCGGAGGCCGAGCCTGCTTCGTCTGCGGGCTCTGCCGCACCACCGCCTGCCACGGCTGCTGACTCATCTCTAGGCTCCCTTGCAGCGACTGGAAGAGCCGCTGTTGCTGGCGATGCCAGGGCTTCTTGCATGGGAGCTGCCGCACCTGTTCCTGTTTCCAGTGCTGCTGCTGCTGCTGCTGCTGCTGCTGCTGCTGCTGCTGAAGTCGATGCTGCTCGTGCTGCTATGCTGCTTTGTTCTCCTTTCTGCACCCCGTCCGTGCAACGGCCGCCGCTGTCCACACTCTCAGCCATCACCAGACTGCCATGGGGCACAGAGGGTGCTGAATCTACACGAGGAGCAGCAGCAGCAGCAGCAGCAGGGTCTCCCTGTGCCTGTGGATGCCCTACCACGGCCAGGGGCACATTGTAATTGAGGACCCAAGGCACAGCTCCTATCGTGAGAACACCTTTGGTAGGATGTGCATCCCATGGACCAAAGTCTGGTGCAACGTCCCCTGCTCCTCCCACCTCTCGCCCTCCAACCCCACTACCATCTCTTCCCCCACCTTTCAGTGTGTGTCCCATTCCCTCTCCACTTCCACCTCCACCGTGGGGGAAAAGTGGCGGGTCACTTGCCGCAGCAGCAACGGAGGCAGCTGCTGCAGAAGCCGATGCAGCAGTGGTCGCCTGACCTGTCCAGCGGCCAGCAGGGTCGCTGCGGAAGTAGCCCAGAGCTCGACGCACAGCTGCAAGCGACCGCCCGTCCTCCCGGGCAGCCCCGTATAAATAAACTGGCACTGCACAGGCAGGGGAAAGGAGAGGGAGACGGAACAGAAAAGAAATGAAGGGAGGAACGGAGGAGTAAGTCAAGGAAGAAGGAAGGGGGAGGGGGTGAGGGAAAAGGATGGAGAGAGAGTGGGAGGGAGGCAGA
>SZWC01000728.1:259386-273900 GCA_023375785.1 Penium margaritaceum
CAACCCCTTGGAAGAGATCATGTCCGAACGACATGGGAAGTGTTGTGTGGACCTAGACAGTTTTCACGGGGACGTCCGGTTAATTGGTCGCAGGGACGCTCCTTGCAAAGGGGGAGGAGGTGTCACCACAATAGCTTGCTGAACACGTACCACACGGAATGTGGGAAAATTCATCTTATGTACTCCCTTCAAAACTGGCAAGATGTTGTTGACAATATACGTCCCAACAGGCATCGACCATGCCACCGATACATACGTGTGATGAGTCTGCGATGAAGGCTCACCAACACTTGTAAATAACGTACAAGCGTACGTGTCCCATCTTGGTAAGAGCCAAGGGATCACGCGATCAACACTGGATGTTGTACGCAAATGGCAATAATCACAAAATCCACAAGTGTGTGGTTGATTGTGCGTGAACGTGACGCAACCGTGTTGCGGATGACAAGAGTTCACACGTGTGATCTTGTTTACGCTTCTTATTGCATGGTTTGCATTATGAAGTACGCGATGATCAAACCTCCATTAGCAAAGACGAACCGGGACGGTTCGAAGCAAAGGGGGAGGAATGTAGCGTATGAGCCATTTTTAGGGTTAAAATGGTCGTTAAATAATTATTGGATGCTTCGGGTACTCGAGGCTCAAGTTTCGAGGAGCCAAAGCCCGGAAATCTATAATAGGCTAGAGTCTCGTTCGACTCTAGCCAGGAAAATATCCGTGGCCGGATTCTAGGTGAAAGAAGTGCCGCGATGGAAAATCCATCGCGTCACTCCTCCTCCACTCCTAGCTTGGCGCTAAGGTCCTGTTCCAGCGTGGCAATGCCACGTGGAACGATTAGGGTTAAGATGCATGTTTGCAAAAATGCCCTATGACGACTACGTCCATTCGTGGCGCGATTCGTCTCAGCCAAAATGGCTGAGGCGACCATTCGCTCCTCCTGAGACGACTATTCTGAGGGCCTACGTTTTGGTTCTGCAGTTAGTCGCAAAACGGACCACTTCCGTTACAACCATTGATTATTCCAACTTACAAAGCCCAACAAAATCCAAATAACATTCCTTTTTTATTTATTTACCTATTTTGAATATGATATATTTTTAATGGATTCATAAAAATATTATTTGAATATTTTTCATAGTTTGGTCTGATTATGATGTTTTAATACAAAACCAAAATTTCATGGCTTTGATGTGACCTAGTGAATGCATAAGGGAAATATACCATTGTTTTCATGATTTCATCATGAAAACATCATGAAATGTTCTTCTATTAAGTAAAGAGTTATTTTTACCGTACTGTCCCTTGATTTAGTTCCAAAAAAAATCTATTTAAGTGACCCTCAAATTCGCCCAATTTTCACCTCTTAGTATATTTAGAGGTGATTCTCCCAAAAGGGTATGTATAGAATACGCTGCTCCTTGAATTCACCCAAGGGATCGGTCCAGGTCCATTGGTGACCTCTGACCCCTCGAGGGGCTGTCGGCGCACGTCCGACGGCGTTTGTCATCTCCAACTTCGAGATGCCAAATGACGCACGCCACCTAGGAGTGCACTAACGGACATCTAGTCAGCGCACTCCTAAGGGGGAACTAATGAATGTGTACCAGACCTACGATTTTAGAATAACAAAGGTGATTCTTCCATAACCCTAGCAATTTAGGTGCTGCTCATAGGCGAATAAAAAATAAATATTTTGAAACAATTATGTGGATAGTACGATAACTGATATTGAATGTAGTGGTCTCACTCCACAATATTATATTATTATTTTCATATTATGAAAAATTAAATATCACTTGTTTTATTGTATATCACGAAAAAATGTCTCTCTTGTTGTGAAAAATATTTATAAAAATGTTGAGTATTCACTAAGTTGAAGGGAATTTGTTGAGATAATATACGTGCATTTAATGAATCCTCCCATCCATCGCTTTGAAATACTGTTTGAATGTTTCTTGGTCTTGCTTTCAATGTCCATGATGTTTGTTGGATGTTGTACTTTAATGCTTTGTTTCCAAATGCCCCTTTTGGACCTGAATCGTTGTTCGGACCTTCGAAAGTCCTTTCCGTTGCATCTGATGTACGCTGCTGGAAGTCGAGGCGCAAAAAGTGGTTCTAGGCATCGCAAAAAAGTTGCGCTGGCTCTAGGCGACGGAAATAGTTTTCAAGGCATTCTAGTTAGAGGCATTAGTTGGCGAACTTGTGCGAGCTGAAGCAATTGACCCATGAAAAATTACTCTGTGTACACATTTTGCTTCGGAAACAACAAGTACCGTCGACGACGGTGTAGATTTATTGATTTCAATTTTCAGAACTTATTTTGATGTACAATCAAACATGACGGGCATTTCGACTGATTCTTTGTTATTCTGCGACTTTCTAATTGTCCTATTATGTGGGAGCCACGTCACGTCAGCCAAGCGAGCCATAAAATCACAATCAATCAGCGGGAATCCACTGATTGTAGGATTCCACCCAAATGAGCAAAAGGCGCAATCGCCAACGATCCCAAAGGCTCGCATTACCCTTCGCCGTGTCGCGTCCCGCGTCCTAGTCATACAATCAAAATCAGAATCAGAGTGCCGGTTCAAGGCCATGGACTGCTCGCAGTTTGCCAAGCTTCGAGCGATGCGACTCGGACTTGCTAGGGCCTTGAACCGACGCTCTGATTTTGATTTTGATTCTATGTGTCGGGGGCGGGACGCGGGGCGACGAAGTCGTCCGCGAGAGCTCGCAACCGTTGCCGAATCCGCCAAAGGAAGTGGCGAAAACAATCCAAGAATAAAATGCGACCCGCAGATTTCTTATGCTTTGGAGGTGATTTTTGCCTATGTGGCATCACTCCCACAATCTGGGTAACGTCCTATTGGCGGAAATAACTAGAATCAGACGAAATGGCTGTGATGTTGATTCTATTGTAAAACGTGATATAGGACTTTTATTTACGAAATCTGGTGCGACATCTACGGTCGAATCGACGCTTTCTTCTTGCAGACGGCACGACAAAAATTGCCGGTTGCGTACCAGCCGCTGGGTGTGCGAGTCGGCCGCTGAAGTCGACACACCAGGGCAGAAACGCCGCTTGACGCTCACCCAAAAAATCAGGAACTGTGTCCGTCCATCTCGAAGTGCGTCACCCGCGAGTTTGGAGGAGTCCCACTCGATATCGCGCTGATTCGAACCAGTTCCCTCCTGATCGAAGAATCATCCAAAAATCAAAGTTCGAGAGGGAAAACGCGGAAACCCTAGAATCAAAATCAAAATCAGTGCATCGGTTCAGGGCCTAGGAACTTATTGCGGCTTCGGAGCTCTAGCAAGTTCTAGCAACTCGCGAGTCCACGTTGGACGGTCCCACGTTCACCTGACCGACGGGGTGACGAAGCGGACTCTCGCCAACGCCGGACAAGCGAAAGCTAGAGAAAAATTGCATCCGCCAAAACCTGCTAGGAATTTCGCCATACCCTGCTTCAGCTTCCGGTGTGACTGGCCACCTCGCAGCAACCCATTCATCGTTGTGCACCTGGATCTTCTACGCGTGCGGACACTTGGCAGAGTTGCTACGGGGCTGTGTGAAAAGACCCAAAGACAAAGCAAGGGAAGACAAGGCCTCATTTTGCTTCGCCAACTCTTTTTGGGTTACATGGTAACCTATTACAATCGGTTCGTGGCCAGAAGATGCTGCAAGAAAATCGTGATTGGTGGCTTGGTCATTTTTCTGATTGGTCCACTAATGATGAAGCGAAGATTCTGGTGGAAGTCGGAATTGGGCAGCTGGACTGCAAATCCTGGAGCTTGTTTTATAAACATCAAACCGGACATCACAGAATCCGCCAAGCGACGCCAATCAGAAAGACATGGACATTACTGTTGGGTCCAATCGCTACGGTCGGTATGGATTGGTCGACTAAATGCGAAATCTAACAGTCGATTCAAGTTGCAACAACTTCGGCAGTAGTCCACCATAACAGAGTACACGTGAAGATTCCGCGAGATCATCATCGGCGCCAACCTCGCCCTAGTTTTCACAACAACGGCCTCCAACGTGACATCCATCGAGTAATTGCCATCTTCGGTGTCCAAGGTGATCTGTCGCAGATGATTGCAACAACCGAGAGAATTGAAAGTGCTGACTACAACGCTCAGATCCAAGAATCCTACGGTTGGTGATACCAAAACCGTGACTATCGTGATGGCGGAACATAACAACGAGGGGATTCCTCATCCCTCATGAAAGTCGATGCCATCGTTCAACAAGATCACTGAATGTGCTACAACTACAGAGGACCTGTCCACATCGCTTGCAATCATCCTAGTAAAACTCAGTTGAAAGGGGGGGGGGTTGTAGAAAAATGAGTTGGGAGTCGGCAAAAGGGCAAGAGTAGAAGGCGGAACTCCTCTCCGCAAGGAGCGATCTGCACCAAACGATCGTCAATCTAAACGACTGAAATCTCCCTAAAGGGTGCCTAAGATCAAAACGTTTGACGAGAGGTACGAGGACAACCAACTGACAACGCTGCTGAGAGTATAACTGAGAGGTTGTAGCAGTCAACAAACGACACCAGCATTGTTAGATGAAGGGGCCTCGCATAGTTTTGTAAACAACGACATGGTTCGGAAGCAGGGTTTACAAACCAAAACATGGGTGATTTAAGGGAAAATAGTTGATGAGAGATTGCAAATCCGTTGACTTAGGGAACCACTTCGACTGCAAATCGGAGATCTGCGAGACATAACGGTCAAGCGGTCATGTCCAATGGGTGACCACAAAATCATCCTCAAACAAGATTTCCTGTATTGATCTAATCTACAAGAAGATTGGAGCAGCGGAGCCATGTACGTGGAGATTTATGGCACCAAACGATAACTGCCACTCGTCAGAGAAAAAGCGACGACACATGTAGTAGAAGTGGAAGCAACAGGGGAAGCAACATAACCGAATAAATGAGAGCAAGTCCTAGAGGTCTCACTGGATGCATCCAAGCACTACACACAACAAGGGGCTCATGAGTGGCTTGTCCACTTGGAATAGGACGAGGAGGGAGCAGTGATGGCAGCTGACTCATCATCCTCAACTACACCAACCATAGTAGAAACGTTTGCAATGGTCCAATGGAGTTTTCGTCTCTTATGCGAGTTTTTGCACACGTTTTTTCAGGAAAACTTTTGCAAGACCTACTACAAAAACACAACATTGGCCATAGCGTCGAATTGAAGCAAGACAGCACAGCGAAGTTCAACGGAACCTATCAGATGAGCAACGACAAGCTGACCGAGCTCAAGCGATAGCTTGACGAGATGCTCGGGTAGGGATTCATTCGATCATCCACGTCATCAATCCAATCATCCACGTCACCATACGCCGTACCAGTACAATTTGTAGAAAAAACTGGCAAAATGCAGATGTGCGTGGACTACCAGGCGTTTAACGATATCACCATTGAGAACCAGTACCCCCTCCCTCGTGACGAAGAACTCTTTGATCAACTTCACGGTGCAATAATATTCACAAAGATCGATATGCGGAGAGGATATCACCAGGTTAGAGTCGGTGACACCGACACAAAAAAGACAGCATTTGGAACTCTCTATGGTCATGCCCTTCGGACTCAAAAATGACCCGGAGGCATTCATGGCTAAGATGAGCAATGTTTTCCAGCCGCATCATGACGAATATGGTGTCGACATTGTGGTGTACATCCGTACTCGGAAGGAGCACGATGAACACCTCCCAAAAATCCCCGAGGTTGAAACGATGTTGCGCAAGTATGGGCAAGACTCTTTTATGTCGGCTCACACACTTGGACTGAAATGTATGGCATGTTGCGCCCAGACTTAGCGCCTCAACAGCGCTGGAAGCTCAGCTGTGAGAGAGAATTTCTAAGCTAAAAAATTTAGCGCCTGAACTGTAGTTGGAAATGAGTAATGACTGAGTTGACAACAATAATGAGATTTTGTAATAGACCCCTCCCACACTAACCTAGGCCCTCACCTCTGTGAGGCTTGTTAGTCAGTCTACCAACCAATGAGGAAAACACACTCTTTTGTGGCCTATGGGGTTTTCTCGGTGAGCCTTGCCAGAGGAGCAACAACCCCTAACCCGGGCGTCGTCCGTTTATCCTGAAAACTGGGCCATACCAAAATGTGCACGTTGCAAACGCATTTGCGCAATCAGAATAAGCTAGAAAATCATGCACAAGAGTTATGGTTGCCTAAGCCTAGGCAAAAAATATGCTACAAGGAGCAATCGTCCATGACCGTCGGTAGCATGAATGCCGGTGGCTGCTGTCGATGGATTTGGGCATGCAGTGCTGCCATGTGGGAGACTCTACACAAGGAGACGGGAGCCACGTCTCTCAAAATGGTACGATGTCCCCTCCATCACTTAGTGCCCGTCGTCGTCAACGTCCGCCAAGTCATTCATCTGCACGAGCATGTACACTAGCTGAGAGGTCACAGCACAGATAAGTGAGATAGTGCACACATAAAACACAACACTCCTCCATGAACAAGTGTACATACACATGCATAGGTCATACATCGATAGTGCACAACACAAGCCACGCTCCCCCATGGTCTCATGCACCCACAGTCCAACAAGTCACATAAAGAGTGAGGGCATACATGAGGTAGAACAGGGTAAGGGAGCTCACAAATGCAAGACAATATACTTACGGATGTAGATCAACCAAACAAACTGTACTTTTGAATGATGCACACTTGACGGCCTTGGTCAATAAGTCAGCCAATTGTCGCACAGTCTCGATCCACACAATGCGGATGCTGCCCTCACGTAAGAAAGTACACATGTAGTGATACTCCACATTGATGTGCTTTGTGTGCATGTGATGAATGCCATCGTTTTCTGTAATGGCAATGGCATTCTCATTGTCGCATTGCGGTGTGATGGTAGATGCAGGCTGACAGAAATCACACAAGAGACAAAGGAGCCACACACCCTCGCATACACCAACGTCCAATGCCATGTACTCCGCCTCTACACTATTGCGTGCAATGCACCCCTGCTTGCCACTACGCCACGAGACAACTGTGCCTCCACCAAGGTAGATCCATCCAATGCGGTTCTTTCCATCTACGCTTCCAGCCCAGTCACTATTCGTGTAGCCCTCTATGACTACAGACGACTGGTTGTGGAAGTCAATTTACGACATGTCGTGGAGACAATGTACCGCACCACACAAATTGCTGCATCTAAGTGTAGCTTGTCTGGAGACTGAGAGAACTGAGCCAGTAGGTTCATGCCAAAGGCAATGTCTGGCCGTGTGGTGGTGGCGAGGAACATGAGTGATCCAATGACACAAAGAAAGGAAGTCACGTCCACACTTCTACCTAGTGTGTCAGCATCAGAAGGTTTTAGCTTGACCTGGTCGTCTTGGGTTATGGGAGTGGATGCACTGGGTACGGTGGGCAAGAGGTCTGCAAAACTCTCGGCCAACGTATACACATAGGCTGCTTAATGCACACGGACAATGTCGTGAGCACGTTTGCGCTCGATTTCCATGCCCCAAAACTTTTGTGCAGGTCCAAGATCTTTCATCTTGTGTGTGCACAGTAGTAAATATTTTACTCACTAGACAGCGGCAAGATCAGGGGATGCAATGAGTGTATTGTCCACATAGAAGAGCACAGTGACAAGGATGGTATCCACTGGGGTGAAAAAGAGAGCAGGATCTACACTGCGACACATCAAGCCACCCTTCAAATGGGTGTGGCACATCTCAATGTCCTGGCACCTGGGCGACCCTTTCAGGCCATAGAGGGCCTTTCGTAGTCACCAAACATGACCCGTGCAATCTTCAAAACCTGGGAGTTGGACCATGTAGAGCTCCTCGGTGTCAAAACCTCCATGCAAGAACGAATTGCTCACGTCCAATTGGTGGAGCTTCTAGCATACTGTGCGGCCATGCTGAAGAGCACGCGACTGGTAGTGAAAGGTCCAACCGTCGTAAAAACCTGGTCGAAGTTGACTCCTAGTACCTGTGCCAAGCCTTTAGCAGTTAGCCGGGCTTTGTACTTGTCCAGCGTGACGTCTAGCTTCCACTTCCGACACAAAACCCACTTAGTCCCAATGGCTTTTCGTCCTGGGGGCAAGTGGACCAACTCGTACACAACATGCTCATCGACAGTAGCCAGTTCCTCCTTGCAAGCAGGGTCCCACTCGGTAACATCAGGTGTGGCCCTGGCGACACGGAGGCTCTATGGATCGGCTGTCTACAGAGACGGCCTGGTTGTCAGCAGACGAGCAATGCCAAAACCTACTGAAGCACGCAGCAATGGGACAGAGATTGCATGTCCATGTTCCTGAGACATCAGGGCATAACCGAGTGCGGATCCAGGATGAAGGTCCGTTGTGACGACGGTAAGGGAAGTTAGACCCAAGTCTTTTGTCTGAGGATCTCCACTCACAACAATGTGAGAAGGGGACGAGGGACGAAGGGTTGTAGTGGTGGAGACGATGAGCCGAGATTCTCCAGCAAGGGCAACCCCTGTGAGGGTGGAGACACAAATGTGAACCTGGCATCCTAACGAGGATGACTCAGCCGCAGAGGACACCTGATTCATGGACGACTAGATGAAGACGACTGCACTAGAAAGGAGAGTGGCAGCTGCTGCTGCTACTATAGAGTCCGTAGCGGCAACAATTTGCGTGGCGATGTTGACCGTTACGGCTGCAAGTAGTCCTTGGTTCACGACGGCAGCAGTGTAGGCTTCATCAACTCTACTAGCAGCGGTGCTAGCGGGTGCATGAGCAGCACATGTTGTGGCAGAAAACGTGGAGGCAAAAACGGCACGCGAGACAAGAGTTCCTTCTAGAACAGAGAAAATGTCAGAGGGCCCTAAAGATGCAGTAGTTGCTTGGGAGGTAGCGGGAGATGGGGCACAATGTGAGGTTATGCGTCTGTGATCTGCCTCTGCTAATGTGATGGTGCTGCTGGCGTCGACGGTGCCGTGTCAAGAGCGACACGCTGACTCTACTGACGTGTTCTATGGGAAATGGGGGAGCTTATAGGCGATTGAGGATGACGTTGATCGCGTTGTGGCTCCATTGTTGGAGTATTTGGCTCGGTCAGTGAGTCATCGGAAGCTGACTAACAATAGGAGGCGTACTCGGGTGCGTCAGCTCGGGCCTCGTGGTCCGTTGGGTCGTATTCCTCACCAGGATGGTACCCTGGACAGTCGTAGCGGCGGCGTGACCACAATTCTAGCCCCGCTTGGTCAGCGAGTTCCACGTAACGTGTAATGGCCTCATCAATCCATGCACGTTCATGCCACCCCCTCGACGAGGTGGGTTCAGGGTCAGCGGTAGGCGGAGAAGCCAAAATGCTGGTTCAGGCCGTAGATGTGGCTGCTGTTGTTGCCGTTGTGCAAGGGGATGATAGACTCCGTCTTGGTGGTGTGCAGGACTAAGAGGTGCCGAAGTAGTGGGATGGAGGGTCCAGGCAGCAGTGCAGGCGCAGGGTGAGTGGCAGCTGAGATAGAGGATTGTAGTTGGTTGCAATCCTTGTGCTAGGGGTACTACAGAAAAAATGTTGGTCAGCAAGAGTGTGCAGAGCGTCGTGCGGTGAGCTTTGAGCTGGGTAGCAACAAGAAGCACTATTGTCGTTGCCACAACCACGGTGGAGATGTGCACAGGGAGTGGGAGAAGATATCGCTGTTATGTCCGTAGCACGGCCGAAGCGAACAGATGTGGACAGCAGCAGGGAATGCCGCTGCTGTTGCCGTAACCACGGCGGAGACGTGGGTGGGCAATTAGAAGAGAAGCGCTGATGCGACTGTATAAGACCGGCGTATAAATAGTTGCGAGAGGCGGTTGTGTTCGACGTAGTTGGTCGATGCGGAGATGTATCGCGGGGATGAAGAAACAGAGTTGCTATAATAGTAAAGGCTGAGATCTTGCTTGCAAATGCATCAGAAGCGGCTGTACTCAGTGACACCACGGTGACTACAGCATGGTCGAGAATAGGCGGATTGCGGCGGAGAAGGGCTGCTGTCGTCGATGCAACCGAGTCGAGCACAAGAGTGAGCAACTGTGTGACTCGTGGTTGTAATGGTAGCGGCCGTGTACGGCTACTATAATAGGTGCTGTTGCCGTGGCTGGTGCCACAGCCTAATTGCGTAAATGGCTTGCGTGGGATCACCCGCCACGTAGATGTGACCCGACGAGGCCTCAAGACTGTCACAAGGAGGAGGGCTTTCCTCCTGCTCTGATGCCAGTAGGTAGCAATGATTGCTATGATATACAAGCAAGCATGCAAGCATGTGAAGAGAACGACGCCATGGATCGGGACAAGCTCACATCACGCACGAGTAGATCGAGAACAAGTGTATGTTAGTAAGGAGCTCGCGGGGTGATAAGTGATAGTTGACTGGACCACCCATGCGAGGCTCTTGTTGTGGGGCCCGGATGCCATCCAGGGATCAACCCCGACCCTAGAGCGAACGAGCTCCACGTGGCTTCTTACACGTCGGTATAAACCGGACGTGTGGTCCCAAGGGATCAGCAATCTGTTCGCCAAGCTAACAGCATGCAAAGAGAAAAACTCAACCACATCGACCACAAGCATATGTGGTGTATTCACTCCCTAGTTATTCTCTCATGTGAGAGCTAACCACAAAACACTAAAGAGTACAAGCATGATTGCAGGTAGGACTGAGCGCAAATGAACTCGCTCCATTCTTGCACCCGGCCAAGATGCCAACGATACAGAATCCCCCACATATGCACCGTGAGCTTCATGTCTGCACAGTCACCTGCAGTGATGATGTGTGTGAGTGGACAGATTCAAGAGGTCACTTGCGTGTCCAAAAGGTACAACCAACATGCAGGTGACTGACCAAAGGAGAGACAACGCTCAATGTTGGGCCCTTGCTTCGGCATATGCTCTCACCGAGCCACCTACTTCAGCCAAGAGACTAGAAAGCTTTGCCGTGCTTGCATGTTCTCACCACTCAAGCACACACATTACTTTTCACTTTCATTCTCAGCATGGATGCAGACGGGTCATCTACCAAGGCTAGTTTCTGCTGACTGGATTGGGATATACTCGGGGTGAGATATTCCCATTAGCAAGTGGTGGTTCAAACCAAAGGTCCGGAAGGGAGCGAGCAAAAGCAAGCTCGTTGCACGCTCGCTCGCTCCACTCCATGGATCAGTACGCTAGGTTGTGTCATCCACTCTTGTCGTTCGTTGTTGCTTGCGACTCTCACCTGCAACTTCACGTGTTCTTATGCCATGGATGTCAACGTCTCTTGATGACATACCCTGCACCCCTTCCCTCACGCCCTTGCGTGGTCCTTGACACTGTGGTCAGACTGGGACAGACGGTAGGTCAAATGGAGGTGTGTGCGCAGAGATAGTGTCAAAAACACATGCAACGATGAGTGGGCCTATGGGGTGGAACTTGCTCCAAGTTGCTTGAGCATACCCACCTGTCCATGGACTGAGTTTATACCTAAACTATGTATGTCTAAATTGTCACCTAGTTTACACGCAGGACTAAACTAGCTCACCAAGCCACTGCAGTTCACACACAAGGAAGCATAATCCGGAATGTCTTGAGACACGATACGAGCAATCCCAGGAGGGCAACTACCATGTGTAGTGATGGAGGAAGTGTACCCGGTGGCTGTTTACAACCGCTCAGCAGCTGCCAGACTCGCGTCCGCTCCTCCATTCTTCTGTGCCCTCCGCCTCATCAGGAGTCCGCAAGACCATGGATGTGAGCCAAGAGGACACAGTAATAGCTATGTGCACAATATCACTCCCCCATGACCACACAGCGAACAGGTCCACAGACGTAACAGGAATGATGCAAGCAGCGGCATAAGCAATGCAATGATGAATGACAAGAGACACAGCTCAAGAGCAGAGGTCAATCCATAGTACAGGCAAGATGCAATCCTATATAACATACAGCCACAAGGAACTTCGTATGGCTGATGGCCTTTGTCAGAAAATCATCCCGTTGCAAGTCACTGCCGACCCACACGATCTGAATCTCACCTCAATTCACTAGATCTTGGATGTAGTGGTACTCGACGTTGATGTGTTTTGTACGTGCATGGAACACATCGGAGTTCTCCATAATGGCCTTTGCGCTCTCGTTGTCACACCGAAGCACAACTGGTGGCATGGACTGGCATAGCTCACGCAATGGACGCATTAACCACACACTCTCGGTATCGCTGGCGTCTAGAGCTACATACTCTGCTTCTGCGGTGCTGCGAGTGGTGCATAGAGCCTTGCTTTCCACTTTGCCAAGAGATTGCAGTTCCTCCAATGAGGAAGATGTAGCTGGTGCGACTCTTGCCGTCCGGGCTCCATGCCTAGTCACTGTATGTGTACCCGTCGAGAACCAGTGAGGCCTGCCCTCAGTAGTGAAGGCCAATCAGGGCGGTGGACAAAACTTACCGCATGCACCGGACAGGAGCCTCTAGAACCCGCCTTCATGGCGCCTGTGAGAATTGTGCAAGCAGGTTGAAATTGAAGGCGATATCAGGCCGTGTCGTCGTGGCCAAATACACGAGCGAGCCGATGACTCACAGGTACAAGGTCACATCGACTGGCTCCCCCAACATTGTTGGATCGTCGACCTTCAGAGCGTCCTGGCCATAAGGGGTGATTGGAGTCAACGGCGTACACATGCCACTGAGCAGCTCAGCAAAACACTCTCCCAGAGTGAGAGCATATCGTTCCTGATGGACAAGGAGAATCCGACGAGCTCGATCACGTACAATCTGCATGCCCAGGAACAATATGGCCTCTCCCAGGTATTTCATTTTGTATGTCGTCTATAGCACATTCTTGGCTTCTTCAACTGCCTTTAGATTGGGGAAAGCAATCAGAAGGTCGTCGACGTAGACCAGGATGGCCAAAAAAATGGCAGGTTTTTACGAGAGGAAAGGCGATGGGTCCACCGCACTTCGGACGTAGCCGGCTCGTCGGAGCCTGCTATTGATCTCCTTGTTCCAACACTGAGGTGATTGCTTCAAGTCATACAGAGCCTTCCGTAACCGCCATACACGGCCACTGCCATCCCCAAACCGTGGGGGCTATTCCATGTAGATCTCTTCATCCAGCTTTCCATGCAAAAATGCATTGTTGACGTCAATCTAGTGGAGTTCCCAGTCGTACTGGGCCACCTGGGACATCAGGCACAAGGTCGTGGTCGTGCGACCAACTGGTATGAAGGTCTATGTGAAGTCAATCCCTTCCACCTGAGAGAATCCTTTCGTAGTTAGACGTGCTTTGTAGTTGTCGACTGAGTTGTCTGGCTTCAGCTTTTTCCGCAAGACCCACTTGGCCTGAACAACCTTCCGTCCGTGCGGTAGGTCTACAAGCTTGTAAACCCTATGTTCATCAAATGTTGCCAGCTCAGCCTTACATGATGCGCGCCAGAGTGCCCCTTCTGGTCCAGCCAGGGCTTGACACAGTGTGCTGGGGTCTGGCATCACTCCCACCACACTGGGGTCTGGGGCCGCTGCGGCTTCGCTGCGTGTGGCTAACTCACAGGCGACAGGCGGATGGCCAACAGTGACGATACACTCTACCGAATCGACTCGCATTCGTCGCTCGTGAGTAAGGAGCACGATTCTTGTATCGTAGCCGTCGTGAATTTTAGTAAGCCACTACGTGCTGAGGCCTAGGACCTTCTTGCTGAGGCCTAGGACCTTCGTGCCAGGGTCCCCACTTCACACGTAGTAAGTAGGACGTGGGCGTAGGTGCCTCCTCCTCACCTTGTTTGTAGGGCTCTGGAGACGACACAGCTGGGACAGGAGGACACGCATCAGGCACCGACAAAACTGGTGACGTGTCTGGTGGTGTCGGTGCATCGACTGGGGAGACGAAGGAGGGTGACAACACAAGCGACATGACTGGTCGCGCTGGCGACGCAAGTGGTGAAGACACAGACAACACAGAGGCCCTTGCTAGTGACACAGGTGTGGATGAAGAGGGCGGCACTGGAGACCCACGTGGGTGAGGCGGCGTGGGCAGCGCAGGTAGTATGGCCATTGCAGGCGAGTCAGTTCATGGGTGGGGAGAACCAGTAGCGCCCAGGGTGATCGAGGAAGTGGAATCGGTCAGCCCCCCTCTCCCCGCGCGAGGGATCACATCACACCCAGGGGAATACGACTGCGGGGTACCACCGACAGGCAGGTCAGGGAAGGAGAAACGCTCAAAGAACAACGCGTTGTGAGACTCGACGATGCGCCGCCAACTGGGGTCCCAGAAGCGTCAGGCCTTGGATCGGAAAGCCACACCCACAAGCACGCAGACGCGACCACGGGGGGAGAACTTGGACCCCTGCTGTTCTGGTGTAAACCAGACGCAGGCAAGAGATCCTCATACACGCGCAAGCCGGAGGTCGGCACGACGGCCGTACCATAGTTAGTACGGTGTGTGTGTGTGTGTGTGTGTGTGTGTGTGTGTGTGTGTGTGTGTGTGTGTGTGTGTGTGTGTATGTGTGTGTGTGTGTGTGTGTGTGTGTGTGTGTG
>SZWC01000728.1:277881-300516 GCA_023375785.1 Penium margaritaceum
AGTAGGTCAAACAGAGGTGTGTGTGTGTGTGTGTGTGTGTGTGTGTATATGTGTGTGTGTGTGTGTGTGTGTGTGTGTGTGCAGAGATAGTGTCAAAAACACGTGCGAGGGTGAGTGGGCCTACCGGGTGGAACTCGCTAGTCGAGTCCACCCGTCGGCCGGCGAGTTGGAGCTCGCCGGCACTCGCTCCAAGTTTCTTAAGCAGATCCACCTGTCCATGGACTGAGTTTAGACCTAAACTATGTCTATCTAAGCTGTCACCTAGTTCACACGCAGGACTAAACTAGGTCACCAAGCCACTGCAGTTCACACACAAAGAAGCATAATCCGGCCTGTCTTGAGACACGATACGAGCACTTCCAACAGGGCAACCACCACGTGTAGTGATGGAGGTGATGTTGTGTACATAGCTTACTGTGACCTCTCAGCCCACGTCCATTGCCTTGTAGACCCCTGATGAGACGGAGGACACTGAAGACTGGGGGAGCAGACGCGAGTCCAACAGCTGCCGAGCAGCTGTAACCAGCCACTGGATACGCACCCACCTTTGCCGTGCGTGCTCGCTTCTTCTCTGGAATGCTTGTACTTTGTTTGAAGAGAATCCACTTCCATACTCGTTTGCATTTGAACTGTGGTGGTTTGGTGACCTAGTTTGGTGCTAACAGTGGACCAATGGTAGTTTGGTCAGACAAAGTTTAGGACCAATCTCAGTTTGTGGGTGTGTGGGACGTGAGAGGGCTTATGCCCGTGCAGTCCGAGCGAGCGTCGGGGAGCTCCAACTCGCCGGCCAACGGGTGAGCTCGGATAGCGAGCTTCACCCCGTACCTCCGTTACTCGCTCTTTTAACTCTAACCCCTCCTCTACAACTCTCTTTGGACTCCCGTCTGTTTTGTTGAAACCATAGAGTTGAACTCCACACAGTTGTGTAAGGGAAGAGGAGCAGGTCAAGTCTGTGTTGGTATCAGAGTGGATGAGCCATTGCTCATCAAACTGTGCATGAGACACACAGTTTGGTCCTGGGAGGGCCCGCCGAGCAGCAGCCGTAACGACGGCTACGTAGAGGAGTAGCAGCGCGGAGCAACAACTGCACTCGCATCTGCACAAGCGCCAATCGCAGTGGCAGCTGCACAGATTAGGAACCGCAGCTGCTGCGAGATGCAGCAGCGTGCGACAGCGGCTGCTGGAGGCTGTCGGCGGCTGCAGCAGCGTGCAGCAGCCGTAGCCATAGCTACTGTTGCCGCAATGACTATAGTAGTCACGCAACGAGGCAGCTGCAGTAGCAATGAGGAGCAACAGCGAACGGCAGCAGCAGCCACTGGTTGTAGCAGTGGGCAGCAGCCGCGGGGTCGGCTGCTGCGATCGCATTAGTAGTGGCATTGCCAGCTACGAAGAGCAGTAACTGTAGCGACAGCGGCGTGCAGCAGTGGACAGCAGTAGCCACCACCAGCTGTAGCAGCGGGCAACAGCTGCAGCGTGGATACGACAGTGGGCCGCAGCAGCGGCTAAGTGCTATAGTAGCACGCGGCAGCTGTAGTAGGTTTGCTGCAGCAGGCTGTAGCAACAGCCTTCTACAACAGCGGAACCCATCACCTACGACGGCAGAAGCAGCAGCAACAATAGAAGCAGCGGGTGAAGGCACTCTACTGTCGGGTCTCCTCTAGTATTCCCCTCCCCCTGTTGGCTAGGCTCCCCTCTGTTCCTGGGTTGGGTCGGGTCGGATCAGGTACCCACAAGCGTTCTCACGGCCTCCCAGATTTCCCATGCCCACTGGGGCGGGGGAAACGCTACCAAAAAAAAATCAGTAGCGTGGAGGGGTCCGGCAATGACTCCCATGCTGAAACAGGCCTCTACGCATATCCCACGCCCACTGGGGCAGGGGAAACGCTGCCAAAAAAAATTCGGCAGTGTGGGGGAGGAGGGTTCGTCAACAACTCCGAGGCTCAAATTCGCCTCGACACAGATCCCACGCCCAATGGGGCGAGGAAAATGCTGCCAAAAAAATCGAAAGCGTCTGACACCCAACAGAAGTGTCATAGGCAACAGTTTATGCTTGCAAGACCCCACATAGTCCTATGCCAAAGCACGCACTCGCCGGAGTCGGCACTACCAGCTCCACTATGATTGCTGGCCGTGCTTCCTCAGGCGTGGTTGGAAGCACCCAAGGCACAACGCTAGACGAATCTCCGTCCAGCCCTGGCGCACTGGCACGGTGCCTGCGCAAGTTGCGCAAGCAGCAAGCTCAACAGGCTGAACAGACGACCAAGAAGATGCCTGGCTACGAGAGGGTGCACATGAGACCCCGGCCGACTACTGGCGGCGAGCGATGCAGTTATACAGAGCCCTTGGGAAGAATGGGCCGGGTCAACTCATGGAATTCAACACCATCCGTATTGGTGTTGGGCGTGAGTACGCAAAAACCTTCGACAACTATAGCCTCAAGAGCCTCGAGGAGATGGCCGACAGAGGCTTTCTTCTGTCATAGGCCACAGATCATTTCTTACATGTGGCAGGAGTTGGAGCAACAAATGACACCCGTCATGGTACATCAGCCGCAGCCGTCACAGCAAGCCAGGCAACACGCACCATGTCCCCTTCCTCCCGCCAGTCGCCGCAGCCAAGAGCAGCAACTGCAACATCATCTGGCATAACGGCAGCTGTACAGGGAAGAAAGGAAGGAACAACAAGCGAGACGGCAAGGATGCAAAGGGGCAAGAAACTACGAAACCGACTCCAGGATGACTGTGGGAGTGCTACAACTACGGTGGAACGCACAGCTACACGAAATGCAAACTCCCCAAGACTTTGACGAAGATTGCGCAAGGCCTACAAAAGGCGTTCTATCAGCGTGAGCGTGCCTCCGCACATTATACGGCAGCTACTGATCCGTCACCCACATCAGCAGCCCATGTAGCCGCAAACGATGCCGACGACCTGTCACCTTTGGAGCAACAGCTCGTGACGCAGGCCCGCGACATCGCCGAGCTCCGCCAGCTCCTCCGACTCGCCATTCAGGGAGGTGCGAGTGCATTGACTGAGCCAAGGGGTCCCACTGTTGAGTCTGTCGAGTCCGTGGTGTGCAGTCGGGATGGTGGCGGTGGGGCACAATGTGTTGTTGAGTCTGTGGAGTCGTCCGTCGCACGTGCTGATGCTGGTATGTCTGCTACCTTCCCCGCTGTCTGCATAGGTCACGATGACCTGTCATGGCTTGATGAGTCCCAACCACGTGTTGCTTTTGTAGCTCACCATTCATCTGTTGAGCAACCTCTATCCACTGTCTGCACTGTAGGTAGCTGTTCTGTCACTTCGCCAGAGCGTGTGACGGACGCCACCTGGATCTTACATTCAGGTGCGGCCCATCACATGACATGTCGCTGCCGTGATTTTGTTGTGCTTGGTCCTGTTAGCTCTGTGCGGTCTGTGCAGACGGCTGTTGGGCATGAGGTTCCTATCCAGGGTGAGGGGGTGGTGTAATTCCATGGACCGTCAGGGCCGTTGTACATCTCAAACGTGTTGTATGTGCCTGATCTAGAATTCAGCCTACTGTCTGGACGTGCCTGCACACGGATGGGTCTCAGTGTTGTATTCACTAGTGAGGATGCCACTGTGTCCGTTTGTGCTACCGGTGAAGTAGTGCTCCGTGGCAAGGCAGTTGGAGACTTGTACCATATCTCGGACTGCCTCGCGTCCACCCCGACCTCTCAATCCCCTTCTGCACGAGTGTTTGTTATGGGCACATTGTCGCCTAAGCACCAACGTCTGCTGCACAGACGCTTGTGTCATCTCCATTTAGATACTGTCGATCATCTGGTTTGCACACAGTCCGTGCTCAGTCTTGACGCAGCGCCTTTTGAGGCACCCCTTAAGACTGATTGCCTACAATGCGTCCAAGGTAAAATGCACCATGAGACGTACTATATGTCCGACTCACGGGCTTTGAAGCCCCTAGAGTTGGTTCACTCTGATCTCCTAGGACCTCTCCCCGTGGATTTCCAGGACGACAGAGGGCGGTACGTCCTGATGATCACGGACGATTTCACCCGCATGCAGTGGAGATTCAGTTTACGCCTGAAAGCAATGCTACGCTTGCTGTGTACACGTGGCTTGTCATGGCTGAACGTCAGTCCGGCCACACCCTCCAGAACTTCTACTCTGACCGGGGCGGTAAGTTCATGTGGGACCTAGACCAGTATTTTGCCGAAGTGAGAGTGTTTCAAAACCTCTCCGCCCCTGCCACGCCCCAGCAGAATATGGCGTATTTGAGCATTGGAACCACACCATGGAGGATGTGGTTCGCTCAATGCGGGTGGACAGCGGTATACCGGAAGCGTTCGCCTTTGAGGGCATGGCCTACATGACATGGGTCTGGAACCGGATCCCTCACGGCCCCCTCCCAAACACACACACCCCGTACCAACTGTGGTATGGGTGTCGTGTTGACCTCCGGCTCGCGCATGTTTGGGGATCCCTTGCCTACATCTAGTTCACTTTAGAACTGCAGGGGTCCAAGGACTCACCTCGCAGTCGCCTCTGCACGTTTGTGGGCGTCGCTCCCCGCTCCTAGGCCTAGCGCTTCTGGGACCCCAGTCGGCTGCGCACTGTCGAGTCCACAGACGCGCTGTTATTTCATCGCCTCTCCTTCCGTGATCTGCCCATCGGTAGAACCCCGCAGCCGCACTCCCCTGGGTGTGATGCGGTCCCTCGCACGGGGGGGGAGGGGGGGGCTGACCTATGATGTTGTCTCGGTCATCATGGGCGCTACTTTTCTGTCCCACCCACCAGCTGACTCGCTTGTGATGTCCACATCACCTGCGTTGTCTCCACCGTCTCTACCGCCTATGTCCCTTGTGTCGTCATCTCCTCCTGCCTTCCCGGCACTTGCGTCACCTGTTGAGTCCCTTGTGCCACCCGCGTCATCCGCATCTGCATCATCGGCAGAGGCCCCTGTGTCATCTGTGTTGTCACCACTTGTGTCGCCTATGCGGTCAGAGGAGTCGCCTGGGTCATTGCATGTCAACGCACCGGCACCACCAGATGTGTCGCCAGTTGCATTGGTCCCTGATGCATGTCCACCTGCTGTCCCAGCTGCGTCGTCACCAGAGCCATACCGACGAGGTGAGGACGGGCGCCTTCATCCACGCCCTACTCGTAGCGTGCGCAGTGGGGACCCCGGCACGAGGGCCCTCGGCCCCAGTGCATAGGGTCTTACCGAAGACCACCCTGGCTGTGATACAGGCCTCGCGCTCCTTGCTCACGAGCATCAACTTGAAGTCGACTCCGCAGAGGCTATGGTCACACTTGGCCCTCCGTCTGTGGCCTATACTTGGCCACACGTAGTGGAGCTGCGATGGTCCTCGACCCCAGTCTAGTGGGAGTGACGCCAGATTCCATCATACTACGTCAGGCCCTGACCAGTCTCGATGCGGCACTCTAGCACGCAGCGTGCGAGGCTGAGCTGGCGGTCATCGATGAACATGGGGTTTACGACCTTGTAGACCTGCCGCGTGGACAAAAGGCTGTTCAGGCCAAAGTGGGTCTTACGGAAGAAGCTTAAGCCGGACAACTCGGTCGACCGCTACAAAGCGCGACTAACTGCGAAGGGATTCTCTCAGGTGGAAGGGATTTACTTCACTAACATATTTGCACCTGTTGGACGCACGACCACGGCCTTAGGTCTACTGTCCCAGGTAGCCCGGCACGACTGGGAACTACACCAAATGCATGTCAACAACGCAGTTCTGCATGGAAAGCTAGACGAAGAGATATACATGGCCCAACCCCCAAGGTTTGAGGATGAAAGTGGCTGGGTGTGGCGGCTGCGGAAGGCATTGTACGGCCTGAAGCAGTCGCCTAGGTGCTGGAACAAAGAGATCACCAGCACGATCCTACGAGCCGGCTATGTCCAGAGCGTGGCGGACCCATCGCTCTTTTGCTCCCACACTCATGCGCCACTACCGGCCATTCTAGTCTACAATGACCTTCTGATAACTTCGCCCGATCTGAAGGTTGTCGTGGCAGCCAAGGGAGTGCTGCATTCGACATACAAGATGAAAGACCTGGGAGAGGCTGCGGTGTTTCTGGGCATGCAGATTGTACGTGATTGTGCTCGGCGGACACTCCTGGTCCATCAGGAGCGGTACGTTCTCTCTATCTCTCTCTTGGGGAGCGTTTTGCTGAGCTACTTAGCGACGTGCGCACGGCGTCGAATCCAATCACTACTAATAGCCAGGACGCTCTGAAGGTCACCAATCTAGCAGAGCTGGGGGAGCTAATCGACGAGACCCTGTACTTGCGAGTCATTGGCTCGCTCATGTACCTAGCCACGATGACACGGCCGGACATAGCCTTCACTGTCAACCTGATTGCGCAGTTCTCACAGGCACCACGCAGGCGGGTTCTTGAGGCTGCAGTCTGGTGTGTGCGGTACGTCATGTCCACCGCCCGCATCGGACTTCACTACCGTGGGCAGGCCTCCGTGGTCCTCGACGGGTACACAGACAGTGACTGGACATGGAGCCCAGACGGCAAGAGTCGCACTGGCTACGTCTTCCTCATTGGAGGAACTGCCGTCTCGTGGCGCAGCGGCAAGCAGGGCTGCATCGCTCACAGCACCGCTGAAGTAAAATATGTAGCTCTGGGTGCGGGTGCCACCGAGATTGTGTGGTTAGTGCGTCTGCTGCGTGAATTGCGTCAGTCCCATGCCCCCTGTTGCACTTCGGTGTGGCAACGAGAGCACAAAAACCACCACTGAGAATTCCGGTGTGTTCCACACATGCACCAAGCACATCAACGTCGAGTACCATTACATCCGAGATCTGGTGGATCGAGGTGAGATTCAGGTCATGTGGGTCAGCACCGACTCGCAACGGGCTGATTTCTTGACAAAGGCCATCAACCGCACGAATTTTCTTGCGGCTGCACGTTCAGTGGGATTGCACCCTGCCTGTGCTGTGGACTTACTTCTGCTCTTGCGCTGTATCTGTTGTCATTCACCATCGTTGTGCTTGTGTCGTTATTTGCAAAAGTGTTGTTACGTCTGTGGACACGTTCCCCACGTGCTCATGGGGGAGTGATGTTGTGTATGTAGCTTACTGTGACCTGTCGGCTCACGTCCATTGCTTTGCAGACCCCTGATGAGATGGAGGACACTGAAGATTAGGGGAGCAGACGCAAGTCTGGCAGCTGCCAAGCAGCTGCAACCAGCCACCGGATACGCACCCACCTTCGTCGTGCGTGCTGGCTTCTTCTCTGGAGTGCTTGTGCTTTGTTTGAAGAGAATCCACTTCTATACTTGTTTGCATTTGAACTGTGGTGGTTTGGTGACCTAGTTTGGTGCTAACCATGGACCAGTAGTAGTTTGGTCAGGCAGTGTTTAGGACCAGTCTTAGTTTTTGGGTGTGTGGGACGTGAGAGGGTTTATGCCCGTGCATTTTGAGCCAGCGCCAGCGAGCTCCAACTCGCCGGCCGACGGGTGAGCTCGGATAGCGAGCTTCACCCCGTACCTCCATTGCTCGTTCTTTCAACTCTAACTCCTCCTCTACAACTCCATTTGGACTCCCGTCTGTCTCGTTGAAACCAAAGAGTTGACCGCCACATAGTTGTGTAAAGGAAGAGGAGCAGGTCAAGTATGTTTGGAGGCAGGGCTGATGGCGGTATTACCGGTACTGTGGTATACCCTTTTTTTTGTACCGCGGTACTGTAGTACCACGGTACGGTATTTTTTTTAACGGTACCGGTACGGTATCGTTACTGACCTGGCATGGTACCCCCCTTTCATACCGCGGTACCATACCGTGGTCCAGTATTGCAGTATAGAGAAATTTAAAGGACTGTTGTCGAACATGTAACGCTAACGCGGTAAGAAAAACGAAAATGATTGAAAGGTAACAAACTAGCGACAATGACAACGCGATGACACTTGCTGTTGACTTGCGAAGACATCGCAAAAGGTTTCATATCATTAATCATAAAAATATGGTTGCTCATGCAATTCAAATTATTGGCACTGCTTGTTTCAGTTTTCCGTCTTCGTTTAAGAGTTTTGGGAAAGATTCGAGATTGTGTCCATCTGTTAAAGTTCAAACATTACATTCCTAGTTCTCCCAGGTGCACATTTATCACACAACGGAGCTGTCTATTTCAGAGATGAATCTGAGATAAATATTTCTCTCATTTCTATTTTTGTAATTATGCACGCTCAAAAAAAATTGTCCATGCTCGCTTGGTGTGGCTTGTTCAAACACGAAGTCCGCCGTACTGGTACCGAATTTGATTAACTGGCAGGAGAATTTGTCAGGAAAGGAGGCCTTGGTTGATTGAAATGACACGTGACGCGATTGGTCCGAGTGAGAAACAGAAGGCGTCAAAACTGTAACATAAATTGGAGGTCCCGTTTATTCAATGACCAAATCGCCGCGTTGCCAGCCCCTGACGGGATGTCCAGCTCTCCCCCTCCCTCTCGAGCCTTGAAAGGTCACCTTCTCCCTTCATCGATACCCCATTCTTGCACCGGAACAATACTTTACATTATGTCATGTTTCTCTCTTGTCTATCCTTAGAAGGCACGTTGCATCGTTAGTCCACCTTTTGACGAAAGTGCTCTTTTCTCTACGACATGTCTACAATCTCCATCTCCATCTCCAGAGCAGGTCTGCAAGTCAGCGTAACGATTCGCGATAATCTAACAAGAAAACTGGTCACGTAATCCATGTAAAATCAAGTACCGCGGTACATTTGTGGAATGAAATGTGCATTGCACATTATACCGTGTACCGCGGTACACTATATGTACCGCGGTGTTTCACCAATACCGGTCCTACCATGGGAGCGTTACCAGTATCGGTACTAACCTCCCACGGAAGTAGGATACCACGGTACTCAATACCGCCGAACACTTGTACCGCAGTATTTAGTACCACGGTACCCAAATACTGCAGTATTGCAGCCCTGTTTGGAGGAAGTGTACCCGGTGGCTGTTTACAACCGCTCAGCAGCTGCCAGACTCATGTCCGCTCCTCCAGTCTTCCATGCCCTCCTCCTCATCAGAAGTCTGCAAGGCAATGGATGTGACCCAAGAGGTCACAGTAAGTTGTGTGCACAATATCAGTGTCATCCTTTCTTGTCATTTTTTGTTGCTTGCAACTCTCACCTGCAACTTCGCATGTTCTTACGCCATGGATGTCAACGTCTCTTCATGTCCTACTTGCTCCCTTGCTTCCACGTGATCTACGCCGTCCTACAGCTACCTACCAGTGCCCCTGCATAAGCCCCCTAAGTGCGCATTTGTAACCTCTCCTTATTCCTTACATTCTTCGTTCCATAATTACCCAAATTTTTGTACCTTTTGTATGCCACTCACACCCAGAGCTCATGTCAGCTCGTGCATGGGCCTGAATGCTCTAGATCTTTCAACGGCATGTTTTGTATTGTGTTCCCACTAATTGATGCCGGACCTATGCGTGTGGCCAATCGTAGCGTCCGGCTCAAGATATTGCATCTATAGGTTCAAACGTTGTTGCGTTGGGATGCCTGTGTGCAGAGTTACCGCCAAAACAGTGGTTTTAGGCCGGCTTTAGGACAAACTGACACTGCCACATGCCTCACCCGCTGTACGCCGCAAGAGGTATTTATGCTATGTACTTTTCAGTTGGCATTTCTCCTTGCGCATTGAAGCTAGTGTGCTTATGAGACTCTGAGCGTGTCTCATAGCCCAATCCTTGCTGTTAATGCACCCGCCCCCTGTGCTAGTGCAATGGCTTACTCGACAGCATTCTCCCGACAACAACACCAGTGCTATGAAGCTTTGAGGTAGCTTCTCAGTTGGAGCTTATGAGACTTTGCACGTCGCTCAAGCTTAATCCTTCCTACTTATTGCACCTCTTTGCTTGGTAGTGCATCAGCTGACTGGACAATGTCGTCACGTCAACAATGTGAAGATGCGTACAAGCCTCCTAGCGACACAGCCACTGACTAGGCGTCAGTGCCCCGTCAGACGGTGACAATAGTCACAGGTCGTACACACGACGGCAAGGGTCTGGCTAGGAGACACAAGTCAGAGTGTCATCATGCTTCAATAACCTTTGCAGAGAGAAATGACAAATGACAGGTCCATGGCAAAAGTACCTGCCACGGCGCACGGCGGGTGTTGCACGCGGCAGCACAAGGTCTGTCCTAAAACCGGCCCAAAACCACTGTTTTGGCCATAACTCAGCGTAGACATGTCAGAACGCTACATCGTCTGAACCTAGACGTGTAGAATCACAAACCAGACGCTACGACTGGTCACATGCATGTATCCGGCATCAAACGGTGGACACAAAATGCAAAAACATGCAAATCAAGCCCACGACCAATCCACCGATAAACTCCTGTGTGTTGCAGAAAAACTTCAGGAGGTCCCTGGCAGCGTCCAGAGCTCTGGGAAGGTCGTCGGTCAGCTCCAAGCTGGTATTCAACCACCAGATGACGCACCGGTACCACCTGGGTCCGCATCAGGGATCTGCACGGGCATGGACTTGGCCGAGTGGTCAATGTAAACAGTACAGGTCGACAGGAACATCACAAATCACAGCACTCCCCCATGACCCGATGGTACGCATGTCCATACACGTGCAACACTGAAACCAGTACAACAATAAGTGCACAAATAGTTATGATATAGACATAGACACACCCCACACTCAACCACTCTCAGGCAAGGGGCGAAGCCCAACTGAACGAATGGCCACTAGAAACTTCCCACTTGCCCGTGCCTTCGTCAAGAAGTCAGCACGCTGCATGTCAGTTCCAACCCATATGACAGAGATCACGTGGCGCTCCACCAGATCACGCACAAATTGATGCTCAACTGCAATGTGCTTCGTTCGAGCGTGAAATACACCAGATTTCTCCGCAATGCCAAGGGCACTCTGGTTATCACAACGAAGCACAATGGCGGGTACTGACTAACCCAGCTCAAGGAACAGGCGCTGCAGCCATACTGCCTCAGCACCCAAAGCAAAATACTCTACCTCTCACGAGCTACGAGCAATGTAGCCCTGCTTCCCGCTACACCAGGACACAGCGGTACCACCGAGTAGGAACACGTAACCGGTGTGACTACGTCCATCTGGACTCCAGGCCCGATCGCTGTCGGTGTAGCCGTCAAGAACCACCAAACACTGCCGGCAAAAGCCAAGTCCGAGGTACGGTGTGGAGACCACGTACCGTACCACTCGCACAGCCGCATGAAGGGCTCTAGCACGTGGAGCCTGCGAAAACTGTGCAAGGAGGTTGACGGCGAAGGCAATGTCGGGGGCGTGTAGTTTTGGCCAGATACGTCAGAGATCCGTTGAGACGGAGGTATAAGGTCACATCCACTACCTCCCCCAGCTGTTTGGGATCGTCCACCTTTAGGGCATCCTGCCCGTCAGGTGTGAGAGGCATGGACGACGTGGGTACTGCGCCAAGGAGGTCACTGAAATGCTCCCCCACGATGCGTGCGTATTAGGCCTGATGCAGTAGTAGTGTCTGGCGTTTGCGGTCTTGCACAATCTCCATGCCAAAAAACACCACTGTAGTACAAAGGTCCTTCATCCTGTACGCATTCTAGAGGACTGCCTTGGCCTCCTTCACGGCCTCCATGGAAGAAGACGCGATCAGAAGGTCATCCACATAGACCAGGATGGTGGCGAACCGCTCAGGCGTCCGTCGGATAAAGAGAGAGGGATCTGCCCCGCTCTGTACAAATCCCGCACTAGTCAGGTTGCGAGTGATCTCCTGGTTCCAACACCGAGGAGACTGCTTGAGGCCATATAAGGACTAGCGCAAGCACCAGATCTTGTCACCGTCCTCAAAGCCTGGTGGTTGAGCCACATAAATCTCCTCATCCAAGGAGCCATGGAGGAACGCATTGTTCACATCCATCTGGTGCAGTTCCCAATCATACTGAGCAACTACACCGAACAGAGCGCGAGCTGAGGTCATGCGGCCGACAGGGGCAAAGGTGTCACCGTAATCAATGACCACGATCTGAGAGTACCCCTTGACAACCAAGCAAGCCTTGTGGTATTCCAATGAGCCATCCGGCTTCAATTTCTTGCAAAACACCCACTTGACCTGAATAGCCTTCCTCCCATGTGGAAGGTCGACTAGCTTGTAAACTTCGTGCTTTTGGATGGCGCGAAGCTCATCCTCGCAGGCAGCACGCTAGGCATCAGCATCTTGTAATGAAAGAGTTTCCCTCAGCATGCCCGCATTAGGCGCCATAGAGGGAAAACTCTGAGTGGCAAGTGTACACGCCTCACTGCTAGGTCTGACGACCACAAGGTCAGCTGCTGCATGACAAACAATATGAAACTTGCGAGTGACGAGATCGTACCCTACGGGGCATACTGGATGTACCTCTATGTGCTCAGTGCGGACACTCAAGCCTAGGGCCTTTGTGCTGGGATCACCACTCGCGATGCTGCGAGTAGAGCGCATGGGTGCGGGACCTGCCAATCGCTGGACTCCGGAGTCCAATGGTCGAAGACAACCGCTGGGCTCATGTGAGTAACCTAGGCTGGAGGGGCTCACCTCAGGCGTAGGGACATGCACGACCAGAGCTGGTGAGGGCTGAGGCAAAGGAGCAGACGATGCCGTGCGAGGAGATGCATGTGTGGGAGACACGGGCATGGGTGTGACAGTAGGACCAGGTGAGGTTGGACCATGCACAGAGGCCGGAATGCTGGCGGACACAGGTACAAGATCAAGGGTGCCTGTGGGATGCGAGGGAAGAGGGATAGAAGCCGACTGTGCTAGAGAGGTCTCTGGGCCGACAGCGATGGTCACTGGATCATCAAGAGCCCGAGATCGAGAAGTGGAGGGGGCTTGAACGAACACATCAGCCGGGCGAGAGGTGCTCGCAGGCTTAGACTCCCCCATCCGTCGAGAAGCCTCACACATAAGAACGTTCGTGAAAGACAGTGACGTGATCGAGGTCATATCACCGTAGGTGAGGGACTCAAAGAAAAGTGTGTCGTGGGACTCAACGATGCGACGACGAGCGGGGTCCCAAAAATGCCAGGCCTTTGACCGCGGGGAGAATGCCTACGAAGGCACAAAAGCCACCTCACACTGAGACCTTGGACCTCTGCTGGTCCTCGGCGTACCACACAGAAACCAAGGATCCCCAGACACGAGCGAGACGCAGGTCAACACGGTGGCAAAACCAAAGCTCAAACGTTGTAAGGTGCTCCAGAAGGGGACCGTGCGGGAGGCGGTTCTAGACCCACGTCATGTAGCTGAATCCTTTGAAGGCCAAGGATTCGGGAGACCGCACTCAGACCGCATAGCGCAAACCGCATCCTCCATGGTGCGGTTCCAGCGCTCAGAGACAATTGTCTACTGAGGAGTAGCAGGAGCGGAGACCTGGTGAAAAACTCCGTGCTCGGCAAAGAAACTGTCCATCTCACCAAAAAATGTGTTGCCGCGATCCGAACGGAAAGTATGCAGCGTATGGCGAGACTGACGCTTTGCCATCACTAGTGAGAGGCGAACCGCAAGAGCGGCATCGCTCTTCTGGCACAGGCTGTAGACCCACCGCATCCGGGTGAAGTCATCAGTCAGGTTCAGGACGTATCGGACAGAGAATCAACAGGAAGAGGACCGAGAGGGTCCGAATGGACCAACTCAAGAGGGCGAAGAGTGCGAGAACCGGAGTCAGGGTAGGTACAATGATGCATCTTACCCTGAGCGCAAATAGACAGTCGGTCTTGGGTGGCTTCTTGAAAGAAGCTGCATCAAGACCGAGTGTGGGCTGTGTCCAAATGAGCTTTGACACAGTGTCGGAGCCCACATGACGCAGGCGACGATGCAATAGTCGCTGGTGCTCAGGAGAGAGAACGCCAGTGATAAACACTCGAGCAAGAGGAGAAGGGGAGCAAGAAGGAGGAGGAGAAGTCTGAGAGACACGATACAGGTCATCCACAACAGAGGGACAAAGAAGAACAATATGAGTATCAATAGATGTCACAGTCGCGAAGTCTGCAGTGTGCTCCATAAAGAGTCTCATCAGTGTGCACGCATAGAAAGCAAGCTGAGCTCAAGGTCAGGCACAAAAAGCACCTCGGAAAGATACAAGGGGTCAGACGGACCATCAAAGTACACAACCCCAACACCCTGGACTGGCAAGGACTGATCAGAGCCTGTGCGAACAGAGCGAACAGACGGAACAGGACCGAGAAAAACGAAGTCACTACGACAACAGGTCATGTGATGAGTGGCACCACAATCGATGATCCAAGTGCCACCGGGATCACGACCGGAGGACGTCACTGTACAACAGGTAATGGAGCACTCGGCCATAGAGGGGTGCTGAGCAACAGGTGACGAGGAATGGCGAAGGGCACAGAGGTGTGACTCATGAATCCAATCGGTACTATCAGGCCAATCGTCATCACATACCAGCTATGTCTCCCCCACACAAGACATCACAAGTGACGAGAACAGAAAAAAAAAACCGTCTAAGATTCACCCGGCTGTGACAACACACTCGTACCTCCCGAAAAGTAAAGTGCTAGAAGATGACGGAGCTCGGCGATGGTGCGGTCATGCGGGTCCAGGTCGCCACTGCTCTCCGGTGAGGAAGCGGTGTAGTCATGGTCGCAACGTGACCGGAGGTTGTGCTTCTGGATGCCTGAAGACGCTGCGTGTGTGCAGCCTGAAGACCGGGAGTGATCCGCGTCCAATCAAGCTGCTGTTGCCACTCGGTGTAGCGATGAGCTCCTCCACAGTTGTAGCAGTGGACAATGCGTCCACTGTTATCAACCGAGGACTGCCGCTGCTGCTGCGACTGCTGGTGGCCCGAACCATGCTTCTTCCTACCCTTCCTTCCCTGTGCCGCGGCTGCCACACCCTGCATCTGAGTCGGGGTAGCCGGGGTGGAAGGGGAAGATGAGGGTGTGCCAGAGGATGAGGAAGTGGTCTACAAGAGGGGCGTCAGCGGCGACGTGATGACCGCTGCAGCAAGAGAACTCTCTTGGTGAGCCACGGCTGCCTCGCGGGTGGAAGGCACCTGGAGGAAAAGCTGATGCGCCCAAGGGAGGAGCTGAAGTGAGGTGGAGAAGGGCTCGAGCACGGCATCGCTCTACCCCGAGAAGATGTCTGTGTACTCAAGACAAACTCTAATCATGAGCGTGCAAAGCGTCCAAAGCTGTGTACCTCCTGAAGTCCGAAGACGTGTGTAGATGCGCATGGCACGCCGCCACTAATCGGATGCGGGTCAGCAGGTCCCTGACGAAGGGAGTAAAAGGCACAAATGTGAGCCGCGTGGGTGGCGTGCATCTCTGCAGCAAGCAGGGACAATTCCAAGTCCTAGCCCCCACGTGGATCAGCACCCGCACCCGTGCCGGCCTCTCCAAGGAAAGGGCGAAAGTCCACAAGAGTCTCGCGCGGCATGGCGTAAAGGAGTCCGCGCATCGCCCGAGCCACTGTCAGCACTTGCACGTGGTCCGTAACCTGGTACACACTGTGATAGTAGGGTCATACCCCCTGTGAAGTGTCATAGACCTCGAAGAGAGTCTCCCAACGGTCAAAGCCGTCATCGCTGACATAGCATGGGGGTGGTGTCACGAAGTCCTTGGGTTGCCGCTCCGTGAGGAGAGCAACCACAGGCTGGGAAGGATGACGGATGGGAAATACGCCGGGACGAGGAATGTCGCCAAGGTAGGGGTCATGAAAGGATCGGATCTCCGGTAACCGGGAACCAGAATGCGTCTGAAGCTGGCACAGATGCTCCTGAAGCTCGCGAATCTCCCTCTCGTGGGTGTCGTCCTCCATGCCAGGCATGTCGGGGTCCTCATGCAAAGGATCCAAAAGTGGCGGGTCCTGTCCAGCTGCTCTCCTCGGTGTAGACTGTTGTACAGAAGGTATGGCACCGCCGACTCCCCTGGATGTCTGTTGTGGGGCCGTGGACTAACCAAGAATAAGATCAGTGAGTGCACGGATGACATCAGTCTGCTGCTACTGGTGACAACGAATCTCATCCTGCTGACTACAAAGGTCCGCGATAGCCTACGAGCGTGGGCTCATGACCCCTGAGGAGGAGGAAGAGGGATCTGGTGGTCCTTTGCCCTTGTGACCGGTCGGAGCCATGTCAACGCTTAGTAGGGACCGGGATGTCAAACTGATCAGATTACAGAACTGTCAGCAATTCTCAAGAATTTGCAACGCTGGTAAAACATAATGTTTCAACCAAACATTTGGCTGAGTGTTGGTGCTGATATCATCATTCACAATGATGACATCAGCATGAAGGTTATCTAAATGAGGCAAATTTTGGAGCAATGATGCGTCAAAGGATGCTGAATTCAATGGCGATGGTTTCGTACAAAAAAAACCTTAAAAAAAGTAAAAAACGTCACCGTTTTCTTTTCAACCCAGAATCTATATCTGAGAGCGTTGTTTCATTTCCTGGAGCCTACAGGACATGAAATGAGGCGGGAGTGGAAGCGATGGATAGGGTTTTGTAAGATCTTTCTAACGAGCTCTTACACGCTAAAAGTAGTGGTCAAGTGGGGCAGTTGCATTCTATCACGTCCGGGTAGGGTGGTATATGCGACCTGAGTGAAGCTTCTGGGATCCTTCACAGACCCCTTCTTAACATCTCATGCCTCAAATGCTGCAGGAGGGGGTTGGGAAACCCTTGGCTGTCCTGTCGTGGTGGCGTGGTGATGCGGTTGCAAGGGTGTCTCCGCTACTGTAATCTGTTGCGGTGGGTCACCTTGGATTGGTGGGTCCTCCCAAGTCTGTGGCTTTAGCTGTGGCTCTCATAGCTGCTGCCACTACTCCGTCTCTGCTGCGCAGCTCAGCGAGGGATATCTCGCCTCTCTGATACCATGTGAAGATGCATACAAGCTTCCTACCAACACAGTCGCTGACTGGGCTGTCGGTTTTCGTGCATCTCTCATTTGTACTCTGTTGTGTCCTCCCGGCTTGTGTACATTGGCGTGCAGATGACTGACGGTGAGACTTGATGCCGCTGGAGTGTCGCTCGGTGGAGCCGACGCACGCTGAGGCCCACTCACCCGTCGCTGGAGCCTCCTCCCTTTGGCGATGCGCTCAGCTCCATCGACAGGCCTCCTCGGTGGTCGGGCCGTCGGCGGTCACTGCCACTGCAGATGCTGTCGGCATGCACCGAGCGCTGTGTCTGGCTGTGGCATTGCGTCTGCAGCATCATGCGATGCCTAGGGTCCATGTCTCCTATTGTATGGCCCTGTTTGGCATCGTTGACTGTCGTAGGCATTACCTGGGTTCGTGCAGCCATAACTTCTTGTAGTAATTTTTCTAGCTGATTCTAACCGCACGACTGCGTTTGCAGCGTCGGTATTATGGTATGGTCCAGTTTTCAGGCAAAACGGACGACGCCTGGGTTTTGGGCTGTCGGGCGTATGGCAGGGCTCACCGAGAAACCCTGCCTGCCAGAAAATAGATCTATCACTATTTTTTGATTGACTGGTTAGCTAAGTAACAAGTTCTACACTAGTGGGGGGGAGCTAGAACTTGGAGGGGTCTCCCACTGTTGGTCATTCTTCATTCCTAATCACTTACTTTCAGTTTTCAGCTGCTTTCTGGCGCTAACACTGGCGCGCGCGTTTCTGAGTAACAAACCCACAGCTTCCAGACTTGGACTCTAGAGCAGCCGACTGAGGGGGCAGCAGACTTAAGCAACGAGCGTGGAAGCCCGCACGTTGCATCGACAACACATGCTGCCCCAACCTGCTGCCTAGGTTTCTAGCTTGGTATCAGAGCCAGAGCGTAGCAGCAGCAGCAGAAGACTGGCGTACAGGTGCCAGACAACGTCGGCGGACCCCCATACGTGCCAGTGTAGGGGAAATGCTGCCGGATTTTTTCCGACAGCATTGACCCGCCTGGTGGCAGCGTCAGATTTTTTCCCACGGCCACTGGGCCAGGGGAAATGCTGCCGAAATTTTTTCGACAGCACTGACCCCCACACGTGACGCGAGGAGGTGAGCGGCAGGCCGCGTCCAACACCTACGAGTGACGACGCACACTGCAACGTCACCCAGGTGCAGTGACTTACACCAGCACATATCAACAGTAGTCTACAGCAGCGGCAGCCGCAGGCAACGGCAGCGAGAAATGGCAGCAGCAGCCAGCAGCTGTTGCGTGCAACAGCAGCAGAAGGCAGAAGCAGCAACTCGCAGCAGCCCACAGCAGCAGTAGCCTGCAGTAGCAGCTCGCAGAAGCAACAGCCTGTAGCAGTAGCTCGTAGCAGCAGCAGCCCGTAGCAGCAGTGAGCAGCAATAGCGGCAAGCAGCAGCTACAGCAGCGTGTAGTAACAGCAGCAGGCTGTAGCAGCCGCAGCAGCAAGCCGCAGCAGTAGCCAGCCGCAGTTACACCTGCAGCGAGCAGCTGCCAGCAGCGGCTGCTGCTGCTCGTTGCCCGCAGCAAGCGAGCAGCGAGTAGCAGCCCGCTGCTGCCAGCGAGTAGCAGCCCGCTGCCAGCGAGCAGCAGCTCGTTGCCAGCGAGCAGCAGCCCGTTGCTCGCTGACAGCGGGCAGCTGCCCGTTGTGACTGACGAGGAAGAAGGAAAAAAAACGCAAGAGCAAAAAATCCCCCACCCCACCTGCTTCGTTGCCGCTGCTGCAGCAGCTGCCTTCGCTGCTGGAGCAGCCATAGGAGCCGCAGCAGCCCGCAACAGCAGCAACTGCTGGTGCAACTGCAACCGCAACAGTAGCAGTAGCAGCAGCAGCAACCGCAACAGCAGTAGTGGCACCAACTGCAACAGCAACAGCAGCAATAGCTGCAGCAACAACAGTAGAACCACCAACTGCAGCAGCAGCAGTAGCAGCACCAACAGCAGCTGTAGCAGCGGCCCCAACAACCGCCACTGCTGATGTCAGCATCCCGCTGTTGATGTCACTACTGACGTCACTACTGACATCATCAACTCACAAAAAAAAACCAAAAAAACGGGGGCAAGGGAAGGGGGAAGTAATCCTAAGGGTGGGCAGGACTTCCACCGTCCTCAGCAGACGTCACTGATAACGTCAGCACCCCACAAAGAGAAGAAACAAAACAAAACGAAAGGGGCATCACACCATGGCTGGTAGCCCCACTGGGGAGGGGGTCCTCCTCTGTTGGGAGGACCTGTCTGACTGTGGCCCAGTGGTCTTCACTAGGCCACTTAATTATGAGAAGTCCAGTTCAGCTCTCTCTGACTATGATCACAGTTTTACTGTGATTGCAGTCAGATATGCAATCTAACATGTCAGCAAGGTGGATTGCAAGAATCCGCCTAGGTGGCAGATTAGAGATTGTTGCAGTGTGCCTAGGTGGCAGATCAGTCCCCTCTCTGTCCTGAGTATATCAGCCCACTTGGGCTCATTCATCAATCACTCATTCAGAAGTTCCACCTTCTTTCAGACATGGTACCAGAGCACAGACACTGATCTCAGGGCCGCCTTAGCAACTTCTGCGTTGCCTCCCTCATCAAGGCAAGGGTTTCTTGACCCTTGCCTCCATCACAAGGAGTCCTCTCCTCGTTTCATCCTGTGTGGTATTCTGCTTGCCACCCAACTCAGATTCCTCTCTGTTCTTCACATCTCCCTCAACACCGCCCTCCATTTCAACATGGCCTCAGTTGCAGCTGTCACCGGCGCCCTTGTTGGCATCCCTAAGCTCACCACCAAACGTGACGGCACCAACAACTACAAGTTGTGGGCCTTCAACATCTCTACGTACTTCAAAACGACCCGCATCGATGGTATTTTGCTCCACAAAATCATCACAGGTGTGGGCAGTGGCGTCGAACCTGCCAAGGACAGCTCAGACCACGAGAAGTGGGAGTTTGCCAATGACAACGCTCTCATGTCTCTCTTGGCAACCTGCGACTCTGCGATACACAACGACATTCGAGCAATCGGTGACAGTGCCAAAGCAGTTTGGGACTACCTCAAAGAGCGCTTTGATGCTTGCACTTCAACCTCTTGCGGCATCAAAATTGTCTCTCTCTTCCATGTCCCATTCGACACCTTTCCCGACATAGGTGGCTACGTTGCTGCTTGCACCACTATTGCTGCAGATCTCAAAGAAATGAGCATTGATCTTCCTGAAGCTGTGGTGTGTGCGGGCATCATCCACGGCCTTCCTTCTCGCTTCGAGGTGATCCGCCAAATTCTTCTTCAACTTCCTGTCGCAGAACTGACAGTCAACAACATCTCTCCGAAGCTCGCAGCCGCTGAACAAGACTACAACACGAAGACGCACCAGCCAGCAGCCCTAGCTGCTGTGCTTCATGCCCCTCTTCCCTCCTCAGCACTGCCGACCTCGTCCTCTCCTCAGGTTCATCTTACTACAGGGCCCAACAAGTTCCCTCCCTGTCAGTACAAGCCCCTCTCAGGACCCCATGCAGGCAAGGTCTGTGGTGGACGCAACCACCCTCAAGCTGCATGCGACCATTTCAAGACAGACCAGTGGCTTGCCCAACATCCCGGCAAGACCTATGCTAAGAGACCGAACTGGCGAGCTGAGGCGCGCAAGGCTCGTGCGAGCCGTTTCGGAGCACTCGAACGTGGTAGTGTGACACCTGTATCTACACCTAGCTTGAATACCCTCGCAACTCTCATCCCTCCCGATACAAGTGTTGACACAATGTACACTGCCGATGAAACTGGATTCGACATCTACTCCTTGTCCTCTCCCTCCCCCGGTTTGATTTCCGACTCTTTCACGGAGCAAACCCTTGATTGTGGAGCTACCTCGCATTCTCTCAAGGATGCAGACAGCACCACTCCTCTCCAGTCCCCCGTTCCTGTTTCCGGTGCCACTACGGACATGGTTGTCGAATGTCGCGCTCGTGCAACTCTTGCCTCTCCAGCCTCCATTCATGGTCAGGTCGCTGGCCTCCACCTTCCTTCACTTCGCACCAACCTCCTCTCAGTCCGCAAGCTACAACAAGAAGGGGTGCACGTCCATTTTCCTGCCTTTGGCACTCAAGCCCATCTCTCATCCTCAAGTGGTCGTCACCTTGCCACCTTTCACCTTCACAACAACCTCTACCGCATCCGTGTGCCTCGCATCCCGCATCCTTCTTCACATGCACTCACGACAACCACCGCCGTTGCTTGTCCATGCCGCAATCTCTCCCACCCTCTCATCCTCCATCATCATCGTCTTTGTCACCCCAATTTCACCGCTTTGCAGAAACTATCCTCTCACAACATGGTCCTTGGACTTCCGCAGCTTCCTCCTCTCCCACCTCTGGCTGCACCACCTTGTACCGCTTGCATTCAAGGCAAACTTCGTGCGGCTCCTCACCCTCCCAAGCCCTCTCGTGCTCCTAGGCCTCTCGACATTGTCCACCTTGATCTTGTCGGTCCTATTCGCCCCGTGTCCCGCACGAACCACTCGTTCTTTCTCACGATTGTCGACGATCACTCTCGGTTTGGCGTTGCCATCCCTCTCCGCTCCAAATCTGACGCCCACACTGCCTTCATTACTTGGGCCAACCAAGCTTCTGTCCGGTTTGGCCGCTCCATCGGTCGTCTGTGGTCTGATTGTGGCGGTGAATTTCTGTCCCATCTTCTCGCAAATTACTGCGCCAGCCGCGGCATTGATCACCAAGTGACGGTCCCAGAATCTCCTGAACAAAACGGAGTGGCTGAACGTCGTAACCAGATCCTTCTCAACATCGTCCGCACCCTTCTTGGCCATGCAGCCGCCCCTCGCGACTACTGGATGTACGCTCTCCTCTATGCTTCACACGTGCACAATTTCTACCCCTCCTCTCTCCTTGCCAACAGCACTCCCGCGGAAGCATGGACAGGGTCCAAAGCCAACGTCTCCAACCTTCGTGTTTGGGGTTCCACGGCTTATGTCCTTCTCAACAAACGACAACGCTCTCAACGAAACACGTCCAAGATCGATCCTAAAGCTGTTCCGTGCGTCTTTCTCGGCTTTGCGCCACACTCTCCTGGGTATCTTTTCCTTGACCCTACAACCGGCCAAGAGATGTGCAGTGTGGACGTTTGCTTCGACGAAACCCGTCCCTATTTTCTCCACCAACAGTCCGACCCCCCGCCCCTTGACTGGGTGCACTTCGGCCTCTCTCCCTCCACCTCGCCACAAGTCTCCTCACCATCATCCTCCCCTCCCCTTTCCCATGCCCCTTCAACGCCTCCTGCTAATGACCCTTCCACTCCACTTTCGTCCACATCTGCAACTGCTCCACCCCCACCTCCTCCGCTTCCTCTCTTCCCCCCTCCCACTCTTCCCAACCTGCCCTCCTCTGATTTCTCTCTTCCACCCTCTCTCCGTCCATCTCCCGTAGACTCCTCCCCCTCATCTGCTCCTCCAACTCCGCCTCCACCTCCGCCTCCACCTCCGCCTCCGCCTCCGCCTCCGCCTCCTCAACTCTCTCCCTCCTCCTCCCCTCCACCTCCCCCCACACTGCGACGTTCTGAACGCATCCTTGCCAAACAGCTACTCCGCTCCCATGGGTCTTCCTCTTGTCCCTCTCTTCCTCGTCTACCTTCAGGGGGTGATCTTGCTCTTCAAGAAGATAGACAAGAAGAGGTTGTAAACATGCTCTCTACACACACTCCCCTCCCTTGCTGGCTTGCCATGGGTCCTTCGGCATCTGACCTCACACACACCA